>CM072228.1:57264935-57279438 GCA_036851935.1 Coregonus suidteri | reverse complement strand
ACAGGTAATTATATAAATGACATTTGGAGTGTTGAGTGAGATAGAGTCTAGAACTGGAGTGGAGGTCTTGCTGTGTGGATTTGAAATGAATTTTCTTGGTTTGAAGTGGGCCGTGTAAGGTTTGGGGTGGTTGTGGGGGCTTAGTGCTGTATTTTGCTTTGATTAGGACGTCTTTGAGACTCTTATTCCTTCTGAATGCTGAGATAATTCTATATGGCTGGAAGGGTGTGTATGCCTGTTGAGTAATGAGAAAAAAATTATGTTTGAATGCCTGATGTAGCGGTCTGATCCTATGTGAGAATGTAGTGACTAAGGGGATAAGGATTGTCTGCTGATTGGAAGAGGAATCAGAGGAGGAGAGAAGGTTGTGATTCAGAGAGGGGGGGGGGGTTTGGTGGGGTTAGGTTAGGGTTAGGGTTAGGGAGTAGGGTTGGGGGGGTAGGGTTAGGGTTAGGAGTAGGGTTGGGGGGTAGGGTTAGGAGGAGTTGGGGGTAGGGTTAGGATACGAACCCGGGTTAGGGTAAGGGTTAAGGTTAGGGTCAGTGGCGGGAGCAGGATACGAACCCAGGTTAGGGTAAGGGTTAAGGTTAGGGTTAGGGTTAGGAGTAGGGTTAGGGTTAGGAGTAGGGTTGGGGTTAGGGTAAGGAGTTGGAACAGGATACGAACCCAGGTTAGGGTAAGGGTTAAGGTTAGGGTCAGGGGCGGGAGCAGGATACGAACCCGGGTTAGGGTAAGGGTTAAGGTTAGGGTCAGGGTTAAGGTCAGGGGAAGGGGGGGATTTGGAAGTGCCTCCAGAACCTGTGTAATGAAAGTTGTGGTCAGAAAGAGTAATTGACAGACTTGTGTTTTGTGGGTGTGTTAGCTGAATGGGAGAGAGGGCCGCCAAGGTACTGGTTTTTATGGTTCTGAGGTATCGTTTTGAGTAGCCTCTTTGTCTAAGTGCATGAAATAGTGTTTGAATTGCTGTGTCCAGATCCTGTTTACAGGAGGATATCCTATGGAACCGTATAATTTGGGATTTGACGATGCCTTTAAATGTATGTTTGGGATGATAACTCTGTTTATGGAGTAGAGCATGTGTATCTGTTGGTTTGAAATAAACTTTAGTGAGTAATGTTTTTTTGGGATTGATTTATCTGATTAAAGAATACTGTGGTATCCAAGAAATGTACTTCACATGGATCTATTGTGTATTTAACCTTAATGGACGGGTGATGACTGTTGAGAATGCTGATGAATTCAGTGAATAGTTGGATGTCATGAGGCCAGGCTCCTATGATGTCGTCTAGAAATCTGTAATAAAATGTGGGTTGATGTGGGCACTTGGCCAATGCCTCTCTCTCCCATTCAGCCATGTAGATGTTTGCATATGCAGGGGCAAATTTCTTCCCCATAGCCGTTCCCTCCACCTGCAAGTAGTGCCTATCATTGAATATAAAATCGTTGTGTGTGAGACTAATTTCTAATAATTGTAGTAATTCATTGTCTGGTCTATTCCTATCTGGGTGTGCATGGAGTAGATTTCTAACCGTCTGTATTCCTGTTGCTGTATTTATGTTGGTGTATAAGCTATCAATGTCTATAGTGAAAATGTATGTTTGGGAGGGAACAACTATGGGTTTAATCTTCTCAAGGAAGTGGTAAGTGTCTCTGAGGTAGCTGGGGTGTCTAGTGGAGAGAGGGTTGATATGATGGTCAATATATTGAGCTATGTTGTACGATTCACTATTGCAGTCTGATACGATGGGCCTTCCAGGAGGAACTTCATGGGGAATTGTCCAGGTGTCTGGTTCCTTGTGAATTTTACAAAGTAGGTAAAACAGTCTGGGTCGTGGGGTGTCTGGTCCAAATAGAAAGTCTCGTTGTTTCTTATTGATGTACTGTTTATCATAAAGTGTTTGTATGATTCGGCGTAGCTTAGTCTGAGTCTGTGGTTGTAGGCTGTCTTCTATAGGTACATAGTACTTGGTGTTGGATAACTGTCTGTTTGCCTCATATGTGTATTGATGTTTGTCTAGGATCACTGTTTTTGATCCCTTATCTGCTGGTTTCAATATTATGTGAGGGTTGTTTATAAGTTCTTTTATGGCTTGTCGTTCTATACTAGTGAGGTTGTCCTGTCTATCTGCCTGGGTGTGGTAGTTGTGAAGGGTGTCTTTGTCCGTTCTGATTAGATTCTGGACCCTCCCGTCTACCTGGGACAGTTTAGGTTCCCAGGTCGAAGGAAGGGTGAATGGTACGTAGTTGTCATTTGTCCGATAGTCAAAATAGTCGAGAAGTTTGAGTCGTCTATGGTATTTGTGGGTGTCCCTATGAAGTTCCTCCCAGTCGAATTTGATTGGACGGGGAATGAATGACAACCCTCTCTCCAGGAGTTGGGCCTGCGGTGCTGTAAGTTGAAAAGACTTTGACAAGTTCATGATGTTGGATAAGGAGGGGGGAACTGCCACCTCTACTGGAGGATCTAAGGAAGGAACTGGAGGAGGTAGGGAGGGGGGGAGGGAAGGGGGTTGGGGAGAAATCAAAATTGTGCAGCTTGGTTGTTCCAAGTTGTGGTTAGACCCTATTATAAATTTAACTGATCACACCAATTTTCAAAAATGAGAGCTGCTGTGGTTGTTGTCCAGTGTATCCGGTCTGCTGTTGTGTGAAATGTGTCATGGGGTATCTCCAAGAGAAATGGGCAATGTGTAGCGATGTAACCATTAATAACTTTAAGGTTTCGTTTCTGGTCTGGTGAAAGGAGGTGTGAGTGGTTAATAATGGGGATGTAGATGATTGCGTTAGGGAAAGTAACTCTGGCTTCCTTATGCATTGTTGAAATCTGCTTAATTGAGGTTTTATATGGGTCATTATCCATATTGTTTATGCCCACCGAGAGAACCACCATACTGGTGTCCACGTGAACCTCTGTTTTCTCCAGGACCTTTATGAAATGATAAAAAGTTGCCCCGGGGTAGCTGTCCACTTGTATGTCTGGGTTGTGGAATGGAGGGATTCTGTTTACATTGGAGTCTCCCAACACCAGTATGGGTTTGTTTCCCTGAAAATTCCAATCCACCACCTTGTATTTTGGTCTGGCTTTGTGATATAATGGTTTCTGTAGGGTTGCTGGGAATGGGGGTTGATGCTGGGATTGTGGCTGGGGCTGTGATTGAGACTGGGGTGGGTGTATTGAGGCGCCAGTTATACAGGGGTCTTGGACTGGCAGTGGCATGCTGTCTTTTTGGGAGGGCTCAGATTGGATGTTTTTGGGGTGTTGCCCATTGTTTGATGAATCAATCGTCATTTGCCCCTGGAGCTGCCCAGTCCTAGTCTTACCCCCTGATCTGGCGCCTCCTGTTGGTGAGAAAGATAGAGGTGAAATCCTGTCCAAGACTTTAACAGAAACATTGCTATATTTATATAGCTTGGTAGTAGGAGTGCTAGCCAAGGGATTGGGGAGTATTGCTGTGACCCCAAGGGTTCCTGGCTGGCTGCAAGCCCTATGGTGGAACTCAACTGGGGTCTGGATTAAATTAAGGGACCTCATGGTTGTGAGTTCAGGATTGGAGTCTATGGTGGGGGATGGGGGACCCATAATGCTAGGTATGCTGTGCTCCTGAGTGGTCAATAGGTTGTTTAATCTCTGTGGGCTGTGAGGGGAAGTGGAGGTGGGGGTTCTCATAATCTCCTCTCCTTTTGATTTGGGAGAGGTAGGTGGAGTGGGTGCCGTGTTGTTCTTAGAATGTGATGGGGGGTTGGTTGGAGCGATGTTGCTAACATCTATCAGTGTCTGCAAAGGAGCAATGGGGGATGAGGGTGTTGAGGTACGGATCCCTCTCTCGGTAGAAGATTGTGTCTGAGGAGGAGGATGCTGAGGAGTGGGGTTCTTGGTTGAAGAGCACTGTGCTAGGGCAGGGCGTGGCCCCAATGAGAGTGACCGTTTGTAAAGAGGCCTGGGGCTTGGCTAGAAGAGGGAGCTTGGGTAGAGGAGGGAAATCCTCCATTGAGGATGAGTAGGCAGCTGGCGCTAGGGTGGTGGGCACAGAACTCATCTGTGGTAGGACCTCGGCTTGAGCTGAGGCTTTATGCCAGGGGTTCTGTCGTGGCGCCAGTTGACCGGTAGCCAATGTGGTTATTGGCTGGGGAGAGGCTGAGGATGAGGGGAAGAGGGGCTCTGTGGTGGGGTGAGACAGGGTAGCCCTAGGGGGTTGTCTAAAGTTAGTTTCTAGGGGGATGTTCAAAAATGTTTCAACTGTAGTGATGGTGGTGTATGTCAGTTTATGTGTGTATCTCTTCTGTGCCCAGCCCACAGCTATGTACAGTGCAAGAGGGTTGAATGGGTTGGGTGGTTGTGTGAGTGATTGGATAATTGACTGGTAGTGTATTTGTAATATGTTCATGTTATTGTTCATCCATTGCTGTGTGTTCTGTAGTACTTGGGCTGCAGTGTGATCTGTGGGTGAAGATGGCTTGATAAAATTGGTGAGTCTGTTCACCTGTCTCATCATGCCGCTAGGGAACCTTTTGTCTGAAATGGCTTTATCAATGACTTCCTTATGATGGATGGCCTGTATCAACTTGAAATACAGTTTTGAGGCTTGCCTGGTAGCTTCATCGGGGGGTTGTTTAGGCGTGGCTGTCTGCTGGGAGGGGGGTGTGGGACTCTATTGTTAAGGGGTTGTGAGACTTCATTGTTGAGGGGTTGTTGTGCTCTATTGCTACGTTGCTGCGTTACTATACTCATAAGGGGCTGCATGGCTGCCTATACTTGTTGGGGTGGGTGTCTCTCACTAGTAGGGGCAGGACAGCGTGCAACAACCGGGTGGGTGTATGTTTTAATGCAAGATGTGGATTTCCGAGCAGCACGAGACGCTGTACTGCTCAGTGTGGTTCTCACCGCCTTGTTGTTGTTGAGGCTGGGGTTAGAGATGGAGGTTGAGTCTGGGGGTTGAAGATGGAGGTAGAGGCTGTAGTTGTTGTAGCCAGTACCTTGATGTATTTTTGTCACTCCTGGGGTAGATGTTATCCAACTCGCCTTGTTGTTGTTGAGGCTGGGGTTAGAGATGGAGGTTGAGTCTGGGGGTTGAATATGGAGGTAGAGGCTGTAGATGTTGTAGCCAGTTCCTTGATGTCTTTTTGTCACTCCTGGGGTAGATGTTATCCAACTCTGTAGGCTCAGATGCGCAGATTGAAAAGTTCTAGTTTGCAGTTTGGACTGCAAATTCTCCAGTTGGATTGTTTTTCCCCGTTACTCTAAAACCCTCCACATCTTTAATTAAAACGTAACTTTTATTATATTTATAGTTAAAAAAAACAAATAAATCAAACAGTATTATCAAAACCCTTTCTCCAATTTGATGCCCGCTGTGTTGTCCCGTTAAAAATCCCTAACGTTTCGCAGTATTCCTGCTTCTTCAGAGGGTATTTTTTTCCTAGTGGGAAACACCCCAGTGCTTAAAAAGGGGGGGGTCAGTTGGAAAGGGGAAGACCTTCCCACTGCTCCAAGTGCTTGAATATCTATTCCTTGATTTTCATTGGTTGAATCTATTGTCACTCACTCTACTCTGTTCTGAGTATCCTTCCTATAGGCTAATCCATGACTGTGTCTATTCTATTGGCCACTTTTGAATTTGAATCTAAATGTTAAAGACTGCTAATTGGTAGAAAATATGGAGGGAAAATCTGTGGGAGTTTCTAATGGAGAGAGAAGAGAGAGAGAGAGAGAGAGAGAGAGAGAGAGAGAGAGAAAAGGGGTGGGGAATATTTAAGGCCTTCTAAGTTGATTTAGATATAATATATAAGTATATATCTCCCTGTTATTTTCTGCTATGAAAATCACTGCCGTAAAAAGTGGGGAATAGTGAAACCATTGCCATTTCTGTTGATCATCAGGATCCTTTGTGGCTCAACTATCAGATCACAGCTCCCCCAACACCATGGTTGTGGGTTCGATCCCCGCTGGGTACCAGAATGCAAGTGCAAGTCCCACCTGACAACTGTGTACACCCAGTGACTGTGATGCTAATTGTTAACCCTAAAGTTTTCCCTATCTTTCCCTATTCTGGCCCTATTCTCTACTGTTCCTATCTTTCCCTATTATGACCCTGTTCTGTCCTTATTCTGACCCTACTCTCTATCAATTCTACCACTTCTTTCAGATCATGTGTCTGTCACTCTATGTATTTTATTTGGTTAGCTGTTTGGCATCTGTGAGGTTCCCTGTGGCACAATGAGACAAAATCAAAGAAATAAACAAAATTAAATGACAGAGGAAATGGGCATTGTGATTGGGGTTCCATTTTGTTTTGGTGTTGGACTCCTTTGGTGTGGTTCTGTTGTGGAAAGAGTTGTTAATCACAGTGGAAACATAATTGTTTTCTCGGTGGGCACAAACCTGGGTCCCCAGTAGGCAGCGAACATCCAATGTGAAAAGCATTTACAACGGTGGAGGGTCACCACAACAATGGCACGGGCTAGGGTTAGGTTTTGAATTAGGGTAGGGTTAAAAAGAGACTGGTTTGTCTTGTGGTGCGCAGGCCTATTGGTGTGTGCCCCTCCAATATAATGCTATAAACCATTCAACTGTTAAAATTATCTAGATTACCCCCTCCAAACTTACCAAAAGTAAGTAGGTTATTATTATTTCTAAATGATAGTCTGAGTGGTTATCTAGGACCATGAAGGGACTGAGATATTAAAATATACAAGGGATCAGGGGATAGATGCTTTAATAATACATATACAAACACAATTATATCCACATATATAAGCGCTAGAAGACAAAGTGCTAAGAGATAAAGTGCTAAAATGTCAAAACAAAATCAAATACCTAAAAAAGGAAGGAATAAAACTATTTAAGATAAGCATGCAAATATTAAATATTATATATTAGACAAACCCACTTAAACTTTATTTTTTGTTTGAATAGTGCATCCTTCTTTCACCTCCTTGAGATCCCTGTAAACAAGTGCTATTCCTTTCGATTGATCCCATCTAACTGGTTAAAAACGCTCATTCAGACCGGTGGGTGTAATTGTTTGAAGATCTCTTATCCACCCACGTTCCACTGCTTTTCGCCGCCCACTGGTCCACCCAGAACATGACTGTAAGCCGGATATATTGAGGTAAGTGATGGGGTGATCCTGGAAATGAGTGACTAGTTCTGTGTGTAGATGGGCCCGTTTGATGTTGTATAGATGTTGTTTAAGTCTAGTTTCTATTGTATACTGAGTTTCCCCGATGTAGTGTTTTTTGCATAATGTACAGGTAATTATATAAATGACATTTGGAGTGTTGAGTGAGATAGAGTCTAGAACTGGAGTGGAGGTCTTGCTGTGTGGATTTGAAATGAATTTTCTTGGTTTGAAGTGGGCGTGTGAGGTTTGGGTGGTTGTGGGGGCTTAGTGCTGTATTTTTTTGCTTGGATTAGGACGTCTTTGAGACTCTTATTCCTTCTGAATGCTGAGATAATTCTATATGGCTGGAAGGGTGTGTATGCCTGTTGAGTAATGAGAAAATTATGTTTGAATGCCTGATGTAGCGGTCTGATCCTATGGGAGAATGTAGTGACTAAGGGGATAAGGATTGTCTGCTGATTGGAAGAGGAATCAGAGGAGGAGAGAAGGTTGTGATTCTGAGAGGGGGGGGTTTTGGTGGGGTTAGGGTTAGGAGTAGGGTTAGGGGTGGGAACAGGATACGAACCCGGGTTAGGGTAAGGGTTAAGGTTAGGGTCAGGGTCAGGGTTAGGAGTAGGGGGGGTTGGGTTAGGAGTAGGGGGTTAGGGTTTAGGAGGGTAGGGTTAGGGTTAGGGTTAGGTAGGGTTAGGGTTAGGGGGGGTAGGGGTTGGGTAGGGTTAGGGTTAGGAGTAGGGTTGGGGGTAGGGTTAGGAGTTGGAACAGGATACGAACCCGGGTTAGGGTAAGGGTTAAGGTTAGGGTCAGGGGTGGGAGCAGGATACGAACCCAGGTTAGGGTAAGGGTTAAGGTTAGGGTTAGGAGTAGGGTTAGGTGTAGGGTTGGGGGTAGGGTTAGGGTTAGGGTTAGGGTTGGGGTTAGGGTTAGGGTAGGGGGTAGGGTTAGGGTTAGGGTTAGGGTTAGGGTTAGGGTTAGGGTTAGGGTTAGGGTTAGGGTAGGGTTGGGGTAGGGTTAGTAGGGTAGGGGTAGGGGGGTAGGGTTAGGAGTAGGGTTGGGGGTAGGGTTAGGAGTTGGAACAGGATACGAACCCGGGTTAGGGTAAGGGTTAAGGTTAGGGTCAGTGGCGGGAGCAGGATACGAACCCAGGTTAGGGTAAGGGTTAAGGTTAGGGTTAGGGTTAGGAGTAGGGTTAGGGTTAGGGTTAGGGTTGGGGTTAGGGTAAGGAGTTGGAACAGGATACGAACCCAGGTTAGGGTAAGGGTTAAGGTTAGGGTCAGGGGCGGGAGCAGGATACGAACCCGGGTTAGGGTAAGGGTTAAGGTTAGGGTCAGGGTTAAGGTCAGGGGAAGGGGGGGATTTGGAAGTGCCTCCAGAACCTGTGTAATGAAAGTTGTGGTCAGAAAGAGTAATTGACAGACTTGTGTTTTGTGGGTGTGTTAGCTGAATGGGAGAGAGGGCCGCCAAGGTACTGGTTTTTATGGTTCTGAGGTATCGTTTTGAGTAGCCTCTTTGTCTAAGTGCATGAAATAGTGTTTGAATTGCTGTGTCCAGATCCTGTTTACAGGAGGATATCCTATGGAACCGTATAATTTGGGATTTGACGATGCCTTTAAATGTATGTTTGGGATGATAACTCTGTTTATGGAGTAGAGCATGTGTATCTGTTGGTTTGAAATAAACTTTAGTGAGTAATGTTTTTTGGGATTGATTTATCTGATTAAAGAATACTGTGGTATCCAAGAAATGTACTTCACATGGATCTATTGTGTATTTAACCTTAATGGACGGGTGATGACTGTTGAGAATGCTGATGAATTCAGTGAATAGTTGGATGTCATGAGGCCAGGCTCCTATGATGTCGTCTAGAAATCTGTAAAAAATGTGGGTTGATGTGGGCACTTGGCCAATGCCTCTCTCTCCCATTCAGCCATGTAGATGTTTGCATATGCAGGGGCAAATTTCTTCCCCATAGCCGTTCCCTCCACCTGCAAGTAGTGCCTATCATTGAATATAAAATCGTTGTGTGTGAGACTAATTTCTAATAATTGTAGTAATTCATTGTCTGGTCTATTCCTATCTGGGTGTGCATGGAGTAGATTTCTAACCGTCTGTATTCCTGTTGCTGTATTTATGTTGGTGTATAAGCTATCAATGTCTATAGTGAAAATGTATGTTTGGGAGGGAACAACTATGGGTTTAATCTTCTCAAGGAAGTGGTAAGTGTCTCTGAGGTAGCTGGGGTGTCTAGTGGAGAGAGGGTTGATATGATGGTCAATATATTGAGCTATGTTGTACGATTCACTATTGCAGTCTGATACGATGGGCCTTCCAGGAGGAACTTCATGGGGAATTGTCCAGGTGTCTGGTTCCTTGTGAATTTTACAAAGTAGGTAAAACAGTCTGGGTCGTGGGGTGTCTGGTCCAAATAGAAAGTCTCGTTGTTTCTTATTGATGTACTGTTTATCATAAAGTGTTTGTATGATTCGGCGTAGCTTAGTCTGAGTCTGTGGTTGTAGGCTGTCTTCTATAGGTACATAGTACTTGGTGTTGGATAACTGTCTGTTTGCCTCATATGTGTATTGATGTTTGTCTAGGATCACTGTTTTTGATCCCTTATCTGCTGGTTTCAATATTATGTGAGGGTTGTTTATAAGTTCTTTTATGGCTTGTCGTTCTATACTAGTGAGGTTGTCCTGTCTATCTGCCTGGGTGTGGTAGTTGTGAAGGGTGTCTTTGTCCGTTCTGATTAGATTCTGGACCCTCCCGTCTACCTGGGACAGTTTAGGTTCCCAGGTCGAAGGAAGGGTGAATGGTACGTAGTTGTCATTTGTCCGATAGTCAAAATAGTCGAGAAGTTTGAGTCGTCTATGGTATTTGTGGGGGTGTGTCCCTATGAAGTTCCTCCCAGTCGAATTTGATTGGACGGGGAATGAATGACAACCCTCTCTCCAGGAGTTGGGCCTGCGGTGCTGTAAGTTGAAAAGACTTTGACAAGTTCATGATGTTGGATAAGGAGGGGGGAACTGCCACCTCTACTGGAGGATCTAAGGAAGGAACTGGAGGAGGTAGGGAGGGGGGGAGAGGGAGGGGGGGTTGGGGAGAAATCAAAATTGTGCAGCTTGGTTGTTCCAAGTTGTGGTTAGACCCTATTATAAATTTAACTGATCACACCAATTTTCAAAAATGAGAGCTGCTGTGGTTGTTGTCCAGTGTATCCGGTCTGCTGTTGTGTGAAATGTGTCATGGGGTATCTCCAAGAGAAATGGGCAATGTGTAGCGATGTAACCATTAATAACTTTAAGGTTTCGTTTCTGGTCTGGTGAAAGGAGGTGTGAGTGGTTAATAATGGGGATGTAGATGATTGCGTTAGGGAAAGTAACTCTGGCTTCCTTATGCATTGTTGAAATCTGCTTAATTGAGGTTTTATATGGGTCATTATCCATATTGTTTATGCCCACCGAGAGAACCACCATACTGGTGTCCACGTGAACCTCTGTTTTCTCCAGGACCTTTATGAAATGATAAAAAGTTGCCCCGGGGTAGCTGTCCACTTGTATGTCTGGGTTGTGGAATGGAGGGATTCTGTTTACATTGGAGTCTCCCAACACCAGTATGGGTTTGTTTCCCTGAAAATTCCAATCCACCACCTTGTATTTTGGTCTGGCTTTGTGATATAATGGTTTCTGTAGGGTTGCTGGGAATGGGGGTTGATGCTGGGATTGTGGCTGAGGCTGGGGCTGTGATTGAGACTGGGGTGGGTGTATTGAGGCGCCAGTTATACAGGGGTCTTGGACTGGCAGTGGCATGCTGTCTTTTTGGGAGGGCTCAGATTGGATGTTTTTGGGGTGTTGCCCATTCTTTGACGAATCAATCGTCATTTGCCCCTGGAGCTGCCCAGTCCTAGTCTTACCCCCTGATCTGGCGCCTCCTGTTGGTGAGAAAGATAGAGGTGAAATCCTGTCCAAGACTTTGACAGAAACATTGCTATATTTATATAGCTTGGTAGTAGGAGTGCTAGCCAATGGATTGGGGAGTATTGCTGTGACCCCAAGGGGTCCTTGCTGGCTGCAAGCCCTATGGTGGAACTCAACTGGGGTCTGGATTAAATTAAGGGACCTCATGGTTGTGAGTTCAGGATTGGAGTCTATGGTGGGGGATGGGGGACCCATAATGCTAGGTATGCTGTGCTCCTGAGTGGTCAATAGGTTGTTTAATCTCTGTGGGCTGTGAGGGGAAGTGGAGGTGGGGGTTCTCATAATCTCCTCTCCTTTTGATTTGGGAGAGGTAGGTGGAGTGGGTGCCGTGTTGTTCTTAGAATGTGATGGGGGGTTGGTTGGAGCGATGTTGCTAACATCTATCAGTGTCTGCAAAGGAGCAATGGGGGATGAGGGTGTTGAGGTACGGATCCCTCTCTCGGTAGAAGATTGTGTCTGAGGAGGAGGATGCTGAGGAGTGGGGTTCTTGGTTGAAGAGCACTGTGCTAGGGCAGGGCGTGGCCCCAATGAGAGTGACCGTTTGTAAGAGGCCTGGGGCTTGGCTAGAAGAGGGAGCTTGGGTAGAGGAGGGAAATCCTCCATTGAGGATGAGTAGGCAGCTGGCGCTAGGGTGGTGGGCACAGAACTCATCTGTGGTAGGACCTCGGCTTGAGCTGAGGCTTTATGCCAGGGGTTCTGTCGTGGCGCCAGTTGACCGGTAGCCAATGTGGTTATTGGCTGGGGAGAGGCTGAGGATGAGGGGAAGAGGGGCTCTGTGGTGGGGTGAGACAGGGTAGCCCTAGGGGGTTGTCTAAAGTGAGTTTCTAGGGGGATGTTCAAAAATGTTTCAACTGTAGTGATGGTGGTGTATGTCAGTTTATGTGTGTATCTCTTCTGTGCCCAGCCCACAGCTATGTACAGTGCAAGAGGGTTGAATGGGTTGGGTGGTTGTGTGAGTGATTGGATAATTGACTGGTAGTGTATTTGTAATATGTTCATGTTATTGTTCATCCATTGCTGTGTGTTCTGTAGTACTTGGGCTGCAGTGTGATCTGTGGGTGAAGATGGCTTGATAAAATTGGTGAGTCTGTTCACCTGTCTCATCATGCCGCTAGGGAACCTTTTGTCTGAAATGGCTTTATCAATGACTTCCTTATGATGGATGGCCTGTATCAACTTGAAATACAGTTTTGAGGCTTGCCTGGTAGCTTCATCGGGGGGTTGGTTTAGGCGTGGCTGTCTGCTGGGAGGGGGGTGTGGGACTCTATTGTTAAGGGGTTGTGAGACTTCATTGTTGAGGGGTTGTTGTGCTCTATTGCTACGTTGCTGCGTTACTATACTCATAAGGGGCTGCATGGCTGCCTATACTTGTTGGGGTGGGTGTCTCTCACTAGTAGGGGCAGGACAGCGTGCAACAACCGGGTGGGTGTATGTTTTAATGCAAGATGTGGATTTCCGAGCAGCACGAGACGCTGTACTGCTCAGTGTGGTTCTCACCGCCTTGTTGTTGTTGAGGCTGGGGTTAGAGATGGAGGTTGAGTCTGGGGGTTGAAGATGGAGGTAGAGGCTGTAGTTGTTGTAGCCAGTACCTTGATGTATTTTTGTCACTCCTGGGGTAGATGTTATCCAACTCGCCTTGTTGTTGTTGAGGCTGGGGTTAGAGATGGAGGTTGAGTCTGGGGGTTGAATATGGAGGTAGAGGCTGTAGATGTTGTAGCCAGTTCCTTGATGTCTTTTTGTCACTCCTGGGGTAGATGTTATCCAACTCTGTGGGCTCAGATGCGCAGATTGAAAAGTTCTAGTTTGCAGTTTGGACTGCAAATTCTCCAGTTGGATTGTTTTTCCCGTTACTCTAAAACCCTCCACATCTTTAATTAAAACGTAACTTTTATTATATTTATAGTTAAAAAAAACAAATAAATCAAACAGTATTATCAAAACCCTTTCTCCAATTTGATGCCCGCTGTGTTGTCCCGTTAAAAATCCCTAACGTTTCGCAGTATTCCTGCTTCTTCAGAGGGTATTTTTTTCTAGTGGGAAACACCCCAGTGCTTAAAAAGGGGGGGGTCAGTTGGAAAGGGGAAGACCTTCCCACTGCTCCAAGTGCTTGAATATCTATTCCTTGATTTTCATTGGTTGAATCTATTGTCACTCACTCTACTCTGTTCTGAGTATCCTTCCTATAGGCTAATCCATGACTGTGTCTATTCTATTGGCCACTTTTGAATTTGAATCTAAATGTTAAAGACTGCTAATTGGTAGAAAATATGGAGGGAAAATCTGTGGGAGTTTCTAATGGAGAGAGAAGAGAGAGAGAGAGAGAGAGAGAGAGAGAGAGAAAAGGGGTGGGGAATATTTAAGGCCTTCTAAGTTGATTTAGATATAATATATAAGTATATATCTCCCTGTTATTTTCTGCTATGAAAATCACTGCCGTAAAAAGTGGGGAATAGTGAAACCATTGCCATTTCTGTTGATCATCAGGATCCTTTGTGGCTCAACTATCAGATCACAGCTCCCCCAACACCATGGTTGTGGGTTCGATCCCCGCTGGGTACCAGAATGCAAGTGCAAGTCCCACCTGACAACTGTGTACACCCAGTGACTGTGATGCTAATTGTTAACCCTAAAGTTTTCCCTATCTTTCCCTATTCTGGCCCTATTCTCTACTGTTCCTATCTTTCCCTATTATGACCCTGTTCTGTCCTTATTCTGACCCTACTCTCTATCAATTCTACCACTTCTTTCAGATCATGTGTCTGTCACTCTATGTATTTTATTTGTTAGCTGTTTGGCATCTGTGAGGTTCCCTGTGGCACAATGAGACAAAATCAAAGAAATAAACAAAATTAAATGACAGAGGAAATGGGCATTGTGATTGGGGTTCCATTTTGTTTTGGTGTTGGACTCCTTTGGTGTGGTTCTGTTGTGGAAAGAGTTGTTAATCACAGTGGAAACATAATTGTTTTCTCGGTGGGCACAAACCTGGGTCCCCAGTAGGCAGCGAACATCCAATGTGAAAAGCATTTACAACGGTGGAGGGTCACCACAACAATGGCACGGGCTAGGGTTAGGTTTTGAATTAGGGTAGGGTTAAAAAGAGACTGGTTTGTCTTGTGGTGCGCAGGCCTATTGTTGTGTGCCCCTCCAATATAATGCTATAAACCATTCAACTGTTAAAATTATCTAGATTACCCCCTCCAAACTTACCAAAAGTAAGTAGGTTATTATTATTTCTAAATGATAGTCTGAGTGGTTATCTAGGACCATGAAGGGACTGAGATATTAAAATATACAAGGGATCAGGGGATAGATGCTTTAATAATACATATACAAACACAATTATATCCACATATATAAGCGCTAGAAGACAAAGTGCTAAGAGATAAAGTGCTAAAATGTCAAAACAAA
>CM072228.1:57234890-57264435 GCA_036851935.1 Coregonus suidteri | reverse complement strand
ACCTAACCCTATACCCTGCCACCTACCCTAACCCTAACCCTATAACCCTATACCACCTAACCCTAACCCTATACCCTGCCACCTAACCCTATACCCTGCCACCTAACCCTAACCCTATACCCTGCCACCTAACCTAACCCTAACCCTGCCACCTAACCCTAACCCCACCTAACCCTATACCCTGCCACCTAACCCTAAACCCTGCCACCTAACCCTAACCCTACCCTGCCACCTAACCCTAACCCTAACCCTAATACCCTGCCCCCTAACCCTAACCCTAACCCTGCCCCCCTAACCCTAACCCTATACCCTGCCACCTAACCCTAACCCTGCCCCTGCTAACACCTAACCCTAACCCTATACCCTGCCACCTAACCCTAACCCTACCTACCCTAAACCTGCCACCTAACCCTAACCCTATACCCCTGCCCCCTAACCCTAACCCTAACCCTGCCACCTAACCCTAACCCTATACCCTGCCACCCCTAACCCTAACCCTACCCCCCAACCCTAACCCTATACCCTGCCTGCCACCCTAACCCTAACCCTATACCCTGCCACCTAACCCTAACCTATACTGCCACCTAACCCTAACCCTAACCCCACCTAACCCTAACCCTGCCACCTAACCCTAACCCTATACCCTGCCACCTAACCCTAACCCTATACCCTGCACCCTAACCCTAACCCTACCCTAACCCTAACCCTATACCCTGCCACCTAACCCTAACCCTATACCCTGCCACCTAACCCTAACCCTATACCCTGCCACCTAACCCTAACCCTGCCAACCCTAACCCTAACCCTATACCCTGCCAAACCCTAACCCTAACCCTGCCACCTAACCCTATACCCTGCCACCTAACCCTAACCCTAACCCTGCCACTAACCCTAACCCTATACCCTGCCACCTAACCCTAACCCTATACCCTGCCACCTAACCCTAAACCCCTACCTAACCCTAACCCTGCCACCTAACCTAACCCTAACCCTAACCCTAACCCTAACCCTAACCCTGCCACCTAACCCTAACCCTACCCTGCCACCTAACCCTAACCCTATACCCTGCCACCTAACCCTAACCCTAACCCTAACCCTATACCCTGCCACCTAACCCTAACCCTATACCCTACCCCCTAACCTACCTAACCCTATACCCTGCCACCTAACCCTAACCCTATACCCTGCCACCTAACCCTAACCCCCCCTAACCCTATACCCTGCCACCTAACCCTAACCCTGCCACCTAACCCTAACCCTATACCCTGCCACCTAACCCTAACCCTGCCACCTAACCCTAACCCTGCCACCTAACCCTAACCCTAACCCTGCCACCTAACCCTAACCCTATACCCTGCCACCTAACCCTAACCCTAACCCCTACCCTAACCCTAACCCCTAACCCTGCCACCTAACCCTAACCCTATACCCTGCCACCTAACCCTATACCCTGCCACCTAACCCTAACCCTAACCCTGCCACCCTAACCCTAACCCTAACCCTAACCCTGCCCTGCCCTAACCCTAACCCTGCCTGCCACCTAACCCTAACCCTATACCCCCTGCCACCTAACCCTAACCCTGCCCTAACCCTGCCACCTAACCCTAACCCTATACCCTGCCACCTAACCCCTATACCCTGCCACCTAACCCTAACCCTAACCCTGCCACCTAACCCTATACCCTATACCCTGCCTAACCCTAACCCTAACCACCTAACCCTATACCCTGCCACCTAACCCTAACCCTGCCACCTAACCCTAACCCTAACCCTATACCCTGCCACCTAACCCTAACCCTGCCACCTAACCCTAACCCTGCCACCTACCCTACCCTATACCTAACCCTAACCCTATACCCTGCCACCTAACCCTAACCCTATACCCTGCCACCTAACCCTAACCTACCCTGCCCCTATACCCTGCCACCTAACCCTAACCCTGCCACCTAACCCTAACCCTGCCACCTATACCCTGCCACCTAACCCTAACCCTAACCCTGCCACCTAACCCTAACCCTATACCCTGCCACCTAACCCTAACCCTATACCCTGCCACCTAACCCTATACCCTGCCACCTAACCCTAACCCTAACCCTATACCCTGCCACCTAACCCTAACCCTACCTAACCCTAACCCTAACCCTAACCCTAACCCTAACCCTACCCTGCCACCTAACCCCCTATACCCTGCCACCTAACCCTAACCCTAACCCCTAACCCTGCCACCTAACCCCTAAACCCTAACCCTAACCCTGCCACCTAACCCTAACCCTATACCCTGCCACCTAACCCTAACCCTATACCCTGCCACCTAACCCTAACCCTGCCACCTAACCCTAACCCTAACCCTAACCCTAACCCTGCCACCTAACCCTACCCCTACCCTGCCACCTAACCTAACCCTATACCCTGCCACCTAACCCCCTATACCCTGCCACCTAACCCTAACCCTATACCCTGCCACCTAACCCTAACCCTGCCACCTAACCCTAACCCTATACCCTACCTAACCCTAACCCCTACCACCTAACCCTAACCTAACCCTGCCACCTAACCCTAACCCTATACCCTGCCACCTAACCCTAACCCTACCCTGCCCTAACCCTAACCCTAACCCTAACCCTATACCCCTGCCACCTAACCCTAACCCTATACCCTGCCACCTAACCCTATACCCTATACCCTGCCACCTAACCCTAACCCTATACCCTGCCCTAACCCTAACCCTGCCACCTAACCCTAACCCTACCCTGCCACCTAACCCTAACCCTATACCCTGCCACCTAACCCTAACCCTATACCCTGCCCCCTAACCCTAACCCTATACCCTGCCACCTAACCCTAACCCTGCTAACCCTAACCTATACCCTGCCACCTAACCCTAACCCTGCCACCTAACCCTAACCCTATACCCTGCCACCTAACCCTAACCCTATACCCTGCCACCTAACCCTAACCCTAACCCTGCCCTAACCCCTAACCCTGCCACCTAACCCTAACCCTGCCACCTAACCCTAACCCTGCCACCTAACCCTAACCCTAACCCTAACCCTAACCCTAACCCTGCCACTAACCCTAACCCTATACCCTGCCACCTAACCCTAACCCTATACCCTGCCACCCCTAACCCTAACCCTGCCACCTAACCCTAACCCTAACCCTATACCCTGCCACCTAACCCTAAACCCTAACCCTACCCTGCCACCCCTAACCCTATACCCTGCCACCTAACCCTAACCCTAACCCTGCCACCTAACCCTAACCCTAAACCCTGCCTAACCCTAACCCTAACCTGCCACCTAACCCTAACCCTATACCCTGCCACCTAACCCTAACCCTGCCACCTAACCCTAACCCTATACCCTGCCACCTAACCCTAACCCTAACCCTGCCACCTAACCCTAACCCTATACCTGCCACCTAACCCTAACCCTATACCCTGCCACCTAACCCTAACCCTAACCCTACCTAACCCTAACCCTACCCCTGCCACCTACCCTAACCCTATAACCCTGCCACCTAACCCTAACCCTATACCCTGCCACCTAACCCTAACCCTATACCCCTGCCCTAACCCTATACCCTGCCACCTAACCCTAACCCCCTGCCACCTAACCCTAACCCTACCCTGCCACCTACCCTGCCACCTAACCCTAACCCTAACCCTGCCCCTAACCCTAACCCTATACCCTGCCACCTAACCCTAACCCTATACCCTGCCACCTAACCCTAACCCTGCCACCTAACCCTAACCCTAACCCTATACCCTGCCACCTAACCCTAACCCTGCCACTACCCTAACCACCTAACCCTAACCCTAACCCTATAACCCTGCCACCACCTAACCCTAACCCTGCCACCTAACCCTAACCCTATACCCTGCCACCTAACCCTAACCCTATACCCTGCCACCTAACCCTAACCCTAACCCTAACCCTGCCACCTAACCCTAACCCTAACCCTGCCACCTAACCCTAACCCTAACCCTGCCACCTAACCCTAACCCTATACCCTGCCACCTAACCCTAACCCTAAACCCTATACCCTGCCACCTAACCCTAACCCTATACCCTGCCACCTAACCCTAACCCTATACCCTGCCACCTAACCCTAACCCTAACCTAACCCTAACCCTAACCCTAACCCTAACCCTAACCCTAACCTATACCCTGCCACCTAACCCTAACCCTAACCCTGCCACCTAACCCTAACCACCTAACCCTAACCCTATACCCTGCCACCTAACCCTAACCCTACCCTGCCACCTATACCCCTGCCCTAACCCTAACCCTACCCTGCCACCTAACCCTAACCCTATACCCTGCCACCCCTAACGACAGAACCCCTGGCATAAAGCCTCAGCTCAAGCCGAGGTCCTACCACAGATGAGTTCTGTGCCCACCACCCTAGCGCCAGCTGCCTACTCATCCTCAATGGAGGATTTCCCTCCTCTACCCAAACCTCCCTCTTCTAGCCAAGCCCCAGGCCTCTTACAAACGGTCACTCTCATTGGGGCCACGCCCTGCCCTAGCACAGTGCTCTTCAACCAAGAACCCCACTCCTCAGCATCCTCCTCCTCAGACACAATCTTCTACCGAGAGAGGGATCCGTACCTCAACACCCTCATCCCCCATTGCTCCTTTGCAGACACTGATAGATGTTAGCAACATCGCTCCAACCAACCCCCCATCACATTCTAAGAACAACACGGCACCCACTCCACCTACCTCTCCCAAATCAAAAGGAGAGGAGATTATGAGAACCCCCACCTCCACTTCCCCTCACAGCCCACAGAGATTAAACAACCTATTGACCACTCAGGAGCACAGCATACCTAGCATTATGGGTCCCCCATCCCCCACCATAGACTCCAATCCTGAACTCACAACCATGAGGTCCCTTAATTTAATCCAGACCCCAGTTGAGTTCCACCATAGGGCTTGCAGCCAGCCAGGAACCCTTGGGGTCACAGCAATACTCCCCAATCCCTTGGCTAGCACTCCTACTACCAAGCTATATAAATATAGCAATGTTTCTGTTAAAGTCTTGGACAGGATTTCACCTCTATCTTTCTCACCAACAGGAGGCGCCAGATCAGGGGGTAAGACTAGGACTGGGCAGCTCCAGGGGCAAATGACGATTGATTCATCAAACAATGGGCAACACCCCAAAAACATCCAATCTGAGCCCTCCCAAAAAGACAGCATGCCACTGCCAGTCCAAGACCCCTGTATAACTGGCGCCTCAATACACCCACCCCAGTCTCAATCACAGCCCCAGCCACAATCCCAGCATCAACCCCCATTCCCAGCAACCCTACAGAAACCATTATATCACAAAGCCAGACCAAAATACAAGGTGGTGGATTGGAATTTTCAGGGAAACAAACCCATACTGGTGTTGGGAGACTCCAATGTAAACAGAATCCCTCCATTCCACAACCCAGACATACAAGTGGACAGCTACCCCGGGGCAACTTTTTATCATTTCATAAAGGTCCTGGAGAAAACAGAGGTTCACGTGGACACCAGTATGGTGGTTCTCTCGGTGGGCATAAACAATATGGATAATGACCCATATAAAACCTCAATTAAGCAGATTTCAACAATGCATAAGGAAGCCAGAGTTACTTTCCCTAACGCAATCATCTACATCCCCATTATTAACCACTCACACCTCCTTTCACCAGACCAGAAACGAAACCCTTAAAGTTATTAATGGTTACATCGCTACACATTGCCCATTTCTCTTGGAGATACCCCATGACACATTTCACACAACAGCAGACCGGATACACTGGACAACAACCACAGCAGCTCTCATTTTTGAAAATTGGTGTGATCAGTTAAATTTATAATAGGGTCTAACCACAACTTGGAACAACCAAGCTGCACAATTTTGATTTCTCCCCAACCCCCTTCCCTCTCCCCCTCCCTACCTCCTCCAGTTCCTTCCTTAGATCCTCCAGTAGAGGTGGCAGTTCCCCCCTCCTTATCCAACATCATGAACTTGTCAAAGTCTTTTCAACTTACAGCACCGCAGGCCCAACTCCTGGAGAGAGGGTTGTCATTCATTCCCCGTCCAATCAAATTCGACTGGGAGGAACTTCATAGGGACACCCACAAATACCATAGACGACTCAAACTTCTCGACTATTTTGACTATCGGACAAATGACAACTACGTACCATTCACCCTTCCTTCGACCTGGGAACCTAAACTGTCCCAGGTAGACGGGAGGGTCCAGAATCTAATCAGAACGGACAAAGACACCCTTCACAACTACCACACCCAGGCAGATAGACAGGACAACCTCACTAGTATAGAACGACAAGCCATAAAAGAACTTATAAACAACCCTCACATAATATTGAAACCAGCAGATAAGGGATCAAAAACAGTGATCCTAGACAAACATCAATACACATATATGAGGCAAACAGACAGTTATCCAACACCAAGTACTATGTACCAATAGAAGACAGCCTACAACCACAGACTCAGACTAAGCTACGCCGAATCATACAAACACTTTATGATAAACAGTACATCAATAAGAAACAACGAGACTTTCTATTTGGACCAGACACCCCACGACCCAGACTGTTTTACCTACTTTGTAAAATTCACAAGGAACCAGACACCTGGACAATTCCCCATGAAGTTCCTCCTGGAAGGCCCATCGTATCAGACTGCAATAGTGAATCGTACAACATAGCTCAATATATTGACCATCATATCAACCCTCTCTCTCCACTAGACACCCCAGCTACCTCAGAGACACTTACCACTTCCTTGAGAAGATTAAACCCATAGTTGTTCCCTCCCAAACATACATTTTCACTATAGACATTGATAGCTTATACACCAACATAAATACAGCAACAGGAATACAGACGGTTAGAAATCTACTCCATGCACACCCAGATAGGAATAGACCAGACAATGAATTACTACAATTATTAGAAATTAGTCTCACACACAACGATTTTATATTCAATGATAGGCACTACTTGCAGGTGGAGGGAACGGCTATGGGGAAGAAATTTGCCCCTGCATATGCAAACATCTACATGGCTGAATGGGAGAGAGAGGCATTGGCCAAGTGCCCACATCAACCCACATTTTATTACAGATTTCTAGACGACATCATAGGAGCCTGGCCTCATGACATCCAACTATTCACTGAATTCATCAGCATTCTCAACAGTCATCACCCGTCCATTAAGGTTAAATACACAATAGATCCATGTGAAGTACATTTCTTGGATACCACAGTATTCTTTAATCAGATAAATCAATCCCAAAAAACATTACTCACTAAAGTTTATTTCAAACCAACAGATACACATGCTCTACTCCATAAACAGAGTTATCATCCCAAACATACATTTAAAGGCATCGTCAAATCCCAAATTATACGGTTCCATAGGATATCCTCCTGTAAACAGGATCTGGACACAGCAATTCAAACACTATTTCATGCACTTAGACAAAGAGGCTACTCAAAACGATACCTCAGAACCATAAAAACCAGTACCTTGGCGGCCCTCTCTCCCATTCAGCTAACACACCCACAAAACACAAGTCTGTCAATTACTCTTTCTGACCACAACTTTCATTACACAGGTTCTGGAGGCACTTCCAAATCCCCCCCTCCCCTGACCTTAACCCTGACCCTAACCTTAACCCTTACCCTAACCCGGGTTCGTATCCTGCTCCCGCCCCTGACCCTAACCTTAACCCTTACCCTAACCTGGGTTCGTATCCTGTTCCAACTCCTTACCCTAACCCCAACCCTAACCCTAACCCTAACCCTACTCCTAACCCTAACCCTAACCTTAACCCTTACCCTAACCTGGGTTCGTATCCTGCTCCCGCCACTGACCCTAACCTTAACCCTTACCCTAACCGGGTTCGTATCCTGTTCCAACTCCTAACCCTACCCCCAACCCTACTCCCCTAACCCTACCCCCACCCCTACTCCTAACCCTAACCCTACCCCCAACCCTACTCCTAACCCTAACCCTAACCCTACTCCTAACCCTAACCCTACCCCCAACCCTACTCCTAACCCTAACCCCAACCCTAACCCTAACCCTAACCCTACCCCCAACCCTACACCTAACCCTACTCCTAACCCTAACCTTAACCCTTACCCTAACCTGGGTTCGTATCCTGCTCCCACCCCTGACCCTAACCTTAACCCTTACCCTAACCCGGGTTCGTATCCTGTTCCAACTCCTAACCCTACCCCCAACCCTACTCCTAACCCTAACCCTACCCCCAACCCTACTCCTAACCCTAACCCTAACCCTACTTCTAACCCTACCCCCAACCCTACTCCTAACCCTAACCCTACCCCCCAACCCTCTCCTAACCCTAACCCTAACCCTACTCCTAACCCTAACCCTACCCCCAACCCTACTCCTAACCCTGACCCTGACCCTAACCTTAACCCTTACCCTAACCCGGGTTCGTATCCTGTTCCCACCCCTAACCCTACTCCTAACCCTAACCCCACCAAAACCCCCCCTCTCAGAATCACAACCTTCTCTCCTCCTCTGATTCCTCTTCCAATCAGCAGACAATCCTTATCCCCTTAGTCACTACATTCTCCCATAGGATCAGACCGCTACATCAGGCATTCAAACATAATTTTCTCATTACTCAACAGGCATACACACCCTTCCAGCCATATAGAATTATCTCAGCATTCAGAAGGAATAAGAGTCTCAAAGACGTCCTAATCCAAGCAAAATACAGCACTAAGCCCCCACAACCACCCAAACCTCACACGGCCCACTTCAAACCAAGAAAATTCATTTCAAATCCACACAGCAAGACCTCCACTCCAGTTCTAGACTCTATCTCACTCAACACTCCAAATGTCATTTATATAATTACCTGTACATTATGCAAAAAACACTACATCGGGGAAACTCAGTATACAATAGAAACTAGACTTAAACAACATCTATACAACATCAAACGGGCCCATCTACACACAGAACTAGTCACTCATTTCCAGGATCACCCCATCACTTACCTCAATATATCCGGCTTACAGTCATGTTCTGGGTGGACCAGTGGGCGGCGAAAAGCAGTGGAACGTGGGTGGATAAGAGATCTTCAAACAATTACACCCACCGGTCTGAATGAGCGTTTTTAACCAGTTAGATGGGATCAATCGAAAGGGATAGCACTTGTTTACAGGGATCTCAAGGAGGTGAAAGAAGGATGCACTATTCAAACAAAAAATAAAGTTTAAGTGGGTTTGTCTAATATTTTTAATATTTGCATGCTTATCTTAAATAGTTTTTATTCCTTCCTTTTTTAGGTATTTGATTTTGTTTTGACATTTTAGCACTTTATCTCTTAGCACTTTGTCTTCTAGCGCTTATATATGTGGATATAATTGTGTTTGTATATGTATTATTAAAGCATCTATCCCCTGATCCCTTGTATATTTTAATATCTCAGTCCCTTCATGGTCCTAGATAACCACTCAGACTATCATTTAGAAATAATAATAACCTACTTACTTTTGGTAAGTTTGGAGGGGGTAATCTAGATAATTTTAACAGTTGAATGGTTTATAGCATTATTATTGGAGGGGCACACAACAATAGGCCTGCGCACCACAAGACAAACTATACCCTGCCACCTAACCCTAACCCTGCCACCTAACCCTAACCCTATACCCTGCCACCTAACCCTAACCCTGCCACCTAACCCTAACCCTGCCACCTAACCCTAACCCTAACCCTGCCACCTAACCCTAACCCTATACCCTGCCACCTAACCCTATACCCTTCCACCTAACCCTAACCCTATACCCTGCCACCTAACCCTAACCCTATACCCTGCCACCTAACCCTAACCCTGCCACCTAACCCTAACCCTAACCCTATACCCTGCCCCCTAACCCTATACCCTGCCACCTAACCCTAACCCTATACCCTGCCACCTAAACCCTAACCCTATATACCCTGCCACCTAACCCTAACCCTGCCACCTAACCCTAACCTAACCCCCTGCCACCCTGCCACCTAACCCTAACCCTGCCACCCTAACCCTAACCCTATACCCTGCCACCTAACCCTAACCCTGCCACCTAACCCTAACCCTATACCCTGCCACCTAACCCTAACCCTATACCCTGCCACCTAACCCTATACCCTGCCACCTAACCCTAACCCTATACCCTGCCACCTAACCCTACCCTAACCCTAAACCCTGCCACCTAACCCTAACCCTATACCCTGCCACCTAACCATAACCCTATACCCTGCCACCTAACCCTAACCCCTAACCCTGCCACCTAACCCTAACCCTATACCCTGCCACCCTAACCTAACCCTATACCCTGCCACCTAACCCTAACCCTGCCACCTAACCCTAACCCTAACCCTATACCCTGCCACCTAACCCTATACCCTGCCACCTAACCCTAACCCTATAGCCTACCACCTAACCCTAACCCTATACCCTGCCACCTAACCCTAACCCTGCCACCTAACCCTAACCCTAACCCTACCTTGCCACCTAACCCTAACCCTGCCACCTAACCCTAACCCTATACCCTGCCACCTAACCCTAACCCTGCCACCTAACCCTAACCCTAACCTATACCCTGCCACCTAACCCTAACCCCTATACCCTGCCACCTAACCCTATACCCTGCCACCTAACCCTAACCCTATACCCTGCCACCTAACCTAACCCTACCCTAACCCTGCCACCTAACCCTAACCCTATACCCTGCCACCTAACCCTAACCCTATACCCTACCACCTAACCCTATACCCTGCCACCTAACCCTAACCCTAACCCTATACCCTGCCACCTAACCCTAACCCTGCCACCTAACCCTAACCCTATACCCTGCCACCTAACCCTAACCCTATACCCTGCCACCTAACCCTAACCCTAACCCTGCCAGCTAACCCTAACCCTATACCCTGCCACCTAACCTAACCCTATACCCTGCCACCTAACCCTAACCCTAACCCTAACACCTAACCCTAACCCTATACCCTGCCACCTAACCCTAACCCTATACCCTGCAACCTAACCCTAACCCTGCCAACTAACCCTAACCCTATACCCTGCCACCTAACCCTAACCCTATACCCTGCCACCTAACCCTAACCCTAACCCGGCCACCTAACCCTAACCCTAAACCTGCCACCTAACCCTAACCCTATACCCTGTTACCTAACCCTAACCCTGCCACCTAACCCTAACCCTATACCCTGCCACCTAACCATAACCCTATACCATGCCACCTAACCCTAACCCTAACCCTGCCACCTAACCCTAACCCTATACCCTGCCACCTAACCCTAACCCTATACCCTGCCACCTAACCCTAACCCTATACCCTGCCACCTAACCCTAACCCTATACCCTGCCACCTAACCATATACCCTGCCACCTAACCCTAACCCCTGCCACCTAACCCTAACCCTATACCCTGCCACCTAACCCTAACCCTAACCCTGCCACCTAACCCTAACCCTATACCCTGCCACCTAACCCTAACCCTAACCCTATACCCTGCCACCTAACCCTAACCCTATACCCTGCCACCTAACCCTAAACCCTGCCACCTAACCCTAAACCCTGGCACCTAACCCTAACCCTATACCCTGCCACCTAACCCTAACCCTATACCCTGCCACCTAACCCTAACCCTATAACCCTGCCACCTAACCCTAACCATATACCCTGCCACCTAACCCTAACCTAACCCTGCCACCTAACCCTAACCCTAACCCTGCCACCTAACCCTAACCCTATACCCTGCCACCTAAACCTAACCCTGCCACCTAACCCTAACCCTGTCACCTAACCCTAACCCTATACCCTGCCACCTAACCCTAACCCTATACCCTGCCACCTAACCCTAACCCTATACCCTGCCACCTAACCCTAACCCTATACTCTGCCACCTAACCCTAACCCTATACCCTGCCACCTAACCATATACCCTGCCACCTAACCCTAACCCTAACCCTGCCACCTAACCCTAACCCTATACCTGCCACCTAACCCTAACCCTAACCCTAACCCTGCCACCTAACCCTAACCCTATACCCTGCCACCTAACCCTAACCCTATTCCCTGCCACCTAACCCTAACCCTATACCCTGCCACCTAACCCTAACCCTAAATCTATACCCTGCCACCTAACCCTAACCCTATACCCTGCCACCTAACCCTATACCCTGCCACCTAACCCTAACCCTGCCACCTAACCCTAACCCTATACCCTGCCACCTAACCCTAACCCTATACCCTGCCAACTAACACTAACCCTATACCCTGCCACCTAACCCTAACCCTGCCACCTAACCCTAACCCTATACCCTGCCACCTAACCCTAACCCTATACCCTGCCACCTAACCCTAACCCTATACCCTGCCACCTAACCCTAACCCTGCCACCTAATCCTAACCCTGCCACCTAACCCTAACCCTAACCCTATACCCTGCCACCTAACCCTAACCCTGCCACCTAACCCTAACCCTATACCCTGCCACCTAACCCTAACCCTAACCCTAACCCCGCCACCTAACCCTAAACCTATACCCTGCCACCTAATCCTAACCCTAACCCTGCCACCTAACCCTAACCCTATACCCTGCCACCTAACCCTAACCCTATACCCTGCCACCTAACCCTAACCCTATACGCTGCCACCTAACCCTATACCCTGCCACCTAACCCTATACCCTGCCACCTAACCCTAACCCTATACCCTGCCACCTAACCCTATACCCTGCCACCTAACCCTATACCCTGCCACCTAACCCTAACCCTTCCACCTAACCCTAACCCTGCCAACTAACCCTAACCCTATACCCTGCCACCTGACCCTAACCCTATACCCTGCCACCTAACCCTAACCCTAACCCTAACCCTAACCCTAACCCTAACCCTATATTCTGCCACCTAACCCTAACCTGCCACCTAACCCTAACCCTATAACCCTGCCACCTAACCCTAACCCTATACCCTGCCACCTAACCCTAACCCTATACTCTGCCACCTAACCCTAACCCTATACCCTGCCACCTAACCCTAACCCTATACCCTGCCACCTAACCCTATACCCTGCCACCTAACCCTATACCCTGCCACCTAACCCTAACCCTATACCCTGTCACCTAACCCTAACCCTTCCACCTAACCCTAACCCTAACCCTGCCACCTAACCCTAACCCTATACCCTGCCACCTAACCCTAACCCTATACCCTGCCACCTAACCCTAACCCTAACCCTAACCCTAACCCTAACCCTAACCCTATATTCTGCCACCTAACCCTAACCCTGCCACCTAACCCTAACCCTATACCCTGCCACCTAACCCTAACCCTATACCCTGCCACCTAACCCTAACCCTATACTCTGCCACCTAACCCTAACCCTATACTCTGCCACCTAACCCTAACCCTAACCCTGCCACCTAACCCTAACCCCATACCCTGCCACCTAACCCTGCCACCTAACCCTAACCCTGCCACCTAACCCTAACCCTAACCCTAACCCTAACCCTAAACCTACCCTGCCACCTAACCCTAACCCTTGCCACCTACCCTAACCCTATACCCTGCCACCTAACCCTAACCCTAACCCTAACCCTAACCCTAACCCTAACCCTATACCCTGCCACCTAACCCTATATCCTGCCACCTACCTGTACCCTGCCACCTAACCCTAACCCTATATCAGTACCCTGCCACCTAACCCAACCCATGTACCCTGCCACCTAACCCTATACACTGCCACCTAAACCCTAACCCTATACCCTGCCACCTAACCCTAACCCTAACCCTGCCACCTAACCCTAACCCTATACCCTGCCACCTAACCCTAACCCTATACCCTGCCACCTAACCCTAACCCTGCCACCTAACCCTAACCCTATACCCTGCCACCTAACCCTATACCCTGCCACCTAACCCTAACCCTATACCCTGCCACCTAACCCTAACCCTATACCCTGCCACCTAACCCTAACCCTGCCACCTAACCCTAACCCTATACCCTGCCACCTCACCCTAAACCCTATACCCTGCCACCTAACCCTAACCCTATACCCTGCCACCTAACCCTAACCCTAACCCTGCCACCTAACCCTAACCCTGCACCTAACCCTGCACCTAACCCTAACCCTATACCCTGCCACCTAACCCTAACCCTGCCACCTAACCCTATACCCTGCCACCTAACCCTAACCCTATACCCTGCCACCTAACCCTAACCCTATACCATGCCACCTAACCCTAACCTATACCCTGCCACCTAACCCTAACCCATATACCTGCCACCTAACCCTAACCCTGCCACCTAACCCTAACCCTATACCTCTGCCACCTAACCCTAACCTAACCTATACCCTGCCACCTAACCATATACCCTGCCACCTAACCCTAACCCTGCCCCCTAACCCTAACCCTAACCCCTAACCTAACCCTAACCCTACCCTGCCACCTAACCCTAACCCTGCCACCTAACCCTAACCCTATACCTGCCACCTAACCCTAACCCTATACCCTGCCACCTAACCCTAAAACCCTATACCCTGCCACCTAACCCTAACCCTATACCCTGCCACCTAACCCTATACCCTGCCACCTACCCCTATACCCTGCCACCTAACCCTATACCCTGCCACCTAACCCTAACCCTACCCCTGCCACCTAACCCTATACCCTGCCACCTAAACCCTAACCCTGATAACCCTGCCACCTAACCCTAACCCTAACCCTAACCCTGCCACCTAACCCTAACCCTATACCCTGCCACCTAACCCTAACCCTATACCCTGCCACCTAACCCTAATCCTGCCACCTAACCCTAACCCTATACCTGCCACCTAACCTAACCCTATACCCTGCCACTAACCCACCCTATACCCTGCCACTAACCCTATACCCTGCCACCTAACCCTAACCCTATACCCTGCCACCTAACCCTAACCCTATACCCTGCCACCTAACCCTATACCCTGCCACCTAACCCTAACCCTAACCCTAACCTAACCCTGCCACCTAACCCTAACCCTATACCCTGCCACCTAACCCTAACCCTATACCCTGCCACCTAACCCTAACCCCTATACCCTGCCACCTAACCTAAACCCTGCCACCTAACCCTAACCCTAACCCTGCCACCTAACCCTAACCCTATACCCTGCCACCTAACCCTAACCCTATACCCTGCCACCTAACCCTAACCCTATACCCTGCCACCTAACCCTAACCCTAACCCTGCCACCTAACCCTTATACCCTGCCACCTAACCCTATACCATAACCCTGCCACCTAACCCTAACCCTAACCCTGCCACCTAACCCTAACCCCTAGAATACCTGCCACCTAACCCTAACCCTATACCCTGCCCCACCTAACCCTAAACTATGCCACCTAACCCTAACCCCTTTCCAGCTACCTAACCCTAACCGCTATACCCAACTACTTAACACCTATATCCAGGTACCTAACACTAACCCCTAACCTAGCTAAGTAATCAATCAATCAAATGTATTTATAAAGCCCTTTTTACGTCAGCAGATGTCACAAAGTGCTATACAGAAAAACACAGCCTAAAAACCCAAAACAGACCAGCAATGCAGATGTGAGAAGCACGATGCTAGGAAAAAACTCCCTAGAAAGGGCAGGAACCTAGGAGAAACCTAGAGAGGAACCGGGCTCTGAGAGCGTTGACCAGTCTCCAAGCACTCTATGGCGGTACTGGGTAGAGAGGAACCAGGTCTCTGAGGGGTGACCAGTCCTCTTGCCGGCTTAATTATTCTGGGTGGAGAGGGAACCAGGGTCTGAGGGAAAAGAGTGGCCAGTCCATCTACCTGGCTGTGGACTGGGTTAGAGAGGAACTCAGGCTCTGAGGGGTGGCCAGTCCTCTTATGGCTGTACTGGGTGGAGGAGGAACCAGGGTTACTGAGGGGACCGTGCCAGTCCTCTACTATGGCCTGTACGGGTAGAGAGGACACAGGGACTATGAGGGGTGGCCAGTCCTCTTCTGGCTGTACTGGGTAGAGAGGAACCAGGTGTCTGAGGGGTGGCCAGTCCTCTACTGGCTGTACTGGGTAGAGTAGAGAGTAACACAGGTTGTGGGGGTGTGGAGCCAGTCTCTCTATCATGGCTGTATACCTGGTTAGAGAGGAACAAGGCTGCTGGGGGTGGAAGGTGGAGATTATATTTAATTTTGTATTTAGTAGGATCCCCATTAGCTGCTGCCAAGGGCAGCAGCTACTTTCTGGGGTCCAGCAAACTAAGGCAGTTAAAACATTTTAATATTTACAATACATTCACAACAGATTTCACAACACACTAAGTGTGTTCCCTCAGGCCCTACTCCATACCACATATCTACACAAAAATCCATGTGTACGTGTGTTTATATGTGCGTATATTATCGTGTGTGTGTATGCATGTGAATTCGCCTATGTTTGTGTTGCTTCACAGTCCCCACTGTTCCATAAGGTGTATTATTTATCTGATTCTACTACTTGCATCAGTTACCTGATGTGGAATAGATGTTCCATGTAGTCATGGCTGCTATGTAGTACTGTGCACCTCCCATAGTCTGTTATGGACTTGGGGACTGTGAAAGAGACCTCTTGTGGCATGTCTTGTGCGGGAATGCATAGGGGTCCGAGCGTTGTGCCAGTAGTTCAAACAGACAGCTCGGTGCACCCAACATGTCAAACACCTCTCATTCCAATACAAGTAGTGATGAAGTCAATCTCTCTTCCACTTGAGCCAGGAGAGATTGGACATTTATATAATTCATGTATGCTCTCTGTGGTATATCCAGCCATGCTCGCCTGTTCGAGCCAATTGTAATTTTCCTAAATCATTTTTTGTGGCACCTGACCACAACAAAACTGAACAGTAGTCCAGGTGCGACAAAACTATGTCCTGTAAACCTGCCTGTTGATAGTGCTTTAAGAAATAGAGCAGCGCTTTATTATAGACAGACTTTTCCCCATCTTAGCTACTGTTGTATCAATATGTTTTGACCAATGACTTGTTTACAATCCAGGGTTACTCCAAGCAGTTTAGTAAAACTCAACTTTGCTCAATTCCATATTATTTATTACAAGATTTAGTTTGAGGTTTATGGTTTTGTTGAATGATTTGTCCCAAATACAATGTTTTTAGTTTTTGAAATATTTAGGACTAATTTATTCCTTGCCCCCCAATTCTGAAACTAACGGCAGCTCTTTGTTAAGCGTTGCAGTCATTCAGTCACTGTAGTAGCTGACCGTATTATCTCCCAAGATAATTTTCTTCGGTTATAGTCACGGCTGTGTATATATCCCCCCTCAAGCCGATACCTCGACGACCTCAAAGAACTTCACTGGACTTCTGCAAACTGGAAACTACCACATATCCTGAGGCTGCATTTATTGTAGCCTGGGATTTTATTATTATATGTATATATTCTTAAATCACATTCCTTACTTTTTTGGTGTGTATTGGGTATATAGTGTGAATTGTTAGATATTACTGCACTGTCGGAGCTAGAAGCACAAGCATTCGCTACACCCGCTATAACATCTGCCCTGAACACGTGGTATGTGACATTTTTATTTTATTTTATTTTATAGTGTTCGTTGCGTAATCCACACACATAGACCCAATGGCTTTACTCAAAAAGAATGGCATCTTGTTAGTAAAGATTGAAAAAGTAAGGGGCCTCTAGACAAAAGCTGCCCTGGGGAATTCCTCGATTCTACCTGGATTATGTTTGAGAGGCTTCCATTAAAGAACACAATCTAGTGTTCTGTTAGACAGGTAACTCGTTTATCCACAATATAGCACGGGGGTGGTAAAGCCATAACACATACGTATTTTCCGCGAGGTCAACAGACTATGATCGATAATGTCAAAAGCTGCATTGAAGTATAACAAAAAATAATGGGCAGTTCATGCAAAGGATTGTTACATATAACAAGGATTGCCATTACAATACATTACATTATTGTAAAGCAATTGTTATTTTTGCAAACAATTATTGGGATTGATCCTATAATTGTCCCTAACATCCTACCCCCCTTGCACAACAAACGTGGGGATACATACACAACAATTTTTTTCTTTTTTGGGACACAGTATGCTTTACATTATTAGTATCTTGTTATTTATTGTTGTTATTTTGTTATTAGTCCCATCCTTCAAATCCATTCAATACTCCCATCTATCTCTTAACACCATCCATATAGGATTTCTAGTTGCCATATATATTCAACCGTACTGTGATGTTTTACAAAAGCTCTGTACATTTCTATTCTCATTGCTTCTACAGATTGTGAATTAAAAATAAACATTTTTGCCTAAAAGGATTATTATATTATTGATCGATTGACTTTGACTTTTCAGATACCCAGTAATGCTTCTGCAAGGTTAGCTCCAGGTATTAAATATTGCAATCCTTTAGCCATTCCTGGACCTGTGTCCAAAAAAACAAGCTACAAATGGACAGAACCAAAACAAAAGATCTAATGATTCTGTCTCTTCACAGCAAAATCTGCAGAGCTGGGAAGATAGTATCCCCCATCTAAATAACATTGTTTCTATTGGTAGCAAGAATTTCATTATAATATATTACATGAAAAAACTTATAATTTTGAAATTGGTGTCGTTATGCGTGTCAGTTCATAAACACTATAGCCAGGGAGATCCGGTACGTCAAAAATCTCTTCCCAAACTATTTTGCATATCTATAGGGGATGCTGATCAAACTTTGGACCTTAAGTGAAAATGAGATACTTTTTTGTTATTTATCACTAGTTTTCCTTAAAGAATTAGGTTCTTTAATGCAAAGGCCGACATCCTTATTATTTAGTTCTGTCGTTTCTGGAGGATTACATTGAAAATTGCAATCAACTTTCTATGGCTGGTTTTTAGAAATAGTGATATCTGAGATTAATTGCCTTTGTCAAAATAACTGAAAGTGAAGTGGTTGTAATCTGAAAAAGGGGAAAAAAGGCCATTCTTGAACATTGGCGGTGAGAACAATCTTACCAATTTGCTAGAGAACCAGTTCAGATTTAAGTATTAACCTTTGTATGACTGAAGCTTTTAGTGATAGGTCTAATGCTTTAATATTAAATAATTTCTGTCCTTTGAATTCATATTTCATACATAAATAGGCAGTTCGTTAATTTTGTCTTGGCTTGCCGTTCCAATATAAAATGGAATATTTTTTTCTCATATAATTAAAAAAACGTTCGCTAGGCGCTAGGCAAGAACGGTAAGCAAATAGGGTAAACTGGGTTAATACTACAGAGGTAATCAGGGATGAATATTTTCCACAAATGACAGGCACCACACCTTTCCATTGTAGCATAGATTTATCTATTTTTGCTACCTTTTCTAATATAAAATTTTATTGAAGGGAGATTCATTATTGCCGTTGGGATATGTATTCCGAGTATCATCCACATTCACCCATCAGACCACATGTATGGTAAGACTACATGGCAATGTAAACAGTATATTGTTATGAATTCCGAAGTACCGTAATATAGTACATTTGTCATAATTTGGTTGTAATCCAGAGAGGGTTAGAAAATGTATCTTCGATCCTCCGATGAGGTGTTCTGGGAGTGATGTTCTAGTTTGTGGATCTATAAAAGAAAACATTGACCTCATCAGCGCTACAATGGACACCTTTTGTTTTTTCCTTGAAGCCCTGGATTTCTAATTCCCTGATATGATGTAAGTTGAGTGTACGATTACGATTTCTAAGAAGTAACATCTCGATGGCCACAATAAATATAATATATGGAACGATAGTGGACAACCTTGTGTTTCAATCCTCTTGACAGTTCAAAACGTTCTTGAAGAAAAATTAGCCATTATTTAATATTTTACACCTAGGGTTACTTGATACATGATTTGACCCATTTTATAAGAGATTCACCTAAATTTGAAATGCACCAGGCCATTTATATATAAACCCAGTCGTTACTTTATCAAATGTCCTCTTTCGAAGTCTGCTATGAATAGGCAGGCTTTGTTTCTCAGATTTTCCATTAACGTTATATTGTTTCCAATACTTGCCTTATCATTATCTCAAATGTATCGCGTCCTATGTAAAAAAACCTGTCTGATTAGAATGAATAATGTGTCCGGGACAATACATTTTTAATCTCTCATGCCGCTATACATTTGTGATAGAAATTTTTACATCACAAACACTGAAGTGTTCAAGGTCCTGCCTCCACTTGTATCCTGTGTTCAGTAATAATGAAGAGTCTAGTACCCTGTCCTTCTTGAGGGTCAGATAAATCTACCTAACTGCGTTTTTTTTCATATCGAAGTGGTGAAAACATGCGCAATAGCGGTCTTCCTTAAGTATATCAGCAAAGGTTTCGGTATACTTCGAACTGGTATGGCATCCTACCTGGCGTTTTCCCAGACTAAAGGTCTTTAATGGCAGCCAGAAGTCCTCCTCTCGTAAATTTCAACTTCACATTAGTCTTTCGGTTTGGCTGTTAATTTTACATTATCAACAGAAAAAAATTATCCCATAATTAGCTTCAGGTAGAGCGAGAGGAGGCGAATGAAACGAAAATATATGCTTTAAAGTACCTTGTCTCCTCCTTAAAAAATTATTATTTGGTGAAATCATGGGTTACATCAGTCAATTGTAACCAATTCATACATTATTTTTTTTTGTAGCATTACTCTATGTTGAAGAATTAAAAATAATTTGATTGCATTGTTCCCCATATTCCATTCAGTTTGCCTTTATTTTTATAATATATTTACTACTGGATCTTTCTTGAATAAGTTTCTCCATTTATTTGTGTTTTTTCCTCTAATTTATTCTGAGCCTCTATGGTTACAGGTTTTTCTTGCCAATCTATCTGTTCTGTAAGAGCTTTATATGTTCCGTTGTTAGTATAAACTCTTTTGACCTACATGCTTTTGATTCGAGATGAGTACTGAATTGCATGGCCATCTAAAGGCACATTTAAAAGGTTTCCCATACAATAAGGGGAATTGTGCTGTACCTTACTGTATGTTATGTCGGGAAAAGTCAGTAATAAAAAAAAAAATCTTGTCCTAGTTAAAAATAAATTATCATCCAATAGGCTTTGATTAAATTTCCAAATATCCTCGCCCACGTGGAAATTCATAAACAGTAATGTAATATGCCAATTATATTGATTGGTCCCGACCGACATTCTGTCCCCTATCAACACTTTTTATAAACTTGGTGCCAACGAGAAATGAGTTAGCTTGATTGAGTCTCAGACATGTACAGGTGAGGGAAAAAAAGTATTCTGATCCCCTGATGATTTTGTACGTTTGCCCACTGACAAAAGAATGATCAGTCTCAATTTTGATGGGAGGTTATTTGACCAGTGGACGAGACAGACATAAACAAACAAAATAAAATCCAGAAAAACGCATGTGTGCAAAAGTGTTAATCAATTGATTTGCCATTTTAATGCAGGGAAAAAAAAAGTATTGACCCCTCTGCAAAAACATGACTTATTAGATAACTTAGGGTGGCAAAAACCCTTGTTGGCAATCACATGAGGTTCAGAGTTTCTGGTAGTTGGCTCACCAGGTTTGACACACATCCAGGAGGGATTTTGTCCACTCCTCTTTGCAGATATTCTCCAAGTACATTTACGGTTTCGAGGCCTGATGTTTGGCAAACTCGAACCTTCAGCTCCCTCCACAGATTTTCTATGGGCATTAAGTCTGGAGATTAGGCCTAGCGCCACTCCAGGACCTTAATGTGTGCTTCTTTTGAGCCATCCTTTGTTGCCTTGGCTGTTGTGTTTGGGTCATCCAGTGCCCTAGTATTTCAATGCCCTGGCTGAGGGAAGGACGTTCTAACCCAAGATTTGACCAAGTACATGGCCCCAGTCCATCGTCCCTTTGATGCCGATTAAGTTGTTCTGTTCCTCACTTAGCAAAAAAACATCACCAAACGCATAATGTTTCCCACCTCATGCTTTGACGGTGGGGATGGTGTTATTGGGGGTTCTAGGCAGCATTCCTCCCTCCTCCAAACACGGCGAGTCTGAGTTGATGCCAACAGAGCACGATTTCTTTGTATCATGCTGACAACAACACTTTCATCCAGTTCTCTCTGAATCATTCAGATGTTCATTGGCAAACTCAAGACGGGCATGTATATGTGCTTCTCGAGAGCAGGGACATTGCGGGCACTGCAGTATTTCAGTCCTCACGGCACTAGTGTGTTACACGCGAATTGTTTGCTAACACATGTTAAAATGTTTAAATGTTTTCTATTGGTGACTATGGGTCCCGCAGATAGCACATCTGAAGGATTAGTTGACAAGATCCTCCCGGGTAGTTCTGGGCGATTCCTCACCGTTCTCAGATCATTGCAAATCCACGAGGTCGAGCCTTGCATGGAGACCCAGGCCGAGGGAGATTGACAGTTATTTTGTGTTTATTCTCATTTTGCAAAAAATAATCGCAACCAACTGTTGTCACCTTCTCCACCAGCTGCTTGGTGATGGTTCTGTAGCCCATTCCAGCCTGTGTAGGTCTACAATCGTGTCCCTGACATCCTTGGAGAGCTATTGGCCATGGTGGAGTTGTGTCGTGGCCATGGTGGGTGGAGGTTTGGAATCTGATTGATTGATTGCCTTCTCGTGGACAGTGTGTATTTTATACAGGTAACAAGCTGAGATTAGGAGCACTCTCTTTAAGAGGGTGACTCCTAATCTCAGCTGTTACCTGTATAAAAAGACACCTGGAGCCAGAAATCTTTCTGATTGAGAGGGGGGTCAAATACTTATTTACCTCATGTTAAAATGCCAAATCAATGTTATAAACTGTTTTGGACATGCGTTTTTCCGGATTGTATTTGTATGTTATTCTGTCTCTTCACTGTTCAATATAAAACTACCATTATAAAGTATAGGAACGTGATCATTTCTTTGTCCAGTGGGCAAACTTACAAAATCAGAAGGGGAATCAAATACATTTTTCCCTCACTGATATATCTCACTAGATCAGGATATTTAAAGCCTCCATATATCTACTAGTTCTAATGTATCCATGACATTCACGATTTCATGTAAGAATCATGTGGGGTGATTGTTTGGGGTTTGATTTCTCGTTACGGGTCCATTGGGCATTTAAAACAGGATTATAATCCCCCACCATGATAAGATTGTCTTGAATTTGAATTGCTCCTGCAGGGTTGATAACTTTATTATATATTGTCAAAGAAGCTGTGGATCATCATTATTGTTCCGTAAATTTATAATGAGCCATAACTGTTTTATGTTCCGAATAAACATATTTAAAAATAATCATCTACCTTGCGTATCTATTGGACAATTGCCACATTCGATCGAACGAAATTACTATTATTAATATCATAACCCCCCTTTGAATTTCTTTCCCATGGGAGACGTATATTTCCCCCACCAGTATTTTTTTCCACGCAAACTTTTCATCCAGAACTTGTGAAGGAGTTTCCTTTACTTAAACAATAGATATTATAATTCCTTCTCTTTGAAACCATGTTAAATATTGTTCTTAATTGCATTATTACAGCTAAAGCATTTACAAAGTATAACTGGCTTATATTAATTTCACCACATCACCATAATGAGATACAAGTTTGAAGTCTATTTATCCCATTATATATGTTGTGCTTACATTTACCATTAAAAACAATAATACGGCATGAATTGCCGTGTCCATATAGCGGTGTACCACGATATTTGCATGGCTACTAATAGTATCCATTCAATTGATTCTCCACTATCTCCCCCCGCTTTAAAACCCTCCTCACCATTCCCAAGTTGAGCCGTCATCCCAGTGAGCGGCATCCCACCCCCGTTCCCTCCGGATCCTAAGGCCCGACGAGAGGCCAGGAACCCATCCACTCGAAAACCAGGCACCACAGTGACACTCACCAAAACAGAAGCAGATTAAACAGCCAAAAGCATTTCACAATGCTGTCACCTCTATATATAACCTATTTTAAAAATATATTATCTATTCAAATATCTATGACATAGATCTTAGTTTTCTACATCCACTATCAATTAATATGCGTAATAATGTTGGCAGTTCATACGTAGGAGTTTTAACATAGAACCCGGATTGCCATTATATTACATTTAATTTATTGACAAGCATTATTATATCCTAGCAAAGAATTACCGTGGTCAATTCCCATACCCCACCCCACCAACATCCTCACCCCCCCACCAAACACATTTACTTCCAACAAAACTCATCACCAACTCCTCCACAATCACATAAAAAGCAGGATACTCACAACGGTTGTTATAATCACAGAGACCCCAACTCAAGGGAAAGGACCATGATTTACGACAGTAGCACATACAGTTACAGCTGATTGAGAAAGTGTATGCAAGATTCGAGCAGAAATTGGACAACAATGTCAGATTGAGTAATCCTACTTAATCTATGTCAAGTCCTAGCGTGATAGGAGATCTAGAATCCACTGTTCTTCACCTGAGGACACCAAACACTTGGGTCCCCCGTTGTAACCATTTTTCACAAAGCATCTCCATAGCAGACAGACCTTTGATTATTATGTGCCACCTGGGCACACAATGATGAAACCCCACTCTCTGATTGTCTGAGTGTGACCCCTCGCCTCATGGAGTTACTGCAGCCACCAGTGTTGCCCAGACCGACTGCCACTACCTGGGATCGGGGGTACCCCACCGGAAGCCCCACGCCACGGCTAGGTAAAAAAGGTCGTCCAAGCGTTCTCACATTATAGCAGCTTTGAGGAAGTTCATTGTATAGTAATGCTCTCCCCATAAGGGGGCTCTGGCTTTGTAGGACCAACCTGCAGGCAGGCTCAGAATTCTTGAGGGGGCGGTGCACCTGCTCAAGTAGGTCTTCTTGACCGCATTTATTTCTCTGTTTTCGCTGCCATACTCACAGCAGGGTCCATAAAAGAGATGGGAACTTCTCTATTGGTGGTATGGGTCACTCAGGGTGGGTGTCCAGGAGTATAGGTTGGGGCTCTTTCCATCATGATAGGGACAATAAAAAACGTAATTAGATGTATTACTATATTAAAAAATTAATATCCCTCATCTACACACAAATTGAAAGCTCTCCCTCACTGACCCCCAGTCATAGGACACCCGTCGCTCTGGGATAGGCAAACCATTTCCCCTCTCACTCACTTAACGCCGCACCCTTCCAAACACAAAAATGCCCACCCAATGGGTTGACTAAGGAGGGAAATGGCCCGAGCTGCTAACGCACACAAATCCACACACCTGCCGCAATGGGGAGGAAAGGACGCCAGGGAGAACACAGGACCAACCGCCAACACACCGTTCGCCAAAACAACCAATGCCCGCCAAAAAATGCCATGTTTAATTAGTTTGTATTTGAAGATGTTTTATTCTGCTTGTTATCTTTTCTTGTTATATCGGTTTATCTTCTTCTTTTTAATATACTTACTATAAATGTTTTGTTAATTATTACAATCCATATCCTTGGCCTTTTAGTAAATTTGGGTGTTCCATTATTCAACTCCTCTATTACCAACTTTTAGGAAAGCCATGGAGTAGTCTTTGTGTCTCGGAACATTTGGTTGTATCAATTATATAGTTTATCGGACCAACAAGTGCCAAACGTTTCCCTTTATAATCTCTTTCTCTTGAGAATTGGAATACAGAAACTTTGCGCGTTTCTGCAATCTCCCTCGGGAAAACTGATCATTCATGCCTATTTTCGTGCCAGAAAGTAATTTTACCTAGGCTTTTAACCAGTAACTTTTATCCTGAAAGAAAGCACATTTGGCAATGATTGGGCGATCATATTTCTTTCCTCTTGGTCTCGAAACGGTCCTTGGAAGGATACACGGTTCGTATGTCTGGATGTTATCGACAGCCTCGAGTGGTATTTGAACGCTTTGTTGTATGTCAAGAAATCTTTCGATAATATTATTGGTTATTTCTCTCCCTCCTTTTCCTGAATGCCCGGTATCACAGTATACTAAGATTTTCTCCTGCATCGATATCTAGTTTCGGATGTCTGTAGATAAGGCTTCTCTCACGAAGGTTGGTCTCCTGTTTAAGTTCCCTAACGTAACCGCCGTTCCATCCTTGAGTTACTGTCCACTTTAAAATGTTTGGTTTCGTTGCCATTATCGCTGCTTTTTTCGTCACTTTCATTTCACGACTCGCTTTCCCCAAACTCTTTTACGTCCTAATGACCAATTCAGGATTGCCCAATTTGCAGTGTTATCGACTATCAAGTAGCGCAATTTCCACACCATAACCCAGACCCAGTGGTGAAAACAGCATATAATCATCCTGTATCAGTCGAGGAATGACAAGTCGCGTTCTCTCTTGGAGATTGATATCTCCCCGTTATCTCCGTTCAGTTTGGGACTGTTGCGTGTTCGTTTGTCCTATTTGTCGAGATATTTCTCTAGCCTTATTGGATTTGTTTTGCGTAATTATCCAGCATGAGCGATTTTATTTACTGCGAATATATGAACATGCTTAATTATTTAGTCTAATTTAATGATTTGAATATTTATGTTTTATCTTGAGGTTTAGTACCGCTTATGTTCTTCAATACGCCATCTTGTTCTCAATGGTTGTTAACATTCCAGAGCCCAACTGCAAGAAAGGACCTGATTAACGATCAAATGCCAATACAAAGCTACAGCTTTCTGAGAAAAACATGCAAGATTGAGAGCAAGAATTGGCCAAAAAAGTGATATTTGATTTAACCAATGTCAAGTCCTAGGTTATGTGTGAGATTTCAGATCAACCCTCTACCATGAAACACAAAACACGCTGGTCCCCCGTGTGACCATCTTTCCCCAGCATATCTGTGAACAGTCAGACCTGGATTATTTTGTGCCACCTTGGGCCACAATGATTAAACCCCACCCTCTCTATTGTCCGAGTGTGACCCCTCCCTCGTGGGTGGACTGCAGGACAGGTTGCCAGCACTGACCACTACGGGTGGGGGTACCCCACGGATCCCCACCGGCTAGGAAAAAGGTCGAAAGTTTCTCATTACAGCTTTAAAAATGTCCGTTATCATGCTCTCCCTCGGGGCTCGGCTTTGGGGGCCAAACCCTCCCAGGCGGGCCTCGAATTTTGGGGGGCGGTGTGCTCAAAGTAGGTCTCTGCCCGCTTTTCTTCTGTTTGGCTGCATTAGCAACTTACAGCAGCCCAAAAAAAAGGGGGACTCTCTTTGGGTAGGGGCCCTCAGGTGGGTGTCTAGGATTGGGTGGGGATCGTTCCAGCATGATGGGGACAATATAAATAATTAGATGTATACTTTTTTTTAAAATGTATTCCCTCATCTGCAAAAAAAGGAAAGCTCCCCTTCACGGCCCTGCTCCAGACACCATTAGTTCGGGATATGAAACCCCATTTCCTTTCTCCCTCACTAACGCCACACTTTTCCAAACAAAAAAACGCCACCACCCCTTTCCCTCCCCCAAACCCACACATAAAACATACTTGCCTTCCATGTCTTCTGTTCACTATGTTTTTATCTCCACTATGTTGATTGAGTACTTTTGGTTCCTTTTAGTTATATTTGAAATGTTTTTTGCTAGTTACCCTTTCTTCAAATCCCGTCTTTATCCATTTTAAAATCATAAAGGGAAATTGAATCTAATTATTTTACATATTCCCTTTCTTGAAGGTCACGTATTCTCTAATTTTTTTAATATTTTACCCCGGAGTAGTTTTGTGTCTCGAACTTTTCGTAAATATCAGTTTACGGACTCAAAAATACCGTTTCCCTTTAATTATTCCCTTGTGTTAGGTACAGAACATTGCCCCTTTCTCATCTCCCTCGGGAATAAAAATTTTCATCCCTTTGTTCTCCCAGCAAGTATTTTTTCGGTTTTTAACTTTTTTATCCTTAAAAAAAGCAAATTTGGCAATGATTGGAGCTCATATCTCTGTCCTCTGTGTCCGAAAAGGTGTTAGTTGGAGTTGGATTTTTCAACACATCGAGTGGGGTTTTAAGGCTGTAAAAACTTTTCCTTTATTTTTTTGGTACCCTTTTTCTTTTTTTCTCACATAGTTAGTCTGTATGTCTAGTATGGCTTTTCTCAGAAAAGTTCTCCTTTTAAATTCAAACAAAATCCGTTTTAAAACTTAGTGACTGTCCCTTTTTGTTTTTTGTAAATTTTTTCCATTATGAGCTTTTTTCTCACTATTTTAGGCTCCCTCAACCCTTTATACCTTTCGTAATTCAAGTGTTTTCTTTTTTTAATTAAAATTTTTAGCTAATTTCTCTAGCCTTGTGATTTGTTTTGTTTTTTTATCCAGATTGAAGTTTTTACTCAAGAGTATGTGAATGCTAATATTTAAATTTAAATTTTGATATTAATTTACGTTTTTTTTCGTTGTGTTAAAATCGCCATCTTTTTATAAAAATTGGGTTTTTGTTTCCATATAACACCTTAAATAAAGACCCTCATACTAGATGTTTTATCAGAAAAAACACTTAATTAAAAACCCTCTACAGATGTTTTTTTACGTCAACACCTTAAATAAAGACCCTCATACTAGATGTTTTATACAGATCAAACCCTTAAAAAAAGACCCTATATAATTTTTCGATCAAACCTTAAATAAAGACCCCATATAAGTTGTTTTCAGATCAAACCTTTAAAACAGTCATACTAGATGTTGTTTACAGATAAACACCTTTAAATAAAAACCCTCATACTGATGTTTATACAGATAAAAATTTTAAAAAAAACCTCATCTAGATGTTGTATAAAACAACACCTTAATTAAAGCCCTCTACTGGATGTTTTTACGATAACACCTTAATTAAAGACAGTTCATACTAGATTTGTTTACAGATCAAAACCTTCAAGACTGTCATCTGATGTTTTTTTACGATAACCTTAATTAAAGACCATCATCTAGTGTTCTTACATCAACACCCTTAATAAAGACCCTCATACAGTTGTTAAAAAAACAAAAACTTTAAAACTGTCCTATAATGTTTTAACAGATCAACACCTTAAATAAAGACCCGCATCTAATTTGTTTCAGCAACACCCTTCAGACTGTCTCTAGATTTGAAATATAATAAAAAAATTTAAAAATAATAATTTAAAAATAATAAAAATATAATAAAATAAAAATAATATCCCATTTAAGACGCTTTATCCAAACTATTAAGTCTGTGGCATAAAAGTTTACTTTGGGGGTCCCGGGGAAACGAAACCCCCTACCCTGGCGTTACGCGCATGCTCTACCAATTTAGCTACAGAGGACCACAATCATATCTACTTTAAAATGTAGACTATCACACCTCTCTGATGTTGTATCGGTCAACACCTTAATTAAAAACCCATCTAAAGTTTTTACGTCAACACCCCTTAAGCAATCTTAGATGTTTTTTACAGATCACATTAGCAAAAAAAATAAAAAAGGGATGAGGGAGTTGGGGGGGCTAATTTTAGAAAGGCTGTGTCAGGTGGGGATCTTAAAAGGGGCTCTGACAA
>CM072228.1:57212674-57234390 GCA_036851935.1 Coregonus suidteri | reverse complement strand
GGAACCGGGCTCTGAGAGGTTTTGACCAGTCCTCTACTGGCTGTACTGGGTAGAGAGGAACCAGGCTCTGAGGGGTGACCAGTCCTCTTCTGGCTGTACTGGGTGGAGAGGAACCAGGGTCTGAGGGGTGGCCAGTCCTCTACTGGCTGTACTGGGTAGAGAGGAACCAGGCTCTGAGGGGTGGCCAGTCCTCTTCTGGCTGTACTGGGTGGAGAGGAACCAGGGTCTGAGGGGTGGCCAGTCCTCTACTGGCTGTACTGGGTAGAGAGGAACCGGGCTCTGAGGGGTGGCCAGTCCTCTTCTGGCTGTACTGGGTAGAGAGGAACCAGGGTCTGAGGGGTGGCCAGTCCTCTACTGGCTGTACTGGGTAGAGAGTAACCAGGTTCTGAGGGGTGGCCAGTCCTCTACTGGCTGTACTGGGTAGAGAGGAACAAGGCTCTGAGGGGTGGAAGGTGGAGATTATATTTTATTTTGTATTTATTATGGATCCCCATTAGCTGCTGCCAAGGCAGCAGCTACTTTCTGGGGTCCAGCAAAATTAAGGCAGTTATAACATTTTAATATTACAATACATTCACAACAGATTTCACAACACACTAAGTGTGTTCCCTCAGGCCCCTACTCCATTACCACATATCTACACAAAATCCATGTGTACGTGTGTTTATAGTGCGTATATTATCGTGTGTGTGTATGCATGTGAATTTGCCTATGTTTGTGTTGCTTCACAGTCCCCGCTGTTCCATAAGGTGTATTTTTATCTGATTCTACTACTTGCATCAGTTACCTGATGTGGAATAGAGTTCCATGTAGTCATGGCTCTATGTAGTACTGTGCACCTCCCATAGTCTGTTATGGACTTGGGGACTGTGAAGAGACCTCTTGTGGCATGTCTTGTGGGGAATGCATAGGGGTCCGAGCTGTGTGCCAGTAGTTCAAACAGACAGCTCGGTGCACCCAACATGTCAACACCTCTCATTAATACAAGTAGTGATGAAGTCAATCTCTCTTCCACTTTGAGCCAGGAGAGATTGACATTTATATAATTCATGTATGCTCTCTGTGTATATCCAGCCATGCTGCCCTGTTCTGAGCCAATTGTAATTTTCCTAAATCATTTTTTGTGGCACCTGACCACACAACTGAACAGTAGTCCAGGTGCGACAAAACTATGGCCTGTAAAACCTGCCTTGTTGATAGTGCTGTTAAGAAATAGAGCAGCGCTTTATTATAGACAGACTTTTCCCCATCTTAGCTACTGTTGTATCAATATGTTTTGACCATGACTGTTTACAATCCAGGGTTACTCCAAGCAGTTTAGTAAACTCAACTTGCTCAATTTCCATATTATTTATTACAAGATTTAGTTGAGGTTTATGGTTTTGTGAATGATTTGTCCCAAATACAATGTTTTTAGTTTTTGAAATATTTAGGACTAATTTATTCCTTGCCACCAATTCTGAAACTAACTGCAGCTCTTTGTTAAGCGTTGCAGTCATTTCAGTCACTGTAGTAGCTGACCGTATTATCTCCCAAGATAATTTTCTTCGGTTATAGTCACGGCTGTGTATATCCCCCCTCAAGCCGATACCTCGACGACCCTCAAAGAACTTCACTGGACCTTATGCAAACTGGAAACCACATATCCTGAGGCTGCATTTATTGTAGCCTGGGATTTTATATATATGTATATATTCTTAAATCCCATTCCTTACTTTTTTGTGTGTATTGGGTATATATTGTGAAATTGTTAGATATTACTGCACTGTCGGAGCTAGAAGCACAAGCATTTCGCTACACCCGCTATAACATCTGCTGAACACGTGTATGTGACATTTTTATTTTATTTTATTTTTATAGTGTTGCGTAATCCACACACATAGACCCATTGGCTTTACTCAAAAAGAATGGCATCTTGTTAGTAAAGATTGAAAAAAGTAAGGGGCCTAGACAGCTGCCCTGGGGAATTCCTGATTCTACCTGGATTATGTTTGAGAGGCTTCCATTAAAGAACACAATCTGTGTTCTGTTAGACAGGTAACTCTTTATCCACAATATAGCAGGGGGTGTAAAGCCATAACACATACGTTTTTCCAGCAACAGACTATGATCGATAATGTCAAAAGCTGCATTGAAGTATAACAAAACATAATGGCAGTTCATGCAAAGGATTGTTACATATAACAAGGATTGCCATTACAATACATTACATTATTGTTAAGCAATTGTTATTTTTGCAAACAATTATTGTGATTGATCCTATATTGTCCCTAACATCCTTACCCCCTTGCAACAAATGTGGGATACATACACACACATTTTTTTCTTTTTTGGACACAGTATGCTTACATTATTAGTTATCTTGTTATTATTTGTTGTTATTTGTTATTAGTCCCATCCTTCAACTCCATTCAATACCTCCCATCTATCTCTTAACACCATCCATATAGGATTTCTATTTGCCATATATATTTCAACCGTACTGTGATGTTTTACAAAAGCTCTGTACCTTTCTATTCTCATTGCTTCTACAGATTGTGAATTAAAAATAAACATTTTTGCTAAAAGTATTATTATATTATTGATCGATTGACTTTGACTTTTCAGATCACCCAGTAATGCTATCTGCAAGGTTAGCTCCAGGTAAATATTGCAATCCTTTAGCCATTCCTGGACCTGTGTCCAAAAACAAGCTACAAATGGACAGAACCAAAACAAATGATCTAATGATTCTGTCTCTTCACAGCAAAATCTGCAGAGCTGGGAAGATAGTATCCCCCATATAAATAACATTCTATTGGTAGCAAGAATTTCATATAATATATTAAATTGAAAAATTATAATTTTTGAATCTGGTGTCGTTATGCGTGTCAGTTCATAAACACTATGCCATGGGATCGGTACGTCAAAAATCTCTTCCCAACTATTTTGCAATCTATATGGGACGGCTGTCAAACCTTTGGACCTTAAGTGAAACTGATATACTTTTTTATTTATCACAGTTTTCCTTAAGAATTATGTTCTTTAATGCAAGGCCGACACTTCCTTACTTATTTAGTCTGTCGTTTCTGGAGGATTAAATTGAAATTGCAATCAACTTTCTATGGCTTGTTTTAGAAATAGTGATATCTGGGAGATAATTTCCTTTTCAAATAACTGAAAGTGAGTGGTTGTAATCTGAATAAAGGGAAAAAGGCCATTCTTGAACATTGGGTGAGACAATCTTACCAATTTGCTAGAGAACCAGTTCAGATTTAAGTATAACTTTTGTATGACTGAAGCTTTTAGTGATAGGTCTAATGCTTTAATATTAAAATAATTTCTGTCCTCTGAATTCATATTCATTATATAAATAGGCCCGTTTAATTTTGTCTGGCTTGCCGTTCCAAATAAAAAGGAATATTTTTTTCTCATATAATTTAAAAAACTGTTCGCTAGGCGTAGGCAAGACCGTAAGCAAATAGGTAAACTGGGATAATACTAAAGAGTTAATCAGGATGATTTTTCCACAAATTGACAGGCACCCACCTTTCCATTGTAGCAAGATTTTATCTATTTTTGCTAACTTTCTAATATAATTTATTGAAGTGAGATCATTTATTTCCTTTGGGATATGTATTCCGAGTATATCCACATCACCATCAGACCATTTTATTGGTAAACTACATGGCAATGTAAAAATTATATTTGTTATTGATCCAATACGTAATATAGTACATTTGTCATAATTTGGTTGTAATCCAGAGAGGTTAGAAAATGTATCTAGATCCTCCATGAGGCTGTGGAGTGATTCTAGTTGTGGATTTAAAAGATAACATGAATCATCAGCGTACAATGACACCTTTGTTTTTAAGCCCTGGATTTCTAATCCCCTGATATTATTGTTTGATCTGATTTTAATAGCTAACATCTCGATGGCCACAATAAATATATATGCCGATAGTGGACAACCTTGTTTCACTCCTCTTGACAGTTTAAAACTTTCTGAGAAATAGCCATTATTTACTATTTTACACCTAGGGTTACTATACATGATTTTGACCCATTTTATAAGAGATTCACCTAAATTGAAATGCACCAGGCATTTATATATAAACCCAGTCGTACTTTATCAAATGCCTTTTCGAAGTCTGCTATGAATAGCAGGCCTGGTTTCTCAGATTTTCCATAATGTTCTATTGTTTCCAATACTTGCCTTATATTATCTCAAATGTATCTTCCTTGTAAAAAACCTGTCTGATTAGAATGAATAATATCCGACAATACCTTTTTAATTCTATGCGCTATACATTTTGCTAGAATTTTTACATCACAACACTGAAGTGTAAGGGGCCTCCACTTGTATCCTGTTTCAGTAATAATGAGATCAGACCTTCTTCTTGAGTGTCAGATAATCTACCATTTACATAGGAGTGGTTAAAACATGCGAATAGCGGTCTTCTTAGTATATCAAGAAAGGTTTGGTATACTTCGACTGGTATGCCATCCTACCCTGGAGTTTTCCCAGACTTAAAGTCTTTAATTGCATCCAGAAGTTCCTCCTCTGTAATTTCACCTTCACATTAGTCTTTCTGTTTGGCTGTTAATTTTACATTATCAACAGAAAAAAAGTATCCACAATTAGCTTCAGTTAGAGGAGATGGAGGCGAATGAAACGAAAACATATGCTTAAAGTACCTTGTTTCCTCCTTAAAAATTATCATTTGGTGAATCATGGGTTACTCCGTCAATTGTAACCAATTTCATAAAATTATTTTTTTTGTAGCATTCCTATGTTGAAGATTAAAAAATAATTTGATGCATTTTTCCCCATATTCCATTCAGTTTGCTTTATTTTTATAATATATTACACTTGATCTTTCTTGAATAAGTTTCTCCATTTATTTTTGTTTTTCCTCTAATTTATTCTGAGCCTCTATGTTACAGTTTTTATTGCCATCTATCTGTTCTGTTAGACTTTCTATTTCCTTTGTTAGTATAAACTCTTTTGACCTAAATTGCTTTTGATTTCGAGATGAGTACTGAATTGCATGGCCTCTAAAGGCACATTTAAAGGTGTCCCATACAATAAGGTGATTTGCTGTACCTACTGTATGTTATGTCGGAAAAAGTCAGTAATAAATTCCTTTGTTCTAGTTAAAAATAAATTATCATCCAATAGGCTTTGATTAAATTTCCAATATCCTCGCCCACGTGGAAATTCAGTAACAGTAATGTATATGCCAATTATATGATGGTCCGACCGCATTCTGTCCCCTATCAACACTTTTTTAACTTTTGGTGCCAACGAGAATGAGTAGCTTGATTGAGTCTCCGCCATGTACAGTGAGGGAAAAAAGTATTTGATCCCCTGCTGATTTTGTACGTTTGCCCACTGACAAAGAAATGATCAGTCTATAATTTTGATGGTAGGTTTATTTGAACAGTGAGAGACAGAATAACAACAAAAAAATCCAGAAAAACGCATGTGAAAAATGTTATAAATTGATTTGCATTTTAATGAGGGAAATAAGTATTTGACCCCTCTGCAAAACATGACTTAGTACTTGGTGGCAAAACCCTTGTTGGCAATCACAGAGGTCAGACGTTTCTTGTAGTTGGCCACCAGGTTTGCACACATCTCAGGAGGGATTTTGTCCCACTCCTCTTTGCAGATCTTCTCCAAGTCATTAAGGTTTCGAGCCTGATGTTTGGCAACTCGAACCTTCAGCTCCCTCCACAGATTTTCTATGGGATTAAGGTCTGGAGACTGGCTAGGCCACTCCAGGACCTTAATGTGCTTCTTTTTGAGCCACTCCTTTGTTGCCTTGGCTGTGTGTTTTGGGTCATCCACGTCCCATTTTCAATGCCCTGGCTGAGGGAAGGAGGTTCTCACCCAAGATTTGACAGTACATGGCCCCGTCCATCGTCCCTTTGATGCGATTAAGTTGTTCTGTTCCCTTAGCAAAAAAACACCACCAAAGCATAATGTTTCCACCTCCATGTTTGACGGTGGGGATGGTGTTCTTGGGGTCATAGGCAGCATTCCTCCTCCTCCAAACACGGCGAGTTGAGTTGATGCCAAAGAGCTCGATTTTTTGTCTCATCTGACCACAACACTTTCATCCAGTTCTCCTCTGAATCATTCAGATGTTCATTGGCAAACTTCAGACGGGCATGTATATGTGCTTTCTTGAGCAGGGGGACCTTGCGGGCACTGCAGGATTTCAGTCCTTCACGGCATAGTGTGTTACCAATTGTTTTGACTAAAATGTAAATGTAAAATGTTTTCTTGGTGACTATGGTCCCAGCTGCCTTGAGATTATTGACAAGATCCTCCCGTGTAGTTCTGGGCTGATTCCTCACCGTTCTCATGATCATTGCAACTCCACGAGGTGAGCTCTTGCATGGAGACCCAGGCCGAGGGAGATTGACAGTTATTTTGTGTTTCTTCCATTTGCAAATAATCGCACCAACTGTTGTCACCTTCTCACCAAGCTGCTTGGTGATGGTCTTGTAGCCCATTCCAGCCTTGTGTAGGTCTACAATCTTGTCCCTGACATCCTTGGAGAGCTCTTGGCCATGGTGGAGTTTGGTCTTGGCCATGGTGGAGTTTGGAATCTGATTGATTGATTGCTTCTGTGGACAGGTGTCTTTTATACAGGTAACAAGCTGAGATTAGGAGCACTCCCTTTAAGAGTGTGCTCCTAATCTCAGCTTGTTACCTGTATAAAAGACACCTGGGAGCCAGAATCTTTCTGATTGAGAGGGGGTCAAATACTTATTTCCCTCATTAAAATGCAAATCAATGTATAACTGTTTTGACATGCGTTTTTCTGGATTGTTTTGTTGTTATTCTGTCTCTCACTGTTCAAATAAACCTACCATTAAAAGTATAGACTGATCATTTCTTTGTCAGTGGGCAAACTTACAAAATCAGCAGGGGATCAAATACATTTTTCCCTCACTGTATATCTCACTAGATCAGGATATTTAAGCCTCCATATATCTACTAGTTCTAATGTATCCATGACATTCACGATTTCCTTAAGAGCATGTGGGTGATTGTTTGTGGTTTGATTTCCTTTACGGTCCATTGGGCTATTTAAAACAGTATTATAATCCCCCACCATAATAATATTGTCTTGAATTGCTTGCAGGGTTGATAATTTATTATATATATTGTCAAAGAAGTGTGGATCATCATTATTTGTTCCGTAAATTTTAATGAGCCATAACTGTTTATTTTCCAATAACATATTTAAAATAATCCATCTACCTTGCGTATCTATTTGGACAATTTGCACATTCGGATCGAAATTACTATTAATTAATATCATCACCCCCTTTTGAATTTCTTTACCCATGGGAGAAGTATATTTCGCCCCACCATTCCTTTTTCCACGCAACTTCATCCAGAATTGTTGAATGAGTTTCCTTTAAACAATAGATATTATATTCCTTCTCTTTGAACCATGTAAATATTGTTCTTCTTGTGTTATTATCAGCTAAGCCATTACAAGTATAACTGGCTATACTTATTTCACCATACACCATAATGAGATACAAGTTTGAAGTCTATTTATCATTATATATGTTTGTACATTTACCATTAAAAAAAAACGTCATGATTGAGTGTCCATATAGCTGTACCACGATATTTGCATTGCTACTAAGTATCCCTTCAATTGTTCTCCACTATTCCCCCGCCGCTAAAACCCCCTCCCCATCCCAAGTTGAGCCGTCATCCCAGTGATCGGCATCCCACCCCCGTCCCTCCGGATCCCTAAGGCCCCGAGAGGCCAGGACCCATCCATCGAAAACAGCACACAGTGACACTCACAAAACAGAAGCAGATTAACAGCCAAAAGCATTTCCAATGCTGTCACCTCTATATATAACTATTTAAAAATATATATCTATTCAAATATCTTGCATATCTTATTTTCTATCACTATCAATTAATATGCGTAATAATGTTGGCAGTTCATACGTAGGATTTTAACATATAACCCGGATTGCCATTATATTACATTTAATTTATTGACAAGCAATTATTATCCTAGCAAATAATTACCGTGGTCCATCCCATACCCCACCCCCAACATCCTCACCCCCCAACAACACATACTCCAACAAACTCATCCCCCCTCCTCCACAATCCACCATAAAAGCAGATACTCAACGGTTGTTATATCCCAGAGCCCAACTCAAGAAAGGGACCTGATTTACGAGTGCACATACAGTTACAGCTGATTGAGAAAGTATGCAAGATTGAGCAGAAATTGACAACAATGTCAGATTTGATTAATCTACTTAATCTATGTCAAGTCCTAGGTGATGGAGATCAGATCCACCGTCTTCCACCTGAGACACAAACACTCTGGTCCCCCGTTGTAACCAGTTTTTTTCCCAAGCATCTCCATGCAGACAGACCTTTGATTATTTTGTGCCACCTGGGCCACAATGATAAACCCCCTCTCTGATTGTCTGAGTGTGACCCCCTCCCCATGGGTTACTGCAGCCAGTGTTGCCAGCACTGCCGCTACCTGGGTGGGGGTACCCCACTGGAATCCCCACCGGCTAGGTAAAAGGTCGTCAAGGTTCTCATTAGCAGCTTTGAGAATTTCCTTGTATATATATGCTCTCCCATCAGGGGGCTCTGGCTTTGTAGGACCAAACCCTGCCAGGCAGGCTCAGAATCTTGAGGGGGCGGTGCTGCTCAAGTAGGTCTCTGACCGCATTTATTTCTCTGTTTAGGCTGCATACTCACAGCAGGTCCATAAAGGAGATGGGAACTTCTCTTTGGTGTATGGGTCACTCAGGTGGGTGTCCAGGATATAGGGTTGGGGATCTTTCCATCATGATAGGACAATAAAAAATGTAATTAGATGTATACTATATTAAAAAATATATATCCCTCATCTACACAAAATTGAAAGCTCTCCCTCACTACCCCTACTCATAGACACCCGTCGGCTCTGGGATATGCAACCATTTCCCCTCTCACTCACTTAACGCCGCACCCTTCCAAACACAAAAATGCACACCAAATGGTTGACTAAGGAGGAAATGGGCCGAGCGTGCTAACGCACCCACTTCCCACACCTGCCGCAAGGGGGAAAGGACGCCAGGGAGAACACAGGACCAACCCCAACAACCGTCCGCCAAAACAACAATTGCCCGCCAAAAATGCCATGTTCTAATTAGTTGTATTTGAAGATGTTTTATTCTGCTTGTTATCTTTTCTTGTTATATCGTTTTATCCTTTTTTTTTTTTACTATACTTACTATAAATGTTATTTAATATTACAATCCCTATCATTGCTAGTATTGGGTGTTCCATTATTCAACTCCTCTATTACAACTTTTAGAATAGCCATGGAGTAGTCTTTGTGTCTCTGAACATTTGGTTGTCAATATATAGTTTATCGACCACAAGTGCCACACGTTTCCCTTTTAATCTATTTTCCTTGAAGATTGGATACAGAACTTTGCGCCTTTCTGCAATCTCCCTCGGGAACTGATCATTCATGCCTATTTTCGTGCCAGAAAGTATTTTACCTAGGCTTTTAACCATTACTTTATCCTGAAAGAAAGCAAATTTGGCAATGATTGGGCGATCATATTTCTTTCCTCTTTGTCCGAAACGGTGTACACGTTCGAGTTGGATTTTATCGACAGCCTCGAGTGGTATTTGAAGCGCTGTATGCAAGAAATCTTTCATAATATTCTTGGTTATTTCTCCCTCCTTTTCCTGAATACCCGTAAGTACTAGATTTTCTCTCATCAATCTAGTTTGGATGTCTAGTAAGGCTTCTCTCAGAAGGTTGTTCTCCTTTTTAAGTTCCCTAACGTCCGTTTCCATCTTAGTTACTGTCACTTTAAAATGTTTGGTTTCTGTTTCCATTATCGCTGCTTTTTCGTCACTCATTTCAAGACTCGCTTTCAACTCTTTTACGTCCTTACTGACCAATTCTAGTATGCCCAATTTGTCATTTATCGACTTCAACAGGTCACTTTCCACACTTACCAGACCCAGTGGTGAAAAGCATAAATCATCTGTATCAGTCGAGGAGTCGCGTTTTCTCTTGGAGATTGATTCTCCTCGTTTATCTTCCGTCATGTTTGGGTGTTGCGTGTTGTTGTAATATTTGTCGATATATTTCTCTAGCCTTATGATTTGTTTTGTGTTATTATCCAGATGGAATTTTATTTACTGCGAATATATGAAATGCTAATATTTAGTCTAATTTACTGATTTTGAATATTATGTTTTTATCTTGAGGTTTGTACCGCTTTTTATTCAATACGCCATCTTGTCTCAATGTTTGTAACATTCCAGAGCCCAACTCAAGAAAGGACCTGATTAACGAATGCCTATAAAAGTACAGCTGTCTGAGAAAACATGCAAGATTGAGCAAGAATTGGCCAAAATGTGATATTTGATTAACCAATGTCAAGTCCTAGGTTATGGAGATCAGATCCACCCTCTCCCATGAAACACAAACACGCTGGTCCCCCGTTGTGACCATTTTCCCCAGCATCTCTGTGCAGTCAGACCTTTGATTATTTTGTGCCACCTGGGCCACAATGATAAACCCCCTCTCTGATTGTCCGAGTGTGACCCCCTCCCCCATGGGTTACTGCAGACAGTGTTGCCAGCACTGCCACTACCTGGGTGGGGGTACCCCACCGGAATCCCCACCGGCTAGGTACAAGGTCGTCAAGTTTCTCATTAGCAGCTTTGAAAATGTCCTTGTATATCATGCTCTCCCATCAGGGGGCTCTGGCTTTGTGGGACCAACCCTGCCAGGCAGGCTCAGAATCTTGAGGGGGCGGTGCTGCTCTAGTAGGTCTCTGACCGCATTTCTCTTTCTGTTTTGGCTGCATATAAGCAACTTACAGCAGGTCCATAAAACAGATGGGGACGTCTCTTTGGTGTATGGGTCACTCAGGTGGGTGTCTAGGATATAGGGTGGGGATCGTTCCAGCATGATAGGACAATATAAAATAAATTAGATGTATACTTTATTTTAAAATGTATGTCCCTCATCTGCACAAAATGGAAAGCTCTCTCTCACAAGCCCTGCTCACAGACACACATTAGTTCTGGGATATGCAACCATTTCCTTTCTCACTCACTTAACGCCACACTTTTCCAAACAAAAAAACGCACACCACACCTTCCATCACAACACATCCACACATACCAACATACTGTGCCTTCCATGTCTTCTGTTCACTATGTTTTTATCTCCACTATGTTGATTGAGTACTTTTGTGTTCCAGTTAGTTATATTTGAAGATGTATTATTTTGCTAGTTATCCTTTCTTCTAATGCCGTCTTATCCATTTATAAAATACTATAAATGGGAAATTGAATACTAATTATTTTACATAATTCCCTTTCTTGAAAGGTGCAGCGTAGTTCTCCTATATTTTATTTAATATTTAGTAGCCATGGAGTAGTCTTTGTGTCTCTGAACATTTACGTCAATATACAGATTATCGACTACGAGAACTACACGTTTCCCTTTTAATCTATTCTCCTTGATGATTAGGTACAGAACATTGCGCCGTTCTGCAATCTCCCTCGGGAACTGAACATTCATGCCTTTGTTCATGCCAGCAAGTATTTTTCTCAGGCTTTTAACCATTACTTTATCCTTAAAGAAAGCAAATTTGGCAATGATTGGACGCTCATATCTCTGTCCTCTGTGTCCGAAACGGTGTATACGTTGGAGTTGGATTTTATCAACAGCATCGAGTGGGATTTGAAGTGCTGTAAGAACTTCTCCTTCTATTTTTTTTTTTTTGGATACCCGTAGTGTACTAGATTTTCTCACATAGATCTAGTCTGTATGTCTAGTATGGCTTCTCTCAGAAAGATGTTCTCCTTTTTAAGTTCACTAACATCCGTTTAAATCTTAGTGACTGTCCCTTTTCGCTTTTTTGTAAATTTCTCCATTATCGCAGCTTTTTCGTCACTCATTTCAAGGCTCTCCTTCAACTCCTTTATATCCTTACTGACTAATTCAAGTGTTGCTTGTTTTAATAATATTTGTAGCTAAATTTCTCTAGCCTTGTGATTTGTTTTGTTTTATTATCCAGATTGAATGTTATTACTCAAGAGTATGTGAAGTGCTAATATTTAATCTAACTTACTGATATTGAATATTACGTTTTTTACGTTGTGTTAAGTACGCCATCTTTTTATCAAACCTTGGTTTTGTGTTCTTCCATATCAACACCTTAAATAAAGACCCTCATACTAGATGTTCTATACAGATCAACACCTTAATTAAAGACCCTCATACTAGATGTTGTTTACAGATCAACACCTTAAATAAAGACCCTCATACTAGATGTTGTATACAGATCAACACCTTAATTAAAGACCATCATACTAGATGTTCTATACAGATCAACACCTTAAATAAAGACCCTCATACTAGATGTTGTTTACAGATCAATACCTTCAAGACAGTCATACTAGATGTTGTTTACAGATAAACACCTTAAATAAAGACCATCATACTAGATGTTGTATACAGATCAACATCTTAAATAAAGACCATCATACTAGATGTTGTATAAAGATCAACACCTTAATTAAAGACCCTCATACTGGATGTTGTTTACAGATCAACACCTTAATTAAAGACAGTCATACTAGATGTTGTTTACAGATCAACACCTTCAAGACTGTCATACTAGATGTTGTTTACAGATCAACACCTTAATTAAAGACCATCATACTAGATGTTCTATACAGATCAACACCTTAAATAAAGACCCTCATACTAGACGTTGTTTACAGATCAACACCTTCAAGACTGTCATACTAGATGTTCTATACAGATCAACACCTTAAATAAAGACCCGCATACTAGATGTTGTTTACAGATCAACACCTTCAAGACTGTCATACTAGATGTTGTATAATATAATAAAATAATAATAATAATAATAATAATAATAATAATAATAATAATAATAATAATAATAATATCCCATTTAGCAGACGCTTTTATCCAAAGCTACTTACAGTCATGTGTGCATAAATGTTTACGTATGGGTGGTCCCGGGGATCGAACCCACTACCCTGGCGTTACAAGCGCCATGCTCTACCAATTGAGCTACAGAGGACCACAATACATATCTACATCTTAATATGTAGACATATCTACACCATCATACTAGATGTTGTATACTGGTCAACACCTTAATTAAAGACCATCATACTAGATGTTCTATACAGATCAACACCTTAAAGACAATCATGCTAGATGTTATTTACAGATCAACATTAGCAAAATAAATAACAAAATGGGGATGAGGTAGTTGGGGGGGCTAATTTCAGAATGGCTGTGTACAGGTGCAGTGATCTGTAAGGTGCTCTGACAACTGATGCTTAAAGTTAGTGAGGGAGAGAAGTGTCTCCAGCTTCAGAGACTTTTGCAGTTTGTTCCAGTCATTTGCAGCAGAGAACTGGAAGGAATGGCGGCCAAAGGAGGTGTTGGCTTTGGGGATGACCAGTGAGATATACCTGCTGGAATGTATACTATGGGTGGGTGTTGCTATGGTGACCAATGATCTAAGATAAGGCAGGGAATTGACTAGAAGTGATTTATAGATGACCTGGAGCCAGTGCGTTTGGCGACGAATATGTAGTGAGGACCAGCCAACAAGAGCGTACAGGTCACAGTGGTGGTTAGTATATGGGGCTTTGGTGACAAAACGGATGGCACTGTGATAGACTACATCCAATTTGCTGAGTAAAGTATTGGAGGCTATTTTGTAAATGACATCGCCGAAGTCAAGGATCGGTAGGATAGTCAGTTTTACGAGGGCATGTTTAGCAGCATGAGTGAAGGAGGCTTTGTTGTGAAATAGGAAGCCGATTCTAGATTTAACTTTAGATTGGAGAGTCTGGAAGGAGAGTTTACGGTCTAACCAGACACCTAGGTATTTGTAGTTGTCCACATATTCTAAGTCAGACCAGCCGAGAGTAGTGATTCTAGTCGAGCAGGCGCGGGTGCAAGCAGCGTTCGATTGAAGAGCATGCATTTAGTTTCACTAGCGTTTAAGAGCAGTTGGAGGCAACGGAAGGAGTGTTGTATGGCATTGAAGCTCGTTTGGAATTTTGTTAACACAGTGTCCAGTGAAGGGCCAGATATATACAAAATGGTGTCGTCTGCGTAGAGGTGGATCTGAGAGTCACCAGCAGCAAGAGCGACATCATTGATATACACTGAGAATAGAGTCGGCCCGAGAATTGAACCCTGTGGCACCCCCATAGAGACTGCCAGAGGTCCAGACAACAGGCCCTCTGATTTGACACATTGAACTCTATCTGAGAAGTAGTTGGTGAACCAGGCGAGGCAGTCATTTGAGACACCAAGGCTATTTAGTCTGCCAATAAGAATGCGGTGGTTGACAGAGTCAAAAGCATTGGCCAGGTCGATGAAGATGGCTGCACAGTACTGTCTTTTATCGATCGCGGTTATTATATAATTTAGGACCTTGAGTGTGGCTGAGGTGCACCCATGACCAGCTCGGAAACCAGATTGCATAGCGGAGAAGGTACGGTGGGATTCGAAATGGTCGGTGATCTGTTTGTTAACTAGGCTTTCAAATACTTTCGAAAGGCAGGACAGGATGGATATAGGTCTGTAACAGTTTGGATCTAGAGCATCACTCCCCTTTGAAGATGGGGATGACCGCGGCATCTTTCCAATCTCTGGGGATCTCAGACGATACAAAAGAGAGGTTGAACAGGCTAGTAATAGGGGTTGTGACAATTTCGCCGGCTAATTTTAGAAAGAAATGGTCCAGATTGTCTAGCCCAGCTGATTTTAAGGGGTGCAGATTTAGCAGCTCTTTCAGGACATCAGCTATCTAAATTTGGGTGAAGGAGAAGGGGGGGGGGGGGTGGAGGCATGGGCAAGTTGCAGCGGAGGGTGCAGAGCTGGTGGCTGGGGTAGGGGTAGCCAGGTGGAAAGCATGGCCAGCCGTAGCAAAATGCTTGTTGAAATTCTCGATTATCTTAGATTTATCGGTGGTGACAGTGTTTCCTAGCCTCAGTGCAGTGGGCAGTTGGGAGGAGGTGCTCTTGTTCTCCATGGACTTTTCAGAGTCCCAAAACTTTTAGGCGTTAGTGCTACAGGATGCAAATTTCTGTTTGAAAAAGCTAGACTTTGCTTTCCTAACTGATTGTGTATATTGGTTCCTCACTTCCCTGAAAAGTTGCATATCGCGGGGTCTGTTCGATGCTTATGCAGTACGCCACAGGATGTTTTTGTGCTGGTCAAGGGCATCAAGTCTGGGGTGAACCAGGGGCTATATCTGTTCTTAGTTCGGAATTTTTTGAATGGGGCATGCTTATTTATGATGGAGAGGAAAGCACTTTTAAAGAACATCCAGGCATCCTCTACGGAATGAGATCTATATCCATCCAGGATACCCGGGCCAGGTCAATTAGAAAGGCATGCTCACTGAAGTGTTTTAGGGAGCGTTTAACAGTGATGAGGGGTGGTCGTTTGACCATGGACCCATTACGGACGCAGGCAATGAGGCAGTGATCGCTGAGATCCTGGTTGAAGACAGCGGATGTGTATTTAGAGGGTAAATTAGTCAGGATGATATCTATAAGGGTGCCCATGTTTACGGATTTAGGGTTGTACCTGGTAGGTTCCTTGATAATTTGTGTGAGATTGAGGGCATCTAGTTTAGATTGTAGGATGGCCGGGGTGTTAAGCCATATCCCAATTTAGGTCACCAAGCAGTACGAACTCTGAGGATAAATGGGGGCAAGCAATTCACATATGGTGTCCAGGGCACAGCTTGGGGCTGAGGGGGGTCTGTAGCAAGTGGCAACAGTGAGAGACTTATTTCTGGAAAGGTGGATTTTTAGAAGTAGATGCTCAAACTGTTTGGGCACAGACCTGGATAGTATGATAGAGCTCTGCAGGTTATCTCTACAGTAGATTGCAACTCCGGCCCCCTTTGGCAGTTCTATCTAGTTGGAAAATGTTGTAGTTCGGAATGAAAATTTCAAAATTGTTGGTGGCCTTCCTAAGCCAAGATTCAGACACTGCTAGAACATCAGGGTTGGCAGAGTGTGCTAACGCAGTGAATAACTCAAACTTGGGGAGGAGACTTCTGATGTTAACCTGCAAGAAACCAAGGCTTTTACATTTACAGAAGTCAACAAATGATAGTGCCTGGGGGGTACAGGTGATACTGGGGGCTACAGCGCCTGGGTTAACCTCTACATCACCAGAGGAACAGAGGAGGAATAGAATAAGGATACGGCTAAAGGCTTTAAGAACTGGTCTTCTAGTGCGTTGGGTACAGAGAAAGTGGGCAGATTTCCGGACGTTGTAGAATAGATTCAGGGCATTATGTACAGACAAGGATATGGAAGGATATGATTACAGTGGAGGTACACCTAAGCATTGGGTAACTATAGATAGCATCACTGGAGGTACCGATTGAGCCGGTCTCCGCGTGTATGGGGGGTGGAACAAAGGAGCTATTTGAGGCAGTTTGAGAGGGACTTGTGTCTCTACAGTGAAATTGTATAATAAGAACTAACCCAAACAGCAATAGGCAAGGCATATTGACATGGGAGAGAGACATAACGCAATCACAGGTGTTATTCGAGAGGGCTAAGACAACAACTGGTAATGGCGACGAAAGTTTGGGCCGAGGCTAAACAGATAAACATGATGCGGTACCGATGCGGTACTCGAGGCTAGCTGCAACCGAATGGCTGTTGTTGGCTAATATCCACTTCCCGACGTACCAGTTAGCCTTGAGCTAGCCTCGAGCCTGGCCCATCTCCCGGCAATCTACCTCTCTGTCAACCGGACAGGCATTAGCTGTGTAGCTGATTGATCATAAGGTCCAGTGAACAGCACTGAGTAAGTCCGGGAGCAGATCGTAGGTTGCTAAAGGCGAGCAGGAGGCACGGCTGTTGATTGCGCGTGCTAGCGGGCCGGGGCTAGCAGATGGATCTTCGTGGTGGTCACAACGGGAAGCCTGTTGAAACCACATCAGACGATTACGTTGGCAGACCAGACGTGATGGATTGGCGGGGCTCCGTATCGACAACAGGAGGTCCCGTCCGTTTGACAGAGATGTAGATTGCCGGGAGATGGGCCTGGCTCGAGGCTAGCTCAAGGCTAACTGGTACGTCGGGAAGTGGATATTAGCCAACAACAGCCATTCGGTTGCAGCTAGCTAGTGCGATGGTCACGATGTTAAGGTCCAGTGATTCAGTGATTCCGGCAGAAATCTGATATGCTCTGGGTCGATAGCACGCTGTGCAGAACTGGCCGATAATTGTCCAGGATAGAGCTGGCTGTTAGTAGGCAGGCCACGGCGCACAGGACAATGGTGAAGAACGCTAAACCGAGTGGCTCAATAGCAAGTAGCTATGCTAGCATGGGGGCTAGTTTCAGCCGATAGGTCTTGATAAAAATAAAGAAATAATAGAATCCGTCAAAATTGGGTGAGTTCGGGTTGCAGGAAAGGATACTACTAGTTAAGGATGGAAAGTGAGATAGAGAGAACTAATATACGAAATAAAAAGAGGAAAAAAAACTAAAAAACAGATCAACACCTCATTAACGACATTCATGTCATACTAGATGTTGTATACAGATCAACACCTTAAAGAAAATCATACTAGATGTTTTTACAGAGCAACACCTTAACTAAAGACCATCATACAGATATGTTGTTTACAGAGCAACACCTAAACTAAAGACCATCATACTAGATGTTCTATACAGATCAACACCTTAATTAAAGACCAATCATACTAGATGTTGTATACAGATCAACACCTTAAATTAAAGTACCCTTACACTAGATGTTGTTAAAAGATCATCACTTCAAGACAGTCATGACTAGATGTTGTATGCAGATCAACACATAAAGACAATCATACAAGATGTTGTTTTACAGATCAACACATTAAATAAATAAGACACTCATGCTAGATGTTGTATACAGATCAACACCTTAAACCACAAAGATTCCATCTGCTAGCCCCGGCCCCACTAGCACCCCCCCGCTAGCACACGCTAGCCGTGGACTCTTGCTCGCTACTGCTTTAGCTGCCTCTGAACTCTCCTATTGCTGTTCACCGGATCCATCCGTTAGCCGAACTACCTCCGAACGCCAGTGCTTTAGCAGCCCCGAACTACATCCGAACTCTCCTATTGCTGTTCACGGATCCATCTGCTAGCCGTGGCCTCCGAACTACCTCCGAACTCTCCTATTGCTGTTCACCCGGATCCATCTGCTAGCCGTGGCCCCCCGAACTTACCTCCGAACTCTCCTATTGCTGCTTTCACCGGACTCCTTATGAGTAACTCAGCTACTAAGCGGATGTCTGCTGGACTGTTCATTTTACGTACCGCATCTTGTTTATGTTTAGCCTCAGCCCAACACTGGTGTCGTCATTACCATGCTGTTGTCCTTAGCTCTCTCAAATTACACCTGTGATTATGCTTGATGCTCTCTCCCTTGTCAATATGGTTAGCTTATTGTTGTGTCGGTTATTTCTAATTGTACTATTTCACTGTAGATCCCCAAGCCCAGCTAAAAACCTGCATTAGATAGCTCCTTTGTCCCACCCCCCATACACGCGGAGACCGCTCAATTGGTGCCTCCAGTGATTGCTATTCTCTTTTCATTGTTACCCAACGCTTAGGTTTGACCTCCACTTTAACTCATATCCTTTCCATATCCTGGTCTTGTACATAATGCCATGAATCTTTTCTACAACGCCCAAACCGGAAAACTGCCCCAGAAGACCAGTTATCTTAAAGCCTTTAGCCGTATCCTTATTCTAGTCCTCCTCTGTTCCTCTGGTGATGTAGAGGCCTAACCCTGCAATGCCCTTCAGTATCACTACTACTCCCCAGGCGCTATCATTTGTTGTCTTTCTGTAATCGCAAAAGCCTTGGTTTCTTGCATGTTAATATCAGAAGTCTCCTTCCTAAGGTTGAGTTATTCACTGCGTTAGCACACTCCGCCAACCCTGATGTTCTAGCAGTGTCTGAATCTGGCTTCTGAATGTCCATCCCCAACGATACCATTTTTCTTCTAGATGAACTGCCAAAGGGGGTGGAGTTGCAATCTACTGTAGAGATAGCATGCTGAGCTCTATCATACTATCCCAGGTCTGTGCCCAAACGTTTGAGCTTGTACTTCTAAAAATCCACCATTCCAGAAATACGTCTCTCACTGTTGCCGCTTGCCTACAGACCCCCACTCAGCCCCCAGCTGTGCCCTGGACACCATATGTGATTCATTGCCCCCCATTATCATCCTCAGAGTTCGAACTGCTTGGTTGATCTAAATTGGGATATGCTTAACACCCCTGACATCCTACAATCCAACTAGATGCCCTCAATCTCACACAAATGACAACGAACTCTACAGGTACAACCCTAAATCCGTAAACATGGGTACCCTCATAGATATCATCCTGACTAACTTACGCCTCTAAATACAACCTCCGCTGTCTTTCAACCAGGATCCTCAGCGATCACTGCCTTATGCCTGCATCCGTAAACAGGTCTGCGGTCAAATGTACCCCCCTCACACTGTTCAAAACGCTCCTAAAACACTTTAGCGAGCAGGCCTTCCTAATTGACCCAGCCCAGGTATCCTGGATGGATATAGATCTCATTCCGTCAGTAGAGGATGCCTGGTGTTCTTTAAAAAGTAATTACCTCTCAATCTTAAATAAACATGCCCCATTTCAAAAAATACAGAACTAAGAACAGATAAGCCCATGGTTCTCCTCAGGACTTGACTGCCCTTGACCAGCACAAAAACATCCTTTGGAGTACTGCATTAGCATCAAATAGCCCCCCGCGATATGGCAACTTTTCAGGGAAGTTAGGAACCAATATACACAAGCAGTCAGGAAAGCAAAGGCTAACTTTTTCAAACAGAAATATGCATTCCTGTAGCACTAACTCCAAAAAGTTCTTGGGACCTGTAAAGTCCATGGAGAATAAGGGCACTTCCTCCCAGCTGCCCACTGCACATTAGGCCTAGGAAAACACTATCACCACCGCTAAATTCTACTATAATCGAGAATTTCAAAAAAAGCATTTTTGCTTAGGCTGTCCATGCTTTCCACCTGGCTACCAACTACCCCGGCACACCAAACTCTGGCACCCTTCCGCTTGCAACTTGCCCACCCCCCCCTGCCTCCCCCCCCCCCCCCCCCCACCCCCACCCGCTTCTCCTTCAACAAAATTCAGACAGCTGTAATCTTGGTTCACATCCTTGGATGCGTCTCCTACCTGATCGATGCGTCTGACAAGATTGGCGTGTCGAGAGCTGACTCCGTACCACGTGCTCTCACACTGGTGTCCCCCATGGCTCAGTTCTAGGCCCTCTCCTATTCTCGCTATAACGACCAAGTCACTTGTCTCTGTCATATCCAACATGGCCTCTCCTATCATTGGCTACGCTGACGACACACAACTAATTTTCTCCTTTCCCCTTCTGATAACCAGGTGGCTGAATCGCATCTCTGCCATGTCCTGGCAGACATATGCAGTATGGATGACGGATCACCCACCTCAAGCTGACCTAGCAAGACGAGCAGCTTCTCTTCCTCCCGGGGAAGGACTGTCTGCCTGTTCCATGAATCTCGCCAATCAAACGCTTGACAAACTCCGTTGTGTCATCCTCCCAGAGTGCGAATGAGCCTTGGCGTGACCCTGAGACAAACACCCTGTAGTTCTCCCGATAACATTAAGGCGGTGACCCGATCCAAGTAGGTTCATGTCTCTACACACATTCGGAGAGTACGACCCTGCCTTAACACAGGAGCGTCACAAGGTCCTAATCCAGGCACTTGTCATCTCCGTCTGGATTACTGCAACACGCTGGTTTTGGGTGGGGTCCCTGCCTGGCCTTAAACCCCTACAACTCATCCAGGGAAAGCCGCAGCCCGTTTTTGGGGTCAACCTTCCCAAGTTCTTCACGTCCCCCCCACCGCTCCCCGCAAACTCCCCTGGCTTTTCCGTTTAAGCTCGCATTGCTACAAAAACCATGGGTTTCTTTCCTAAAGGAGCGTGAGGGGAACGAAAACCCCGTACCTTCAGGGTTTGATTTCCCACACCCAAAAAGGGGCATTGCGTTTTAAACCCCCTCTGGCCTCTTCCCCTACCTCTGCGGAAGCATAGTTTCCCCCTCAGGGCCCCGGTTTAAAACTGTTTTGCCTGGCACCCCCCCAAAGGCGGAACAACCCCTCACACGCCAGGACACAGTCACTCACCCCCCCTTCCGGGGACATTTGAAAACCCCCCCTCTTTTTAAAGGAAAACCTGGGATCGGATTAAAATAATCTTTTTGCCCCCCCCCCCCAAAAAAAAATTTCATAAAAAAAACAAAAAGAATAAAAAATTGGTAAAAAGGTTTCCCACTGGTTTTAAATTTTTTGCACCTATTTTTTAGTTTGCTCTGGATAAGAGCGTCTTTTAAAAGACGTAAATGTAAATGTGGGAAAGAAAACCATTTGGTTTCCCCAGCTGGTCAAAGGGGCACTTCGGGGCCCGCTCAAGGTCCTAAAGGGTTAGAACCGCGAAACGATAAAGCAGTACGGGGCAGGCCCTCCCTTTATCGACCCGGCCAAGGCTTTTTTACTTGTCAACCCCTGCATTTTATTGGAAGGAAATAAAAACCTTGGTTTC
>CM072228.1:57165513-57212174 GCA_036851935.1 Coregonus suidteri | reverse complement strand
TTCTGTCAACAGTATTCCTCCCCAGCATCTTTTTCTCATTAAAAATGTACTATCTGTGGAGGGCTGTGTTAATCGCCACCAAAATATTCCCTCAGTGATCCTTTTTCCCCTTGGTACCCAGGGCCCTTCTTTCCAGTCCTCGCTGCCCCTTTTGCTAGGGACACTTTGGGGCTCCATTTTTCCCCAACAGTCTCGACATTGGGGCCCTATTCCCTCCATTTGCTGGTGTTGTCATGGTGAAACCTTTCAAGGCTATACCCTTTTTCTGGGTTTTAAATAATGCCTTCCCTCATATATTCATCTGGCCCTTTGGGTGTTTGTTATCCAGAGAGACAGTGAGGCTGGGGGGGGACATTTAGTGGGCCGGTACTACTCACAGCAAGTTCCATAAAGGTTTCGGGGAATAAAATTATTCCATCCCTTTTAACAAATCTTGCCTACAAACCAAATACCATGCTCCTCTTCCCCCACAGGACCACCATATTGGTCCTCTGACTATGTGTTACTTTCATTCCCCGACTCAACGTAAATGACAGCCTAACATCAATTTACTTTCCAAGATGGGCGTCGTAGTGGCAGTTCGTTTTTTGTCGTGTGTACCTGTAAATAGCCTTGTAAATACCCTGTTTTTTGTGTATTTTCATACATATTTCCTATCAGACTTTTCATCCTTGCTACTACAAAATATACTTTCCTGCAACCCTGCCTCACTCAATGTGGAACGGATCTAATTATTGACTTACCTTTATCTAGAATCTCCAGTTGAAACTAGCTAGCCAGCTAGCTAGCTAATTACTATTAGACCACAGTTTAGCGGTATTTCACCCAGAACATTGGATTTTTTTTTCTGCGGGATTAATTTAATCACTGGACATTAATCATACGGATATTCGGCCAGTCTGCACAGCGCGTTATCGACCCAGAACATATCAGTTTTTCTGCCGGAATCACTGACTCACTGGACCTTTAACTCCGGATTCATCGCTACCAGCTAGCTGCAAACAAAATGGACGCTGTGGTCTGGCTATCATCCTGAGCTAGGCCCATCTCCCGGCTATCCTACCTCTCTGTCAACCGGGACGGGACCACCTAGTGTTGACACGGAGCCCCCGCCGATCCTACACGACTGGTCTGCCGACGAAATCGTCTGTGGTGTACGACGTCGACCACGAAGATTCCATCTGCTAGCCCCGGCCCGCTAGCACCCACGCTAGCCGTGGCCTCTTACATCGCTTAGTGCTTAGCAGCCTCCGAACTATCCTATTGTGCTGTTCACCGGACCTTATGATAACTCAGCTATACAGCTGATGTCTGCTGGACTGTTCCTTTTTTTACGGTACTACATCCTGTTTATGTTTTAGCCTCAGCCCAAACATGGTTAGCTTATTTGTTGTTTCGGTTATTTCTAATTGTACTATTTTCACCTGTAGGACCCCCCCGCCCAAGCTAAACCTGCCTTAGATAGCTCCTTTGTGTCCCCCCCCCATACCGGCGACGCGGAGACCGACTCCAATTTGATGCCACTCCAGTGATGCTATCTCTTTCATTGTTACCCAACGCTTAGTTTTCCTCCACTTTCACTCATATCCTTCCATATCCTTGTCTTGTACATAATGCCCTGAATTTTTTCTACAACACCCGGAAATCTGCCCCCTTTATTCTATGTACCCCAACGCACTAGAAGACCAGTTCTTAAAGCCTTTAGCCGTATCCTTATTCTAGTCCTCCTCTGTTCCTCTGGTGATGTTAGAGGCTAACCCAGGCCCTTGCAGCCCTCAGTATCCACTCCTACTACTCCCCAGGGGCTATCATTTGCTGACGTTCTGTCGAATCGCAAAAGTCTTGTTTCTCTTGCACATAAATATCAGAAGTCTATTCGTCCTAAATTTGAGTTATTCACTGCGTTGCACACATCCCGCCAACCCTGATGTTTCTAGCAGTGTCTGAATCCTGGCTCAGGAAGGCCACCAAATTCTGACATTTCCAATCCCAACTATAACATTTTCCGTCCTAGATAGAACTGCCAAAGGGGTGTGGAGTTGCAATCTACTGTAGAGATAGCCCTGCAGAGCTCTATCATACTATCCAGGTCTGTGCCCAACAGTTTGAGCTTGCCCTCTACTTCTAAAATCCACCTTTCCAGAAATAAAGTCTCTCACTGTTGCCGCTTGCTACAGACCCCCCTCAGCCCCCAGCTGTGCCCTGGACACCATATGTGAAATTGATTGCCCCCATTTATCCTCAGAGTTTCGTACTGCTTGGTGAAACATAAATTGGGATATGCTTAATACCCCAGCCCCGTGCCCTCCTACAATCCAACTAGAATGCCTCAAACCTCACGCAAATTATCAACGAACCTACCAGGTACAACCCCTAAATCCGTAAACATGGGTACCCTCATAATATATCATCCTGACTAACATACCCTCTAATACACCTCAGCTGTCTTCAACCAGGATCTCAGCAGATCACTGCCTTATTGCATGCGTTCATAACGGGTCCGCGGTCAAACGACCACCCCTCATTACACTGTCAAACGCTCCCTAAAACCTTTAGCGAGCAGGCCTTCCTAATTGACCTGGCCCCGGTATCCTGGATGGGAAAAAAATATAGATCTCATTCCGTCAGTAGAGGATGCCTGGTTGTTCCTTAAAAGTAATTTGCCGCTCAATCTTAAAATAAACATGCCCCATCCAAAAAATTACAGAACTAAGAACCGATATAGCCCCTGGTTCTCCTCAGACTTGACTGCCCTTGACCAGCACAAAACAATCCTGTGGCGTACAAGCATTAGCCATCAAATGCCCCCGCGATATGCAACTTTCAGGGAAGTTAGGAACCAATATACACAAGCAGTCAGGAAAGCAAAGGCTAACTTTTTGTCAAACAGAAATTTGCATCCTGTAGCATCTAACTCCAAAAAGTTTGTGACCACTGTAAAGTCCATGGAGAATAAGAGCCCACTTCCTCCCAGCTGCCCACTGCACTGTGGCTAGGAAACACTATCACCACGCGACAAATCTACAATAATCGAGAATTTCAACAAGCATTTTTGCTACAGCTGGCCATGCTTTCCATCTGGCTACCACTTACCCCGCCACCACTCTGCACCCTCCGCTTGCAAACTTGCCCATGCCCCCCTCGCTTCTCCTTCACACAAATTCAGACAGTCTGATGTTTTGAAGCGCTGTCAAAATCTGGACCCCTACAATCAGCGGGGCTAGGACAAATCTGGACCCTTTCTTTTCTAAAACTAGCCGCCGAAATGGTCGCAACCCCTATTACTAGTCTGTTCAACCTCTCTTTCATAACGTCTGAGATCCCCAGAGATTGGAAAGCTGCCGCGGTCATCCCCCTCTTCAAAGGGGGTGACACTCTAATCCAAACTGCTACAGACCTATATCCATCCTGCCCTGCCTTTACGAAAGTATTTGAAAGCCAAGTTAACAAACAGATCACCGACCATTTCGAATACCACCGTACCTTCTCCGCTATGCAATCCGGTTCCGAGCTGTCATGGGTGCACTTCCAGCCACGCTCAAGGTTCCTAAACGATATTATAACCGCGATTGATAATAGACAGTACTGTGCAGCGTCGTCATCGACCTGGCCAAGGCTTTCGACTCTCTGTCAACCACCGCATTTCTTATTGGCAGACTAAATTAGCCTGGTTTCTCAAATTACTGCCTCGCCTGGTTCACCAACTACTTCTCAGATAGAGTTCAGTGTGTCAAATCGGAGGGCCTGGTTGTCTGGACCTATGGCAGTCTCTATGGGGGGTGCCAACAGGGTTCAATTCTTGGGCCGACACTTTTCTCCGTGTATATCAAATGTCGCTCTTGCTGCTGGTGACTCTCAGATCCACCGCTAACGCAGACGACACCATTTTGTATACATCTGGCCCTTCATTGGACACTGTATTAACAAACCTCCAAACGAGCTTCAATGCATACAAACACTCCTTCAGTAGCCTCCAACTGCTCTTAAACACTAGTAAAACTAAATGCATGCTTTTCAATCGAACGCTGCTGGCAACCGCCCACCCGACTAGAATCACCACTCTCGACTGGGTCTGACCTAGAGTATGTGGACAACTACAAATACCTAGGTGTCTGGTTAGACTGTAAACTCTCCTTCCGACTCACATAAAGAATCTCCAATCCAAAGTTAAATCTAGAATCGGCTTCCTATTTTCGCAACAAGCCTCCTTCACTCATGCTGCCAAACATGCCCTCGTAAAACTGACTATCCTACCGATCCCTTGACTTCGGGCGATGTCATTTACAAAATAGCCTCCACACTCTACTCAGCAAATTGGATTTGTAGTCTATCACAGTGCCATCCGTTTTGTCTCCAAAGCCCCATACACTACCCACCACTGTGACCTGTACGCTCTTGTTGGCTGGTCCTCACTACATGTTCGTCGTCAAACCCACTGGCTCCAGGCCATCTATAAATCACTGCTAGGCAAATCCCCGCCTTATCTTAGCTCATTGGTCACCATAGCAGCACCCACCCGTAGTCTGCGCTCCAGCAGTATATCTCTCAATGGTCATTCCCAAAGCCAACACCTCCTTTGGCCGCCATTTTTCCTTCCAGTTCTCTGCTGCCAATGACTGAAACGAATTGCAAAAAATCTCTGAAGCTGGAGACTCTTATCTCCCTCAATAACTTTAAGCATCAGTTTCAGAGCACCTTACCGATCACTGCACCTGTACACAGCCCCATCTGAAATTAGCCCACCCAACTACCTCATCCCTATATTGTTATTTATTTTGCTCTTTTGCACCCAGTATCTCTATTTGCACATAATCTCTTGCACATCTAGCATTCCATGGTTAATACTATTGTAATTATATTTGCACTATAGCCTATTTATTGCCTTTACCTCCATAAATTGCTACATTTGCATCACACTGTATATATATTTTCTGTTGTAATTTTGACTTTATGTTTTTTTACCCCATATGTAACTCTGTGTTGTTTTTATTGCACTGCTTTGCTTTATCTTGGCCAGGTCGCAGTTGTAAATGAGAACCTGTTCTCAACTGGCTTTACCTGGTTAATAAAGGTTAAATAAAAAAAATAAAAAATAAAAAAGTCATTACATTACGTCCTTAGTAAATTTACCCGACACAGCTTAGATATCAGGATGGGTATGGTTGCCTCTCATCCTGTTTTGGTCATGTTTTTTAGGGTTTATTGGGGGCTGATAACCTTTCAATAAATTGATGACCAGAGCAGATCATCCTGACTCCATCTGGCTTGTCTGTTGCACAGATTGCTGTCCTGCAGGCTCCCGTATCACAAAGAAATTTAATTTTCATACCCATTACTGTCAATGTCAAATAAGGTTTCTGTTCCTGTTGAAGTGCTAAGTCAATAGTAGCCAAATTCAAACACCTCACAATTTGGATCAAAAGGGTTCCTTAGAGTCTTTCCCCCCACTAGAGTCTACTATTTCTCCCTCAAGGACTAGTCACGCCTTATCTTCCTCTTCCTCACGCTCAAAGCTGGGGGATGGACTTCTCTCTCTCTCTCTCCTTCTCTTTTCTCTCTTTCTCTCCCCGGTTTTCCCTTCTTGCCCTCTCCTTTATGTTTGCAAGCGGGGAAAAAGTTATGGCCTATCTTGCCACAGTATTTATACGGGGCCTCACATTCTTTGGCGAAGTGCCCTCCCTTGTTACAGTTAAAGCCCCTATTCCTTCCCCCCCCCCCCCCCCCCCCCCCCCCCCCCCCCCCCCCCCCCCGTGGCCTTCACTCTTTCCTGCCTTATCTCCTCTCTCTCCTAAGTTCTACCCGCCATCTCTCCAGAGTGGCAATTAGTAACTCTGCATCTTCCTCTTCTTTCTTGGCTCTGTCCTGTCTGTTATTCTGCTCATGATGGATTGCATATCTCTCTGAGCTATTACACAATCAGTTATTTTCCCCAACATACTCTCCGTGATCGGCCCATGGCAAAAGTGTCCTCTGGGCATCCCCTGAAACCCACTGCCCTCTAACGGCAGCCCAAACCTTACCATTCCTGTTTTGGGGTGGGTCATTCCTTCTACCGCTCTGGCCACGTCCTCTGTGTTTCATGGCCTGTCTGCTAAATGGCATATTATTATTATTACTGTATACATCTAAGGTTGCTGGGGCCCCTTTTCATTCCCCGCCAATAGATTAGGTAAGGCTATCAGTGGGTACTGGCCCCTTCCTACTCTCTCTCTCTCTCACTGCTTATTTCTCCTTTACACACCTTATGTATCTGTTTAAGTATGGATTCGAGTTTATCTGCATCTAGACGTCCCTCAAAACCATACCTCTCCCTCCACCTGGTTACATAATGGAGATTTCTTCTATCCCTTGATTCCATTTTAATTACATCAAGTATTTCTCATCCCCAGTAAATTCTGGGACCTCTTGTGAGGATTTTGCCCCCCCATGGTTTGGTACTGTTAAAATCCCTTAGCCACCTCTTCTATATAACAAGTCAATTTAACAAGTAATTCAAAATAGCTTCACACAACAACACCTTGAATCACCCCTTCCTGTATATGTAATCTTGACTAGTCCCCCAGAATTATCTCATACTTTTTACAGAGGGATTTATCCCCACAATGTAATCTTGATATCCTGACAGTCTCATACAACAGGAATGGGTTCTCCCTCCTCTATACAACCCCTTTGAATCACCCCCTTCCTGTATATGTAAAGGGGAGCAATCTTGACTAGTCCCCCAGGTAATTATCTCATACTTTTACAGAGGGGATTTATCCCCACAATGTAATCTTGATAATTCCTGGACAGTCCTTCACCACAACAGGAAGGGTTCTCCCTCCTCTATACAACCACCTGGAATTATTCATGTAACTTTTGAGCAAACATTAGGTCTCACACGTATACAACCTTACATGATTATTGGTGTTGTATCGGTAACCTGGAGTTTATAAGGCTCCAGAACGGATAGAGTTACAGCAAAATCTACAGTTGTTTGTGACTTTTGACTTTACTAATATTCTATTTCTCACACATGCTATTTTAATTCCTTCTGGTGTACTTTTTGTATTTGTTTAACCCGGATTATTTGTTGACTGTTCAATAATCTCTTACAGGTTCCATCCCATAGGTTGTACTTTTAATAGTTCCTTCTATTTCAACACCGGGTAGTTTCTTTTGGTAATGGCCTATTACCGTGAATCGTTACGGACCCACCAACAGGTTGACTAGTCCCCCAGAATTATCTCCTACTCTACGGAGGAGTCTATCCTCACAATGTAATCTTGATAATTCCTGACAGTCCCTACATTTCACTTAAAATGGGCTACGCATTGATCAATTTGCTACTTTTCAATATTTAGCAAGTTCTCAAATCAATTTCACCAAGTAATGAATAAAGACTACTGACCTTATCCTTGCAGCCGAGATTCAATGTAGGTTTGGATTCCGTCACCGTCTCTGTCATTAATCAGGTGTCCTCTGGCCTGTTTTAACCCTTAATGTCAAGGGCAGGACTTTCTATTTACGAATGTATTATTCGCCCGTCGACGGTTTTCAGAGTTACCTGGAATGACAGAAACAGGGTATTGGAGTCCGGCTCAGAAGGACCAAGCTGTTATGTGAATTATTTAACAAACTATTTTAGTGTCTCTGTGCGTCTCCCAAAAAGGTTGTAAGTCTTTTGGGATTTAAGTAACGGCCAGAGTTCCGGTCTGCATAGTCAGAGATATTTATTCATTGAGAATTCTGCCATTCACAATTTCAGAGTCCATCTTTTATACTCATACGTCATACAAAAAGAAATCCCTCCCCCATCTGTAGGCGGGCTGTAGTTTTCCACTCTAAAACTGCTCTACTGACCTTCAGTTCACACACACACACATATACACACATGCATACACACATACATACACACACACACACACATATATCCTACTCCCTGCATTACTCAGTTATTGCCGTTCTCACAATATTCTGCACCATGTTTTCATAACAGTTTCTCCCCACCCTAAATTGGGAGGCCTCTTTATCTTAGTTTCTCAGTTGTCTTTGTTGTCTGGCCTAACTCTTACTCACATTGCTAAATAGTGGCTCAATGCCATAGCCTTTACTGGTCCTACACTCACACATTTCTAACACATTATACACAGTTTCAGGGTGTAATAATTAGTCATTAATAATTAATCTATCAGGGTTCTATCATATTAGCTTCCTATAACTTCATATCATATCAGTTTCATATAACTTCATATCATATTAGCTTAATTTAACATATTAAAACAAATCAAATCAAAATGTATTTGTCACATGCGCCGAATACAACAGCTGTAGACCTTACAGTGAAATGCTTACTTACAAGCCCTAAACCAACGATGCAAGTTTAAGAAAGAATACCCCAAAAATACAAAGAAAACATTAAATAAAAAATAAGAAGAAATAAAAGTAACAAATAATTAAAGAGCAGCAGTAAAATAACAATAGCGAGGCTATATACAGGGGGTACCGGTACAGAGTCAATGTGTTGGGGCACCGGTTAGTCGAGGTAATTGAGGTAATATGTACATGTAGGTAGAGTTATTAAAGTGACTATGTATAGATAATAATAACAGAGAGTAGTAGCAGCGTAAAATAGGGGGGGGGGGGGGGCAATGCAAAGGGGGAAGAAGCTGGGTAGCCATTTGATTAGATGTTCAGGAGTCTTATGGCTTGGGGGTAGAAGCTGTTTAGAAGCCTCTTGGACCTAAACTTGGCACTCCGGTACCGCTTGCCGTGCGGTAGCAGAGAGAGCAGTCTATGACTAGGGCGGCTGGAGTCTTTGACAATTTTTAGGGCTTTCCTCTGACACTGCCTGGTGTAGAGGTCCTGGATGGCAGGTAGCATGGTACAAGTGATGTACTGGGCCGTACGCACTACCCTCTGGTATTCAGGATGCTCTCAATGGTGCAGCTGTAGAACCTTTTGAGGATCTGAGGACCCCCTCTTCATGACTGTCTTGGTGTGCTTTGACCATGTTAGATTGTTGGTGATGTGGACACCAAGGAACTTGAAGCTCTCAAGCTGCTCCACTACAGCCCCATCGATGAGAATGGGGGCATGCTCAGTCCTCTTCTTTTCCTGTAGTCCACAATCATCTCCTTTGTCTTGGTCACGTTGAGGGAGAGGTTGTTATCCTGGCACCACACGGCCAGGTCTCTGACCTCCTCCCTATAGGCTGTCTCATCGTTGTCGGTGATCAGGCCTACCACTGTTGTGTCATCGGCAAACTTAATGATGGTGTTGGAGTCGTGCCTGGCCATGCAGTCATGAGTGAACAGGGAGTACAGGACGTGTCTCGTCGAAAACGATTACGTATTCCTGCGCCTGTCTTCTATCAGTATACAACGTGACAGTAGAAGTAATTTAGCTCGTCTGGTAGGCTCGTGTCACTGGGCAGCTAGCAGGCTGTGCTTCCCTTTGTAGTCTGTAATAGTTTGCAAGCCCTGCCACAACCAACGAGTGTCGGAGCCGGTGTAGTATGATTCGATCTTAGTCCTGTATTGACTCTTTGCCTGTTTGATGGTTCGTCTGAGGGCATAGCGGGATTTCTTATAAGCGTCCAGGTTAGAGTCCCGCTCCTTGAAAGCGGCAGCTCTACCCTTTAGCTCAGTGCAGATTTTGCCTGTAATCCATGGCTTCTGGTTGGGGAATGTACGTACAGTCACTGTGGGGACGACGTCATCGATGAACATTGATGAATCCAGTGACTGATGTGGTGTACTCCTCAATGCCATCGGAAGAATCCTGGAACATATTCCAGTCTGTGCTAGCAAAACAGTCCTGTAGCTTAGCATCTGCTTCATCTGACCACTTCCTTATTGACCGAGTCACTGGTGCTTCCTGATTTAGTTTTTGCTTGTAAGCAGGAATCAGGAGGATATAATTATAATCAGATTTGCCAAATGGAGGGCGAGGGAGAGCTTTGTACATGTCTCTGGTTGCACATTTAACATGCTGGTAGAAATTAGACAAATGGATTTAAGTTTCCCTGCATTAAAGTCTAAGGCCACTAGGAGCACCGCCTCTGGATTATTATTTTCCTGTTTGCTTATGGCTGTATACAGTTAATTGAGTGCGGTCTTAGTGCCAGCATCGGTTTTTGCTGGTAAATAGACAGCTACGACCAATATAGATGAAAACTCTCTTGGTATATAGTGTGGTCTACAGCTTATCATGAGACACTCTACCTCAGGCAAGCAAAACCTAGAGACTTCCTTAGATATCGTGCACCAGCTACATACATAGACCGCCACCCCTTGTCTTACCAGAGGCTGCTGTTCTATCCTGCCAACACAGTTTATAACCCGCTAGCTTTATGTTATTCATGTCGTCGTTCACGACTCGGTGAAACATAAGATATTACAGTTTTTAATGTCCCGTTGGTAGGATACATAACTTCATATAACTTAAATGGATACTTTGGGATTTTGGTCAGATAAACTCGTGGATACCATTTTTATGTCCCTGCGTGCAGTTTGAATGAAGTTGCTAACTAGCGTTAGCGAAATTGCTAACTAGCGTTAGCACAATGACTGGAAGTCTATGGTAACAGTTTGTCTATAATAACAGGAAGTGTTGGGGAGTAGTGGACTACATGTAGTTCAAAGAGTAATTTAACTACATTTTGCAGTAGCTTGGCGGTAGTTGAACTAAATTCAAATCTTGGTTGTTTTTTCAGTAGTTAATGGCCATGTAGCGGTGTAGCTATCTACTGGAACTACAGTAAAATAAAATATGGGTGAAGTAGGCGAGAACTTCCTTTCTTTTAAGGTCATATCATATTATCTTCATATAACGTCATATCATATTAGCTTCATATCAAATTAGCTTCATATAACGTCATATCATATTAGCTTCGTATAGCGTCTTATATTAGCTTCATATAACTTAATATCATACACTACATGACCAAAAGTATGTGGAAACCTGTTCGTCGAACATCTCATTCCAAAATCATGGGCATTAATATGGAGTTGTTCCCCCCTTTGCTGCTATAACAGCCTCCACTCTTCTGGGAAGGCTTTCCATTAGATTTTGGAACATTGCTGTGGTGACTTGCTTCCATTCAGCCACAAGAGTATTAGTGAGGTCGGGCACTGATGTTGGGCGATTAGTCATGGCTCGCAGTCGGCGTTCCAATTAATCCCAAAGGTGTTCGATGGGGTTGAGGTCAGGGCTCTGCAGGCCAGTCACGTTCTTCCACACCGATCTCGACAAACCATTTCTGTATGGACCTCGCTTTGTGCATGGGGGCATTGTCATGCTGAAACAGGAAAGGGCCTTCCCCAAACTGTTGCAACAAAGTTGGAAGCACAGAATTGTCTAGAATGTCATTTTATGCTGTAGCGTTAAGATTTCCCTTCACTGGAACTAAGGAGCACGAAACATGAAAAACAACCCCAGACCATTATTCCTCCTCCACCAAACTTTACAGTTTCCACTATGCATTGGGGCAGGTACTGTTCTCCTGGCATCCGCCAAACCAACCTGTAAGCAATGGGTGTGGCTGAAATAGCAGAATCCACTAATTTGAAGGGGTGTCCACATGCTTTTGTATATATAGTGTATGTCCAACAACAGTATAGTGTATCAACTTTCTTTACCTCTGAAGTGGCATTCTGAAGTATCCCTTTAATATCATATCAACTTCATACAACTATATATCATATTAGCTTTATGTCATATTAGGTTCATGTCAGTTAATATCATATCAGCTTCCTATAACTTCATATAACATCATATTAGCTTCGTATAACGTCATATCATATTAGCATCATATAACTTCATATAACATCATATTAGCTTCGTAAACGTCATATCATATTAGCTTCATATAACATCATATTAGCTTCATATAGAGTCATTACACTTCATATAACGTCTTATCGTAATAATTTCATATAACGTCATATCATATCTATTTTATATAACGTCATATAATATCATATTAGCTTTATATAACGTCATGTCATATTAGCTTCATGTAGCGTCATATCATATCTACTTGATATTATGTATTGTAATAGCTTCATATAACATATCATAATAGCTTCATATAACATCACATTAGCTTCATATAGAGTCATTACACTTCATATAACGTTATATCATAATAATTTCATGTCATATTAGCTTCATATAACATCATATTAGCTTCATATAGAGTCATTACACTTCATATAACGTCTTATCATAATAATTTCATATAACGTCATATCATATCTATTTCATATAACGTCATATCATATTAGCTTTATATAATGTCATATCATATTAGCTTCATGTAGCGTCATATCATATCTACTTGATATAATGTATTGTAATAGCTTCATATAACATATCATATTAGCTTCATATGACATCATATTATATTAGCTTCACTTTACAGCTCTCATTAGCTTCTTTAATATCATATCTACTAAATATAACATATTATATTTGCTTCATAACTTCATACAACATATCATATTACCTTTATATAACGTCATATAATAATAATAATAATAATATGCCATTTAGCAGACGCTTTTATCCAAAGCGACTTACAGTCATGCGTGCATACATTTTTGTGTATGGGTGGTCCCGGGGATCGAACCCACTACCTTGGTGTTACAAGCGCCGTGCTCTACCAGCTGAGCTACAGAGCACATATCATATCAGCTTTAAATAACTTCATATAATATTAGTTTGAAGTAGCATATTATATTACCTTCATATACTGTAACTTAATATCTACTTCATAAAACATCACATTATATTACCTTCACATCAGATTTCCTTCATATAACTTCGTAAAACTCCTTATCATATACAGTTGAAGTCGAAGAATACATACACCTTAGCTAAATACATTTAAACTCAATTTTTCACAATTCCTGACATTTAATCCTAGTAAAAATCCCCTGTCTTAGATCAGTTAGGATCACCACTTTATTTTAAGAATGTGAAATGTCAGAATAATACTAGAGAGAATGATTTATTTCAGCTTTTATTTCTTTCATCACATTCCCAGTGGGTCAGAAGTTTACATACACTCAATTAGTATTTGGTAGCATTGCCTTTAAATTGTTTAACTTGGGTCAAACGTTTCGGGTAGCCTTCCACAAGCTTCCCACAATAAGTTGGATGAATGTTGGCCCATTCCTCCTGACAGAGCTGGTGTAACTGAGTCAGGTTTGTAGGCCTCCTTGCTCGCACACGCTTTTTCAGTTCTGCCCACACATTTTCTATAGGATTGAGGTCAGGGCTTTGTGATGGTCACCAATACCTTGACTTTGTTGTCCTTAAGCCATTTTGCCACAACTTTAGAAGTATGCTTGGGGTCATTGTCCATTTGGAAAACCCAACTGCGACCAGGCTTTAAGAACTGCTTCTCTTACAGCTAGAGCATGATCGTGTTAAATATGAAAAGGATTTGGAATTTAAACAGGATTTGGAGCTGAAATCAAGCTGCAACTAGAGCGGCTAGAATTGGTTAGGGAAGGATATAACATATTTTATTATATTAAAATAATGGCATATCATAATAGCTTCATATAACTTCATGAAACATCATATCATATTACCTTCATATATCATCATATTAACTTCTTATAACATCATAATTTTAGCTTCATATATCGTCATATCATATCAATGTCATGTAACATCATATCATAGTTTCAAATAACTTCATATTGTATCAACTTCATAAAATGCCATATCATATTAGTGCCGGATAGGATGGTTGCCGTTTTACGGGCTCCTAACCAACTCTGCTATTTTGTTAGTTTTTTGTTTTGTTTGTAACTTAGTTTGTAGATGAAGTTGCTGCTACCGTCTCTTATGACTGAAAACAGCTTCTGGACATCAGCGATTACTCACCTTGAACTGGACTAAGAGTTTTTCTTTAATGAGTCCGACATGAAGGATATACTGCTTTCCGGAGACCAGGCCCAAATCCCTGTCATTCGCGTGAAGAAAAGGCGGAGATACAGAGGGAGAAGTTTGGGGTGCCTTGTGAGGATTCGTAGGTGAGTGAGTAAATCCCCACTACCATCGGTTCTATTGGTCAATGTGCAATCACTGGAAAACAAACTGGATGATCTACGGCTGAGACTATCCTACCAACGGGACATTAAAAACTGGATGATCTACGGTGGAGACTATCCTACCAATGGGACATTAAAAACGGTAATATCTTATGTTTCACCAAGTCGTGGCTGAACGACGACACGGATAATATAGAGCTGGCTGTGTAGGACAGAGCAGCTACATCTGGTGAGACGAGGGGCGGGGGTGTTTGTCTATTTGTTAATAACAGCTGGTGCGCGATGTCTAATATTAAACAAGTCTCAAGGTATTGCTCGCCTGAGGTAGAGTACCTCATGATAAGCTGTAGACCCACTATCTACCAAGAGAGTTCTCATCTATATTATTCGTAGCCGTCTATTTACCACCACAAACCGATGCTGGCACTAAGACCGCACTCAACCAGCTGTATAAGGCCATAAGCAAACAAGAAAATGCTAAAGCGACGCTCCTTGTGGCAGAGGACTTTAATGCAGGCAAACTTAAATCCATTTTACCTCATTTCTACCAGCATGTCACATGTGCAACCAGAGGGGAAAAAAACTCTAGACCACCTTTACTCCACACACAGAGACATACAAAGTTCTCCCTCATCCTCCATTTGGCAAATCTGACCATAATTCTATCCTCCTGATTCCTGCTTACAAGCAAAAACTAAATCAGGAAGTACCAGTGACTCCCTCAATATGGAAGTTGTCAGATGATGCAGATGCTACTCTAGAGGACTGTTTTGCACAGACTGGAACATGTTCCGGGATTCATCCAATGGCATTGAGGCGTATACCACCTCAGTCATCTGCTTCATCAATAACTTCCGGCGATGATGTGGCGAGGAGCAGCAGCTAACTAAAGAGGCTGTGTAGCTCCAACTATATTTTAACTAATTGTTCAATGCCTAGTTACACATTTTGTTTACTTATTGTCGGTTACATGGAAAAACGACTTAGAAACGCACAAAAGCAGACACTTTTGACGAAAAACAGGAAAATGTTGTCTACCTGCAGCTGCTGCTAGTAAGGAAAATGGAGGAGAAGAACAGCCTGATGACCCAGTTCTAAATGAGATTCGTAAAATGAACAAAAATTGCGAAAGTGAGCGAAGATGTGGCTGAAATTAAACATACAGTGGGCACACTGAAAACAAAAGTGGACACTCTAGACAACCAAGTTACAAACGCAGAAGAGAGGATATCAATCCTGGATGACAAGAACACCCACCTAAATGACACTGTTGAAAAAATTGAGACTATGATCGAAATACTCCAAGAATTACTTAAATACCAGGAAAATTACAGTATGAGAAACACACTTCGGATCAGAGGGGTTCCGAAATCCACATAAATACGGGAGGTGTGAAAGACATTTTACGCAACCTACCCCCCGCCAAAGAGCTTAGTACTTTTCACTGAAAAGGGACAAAGGTGGAGTTTATCCTTGACTTTTCCAAGGAGGTTCAGGACAAGAGAAATGCGTTCATGGAGGTGAGGCATATGTGCATGAAACGGGGACTGAAATACTCGTTGCAATATCCTGCTGTGTTCTGGGTTACTGTGAGAGGATCACTATGTCGTTTCATAGACCCAAAGGAGGCAAAGAAGTGTGTCATGGACGTCAATGAGGCCGAACAAATTGAGTAGCATGGTAGGCTATAGAAGATCCGCATGGTGGCAGTGGTTCATCACAGATGGGCAACCATTTTTTTCTAAGGTGATAGAATCTCCCATGTTGTGAGTAATAATGGGAGATATAATTGATCTTTCTGGTTTACAGTTGACATCATTATAGTACTAGGTTAAGCAGGAATATAATCCAAGCATATAATTCTGTATTATGGTTATAGTGGGGATAAACATATATATTATTTTAAGTTTTCACTCTAATAACAGCAATAGTGGGTCAATATAGGCCATAACAGGTGTGTTTGTGCCATGCGTGATGGGCACAACACAAAGTGTTAGTCAGTTTATTCTATTTGATCATTATTATGGCCTATACCGGTCTCCCTTGTGACGCCCCTCCCACTCTGTCTGCCGAGGGAGGACGGGACACCCCTCCCACTCTGTCTGCCGAGGGAGGACGGGACGCCCCTCCCACTCTGTCTGCCGAATTCTCTTTGTTCTTGTTTTCCTTAATAGGATGTCGGTGGGCGGAGCCGGGAGTGTCGTCAGAGAAATGGGACACACCTGGGCTCGGGTGTGTCCCAGGGTAAATACACCTTTCCCCCATTCATTGTGGAGACTCTCTCCATGCAGACACACTGTTGGATTTTGGTTGTGGCATTTTTGTGGCTGTATTGTTTATTTGCTTTTGCACCTTTCAACACTCCTCATTATCACATCTATGCAAGCATCCACTCACTGACACTACTGACTACACACACCATTGTTAATTTTATGTAGTTTGCTTTAGTTAAGGAATAACAAAATATATTTATCTCCACGTTGTCTCCCCATTTGTTACGGACTACTAGCCGGTTCGTGACACCCTTTTGTGTTTAACCTCAGTTTACATCCCCTGTCTTTTGGAATTAGACAGTTCATGTATCAGTCTACATGAAAGGTAATCTCTTCTCTTTGCGAGAATAATGATCAGCCTGTCGTTATGTTCAATGTTTTTGGTTGATCAAAATGTATATTGTCATGACTATATTTGGTCAAATGTTGTTATTCTAGCTGGAGCGTCAGTGGAGGAAGACCTCAGGACACTTCACACAGATGAAGGCCTGGTTTAGGGGGAGGGAGATTTGGTTTAGGGGGAGGGAGATTTGGTTTAGGGGGAGGGAGACATATTTGTTCTATGGGAAGTTTAGTGTTCTAGGTGGGGGGCATTATCAGTTGTTCACTTTCATTGATTCACTAAGCAGTGGCTATCAAACACATTGATTTCAAATATTCGAACACTCGTCACGTTTTGGTAATAATATATTTACAACCTTTCAGATATAATGACCAATGTGATTAAAGTTACATCGTGGAATGTGAACGGATTAGGTTCATATTTAAAAAGACGAAAGGTATTGAATTATCTTAAACAAAAAAACTCAGACGTGATTATGCTCCAAGAGACCCACCTGCTGGAAAAGGATGCTCCTAGGGTGGGAGACAGATGGGTGGGCAGTGCTTACCAAAAGGATGCTCCTAGGGTGGGAGACAGATGGGTGGGCAGTGCTTACCAAAAGGATGCTCCTAGGGTGGGAGACAGATGGGTGGGCAGTGCTTACCAAAAGGATGCTCCTAGGGTGGGAGACAGATGGGTGGGCAGTGCTTACCAAAAGGATGCTCCTAGGGTGGGAGACAGATGGGTGGGCAGTGCTTACCAAAAAGGTTGCTCCTAGGGTGGGAGACAGATGGGTGGGCAGTGCTTACCAAAAGGATGCTCCTAGGGTGGGAGACAGATGGGTGGGCAGTGCTTACCAAAAGGATGCTCCTAGGGTGGGGAGACAGATGGGTGGGCAGTGCTTACCAAAAGGATGCTCCTAGGGTGGGAGACAGATGGGTGGGCAGTGCTTACCAAAAGGATGCTCCTAGGGTGGGAGACAGATGGGTGGGCAGTGCTTACCATAATATATTCAACCAAAAAATAGGGTTCTCTATTCTATTTTCCAAAAGTATACATGTTCAAGGTCACACGCACCCCCCCTGGCATCGCTCCGAGCCCCCCCAGGGGGGCGCGCCCCACTATTTGAGAAGGACTGTCCTAGGGTGGGAGACAGATTAGTGGGCAGTGCTTACCAAAAGGATGCTCCTAGGGTGGGAGACAGATGGGTGGGCAGTGCTTACCAAAAGGTTGCTCCTAGGGTGGGAGACAGATGGGTGGGCAGTGCTTACCAAAAGGTTGCTCCTAGGGTGGGAGACAGATGGGTGGGCAGTGCTTACCAAAAGGATGCTCATAGGGCAGTGCTTCTCAATTATTTTCTGTTACGCCCCCCCCCCTAGGAAGAAGTAAACATTTCGCGCCCCCCAACTCTCCGCCGCGACTGTAAATAGTATCATTTGTCTATAAAATTGTTATATGTACACCTCTGCATAACATTGTATCCTTATTAACATTAAAGAAAATAAAAAAGAAAGAAATATAGATCAACTTACAACAAAGAATAACTTTATTAACATTGTAACAGAAAAGACTTAAAGTGCATCAATTTGCCTGAAATTTAAAAAAAATGCAACCCTTATTTAAACTGTATTTTTTTTTGACCATTTGATGCAGAAAAATGCAATTAAATATAATCAATAAATATTAATATATTCAAATTGATCAGCAACATTAACTCAGGAGCACAACATATGAAACACTTTGACCTATAAAACAAAAATGAATAAAACAATTTGTGCTGATTCCTCGTCTCCCACCGTAGTCACAGTGAAGCCAAGCGCTACATACGCTTCGTCATATTTCCTTGTCTTAGCTTTCGGGAGAATTTGTCTCATTATCTCCGTCTCTCTCCGCCTTTCTTTTCATCCCTGTTAAATATGTTTCCATGGTGTCTCCTAAGGGTTTGTTATCTGCACTTCATATCTCCTGCTCTGTGCTGTGTGCTCTTGTTCGGTGCAAAAAAAACCTACTCCCTGCGGCAAAAAAAAGCATGTTCCCCGGGGTCACACGCACCCCCCCTGGCATCGCTCCGAGCCCCCCCAGGGGGGCGCGCCCCACTATTTGAGAAGGACTGTCCTAGGGTGGGAGACAGATTAGTGGGCAGTGCTTACCAAAAGGATGCTCCTAGGGTGGGAGACAGATGGGTGGGCAGTGCTTACCAAAAGGATGCTCCTAGGGTGGGAGACAGATGGGTGGGCAGTGCTTACCAAAAAGGTTGCTCCTAGGGTGGGAGACAGATGGGTGGGCAGTGCTTACCAAAAGGATGCTCCTAGGGTGGGAGACAGATGGGTGGGCAGTGCTTACCAAAAGGATGCTCCTAGGGTGGGAGACAGATGGGTGGGCAGTGCTTACCAAAAGGATGCTCCTAGGGTGGGAGACAGATGGGTGGGCAGTGCTTACCAAAAGGATGCTCCTAGGGTGGGAGACAGATGGGTGGGCAGTGCTTACCATAATATATTCAACCAAAAAATAGGGTTCTCTATTCTATTTTCCAAAAGTATACATGTTCAAGTGGAAAAACAGTTTAAGGACAGAGGGACGAATCTTGATTTTACTTGTAAAGATTCAGGACAAAACATAGTACTGGGAAATATTTATGCTCCAAATGAGGAGGCCCCAGACTTCTTCCTACAACTTAAGAAAATAATACTGGATTTCGGTGATTTTCCTCTGGATTATAATATGGTCCCTGACGCTTTCTTAGATAAATCCAAAACTGGTCTAACCAGGACCTCAAAATCAAGAAGCAATAAAACACTGTGTAAAGATGCTGGTCTTTATGATATATGGAGATTGATCAATCCAACCGCTCGTGATTACACATTCTTTTCAAATAGGCACACTGTTTATTCACGCATGGACTACTTTCTGATCTCACCCTCTCATAGATAAAGTGGGTGCTGATATAGCTATGACAGATCAAGCACCCATAGGAGAAGAAAGAAAAATGTAAATGTTGGCGAATGAACACCAGTCTCTTACAGGACAAGGCATTTTGTGAATTCCTTAAAACACATGATATTCTTTTGAACAAAAATAGTGCAAAACAGGTACATGTCTGGGAAGCTTTTAAAGCTTACATATGCAGAGTAATGATACAACGATCAGCTACTATTAAGAAACTAGATAAACAGAGCTCAAAACGCTGGAGAGGGAATATTGGTCCAATCCTAACAACATTTCTCTGGTAAATCTGACGAATACCAAATACGAGCTGAATATTTTATTTAGTAAAAAAGCTGAATATTCACTGTACAGGCTGAAGCAGGGATGGTACGAATCAAGTGAAAAGGCAGGAAAACCATTGGCCAGTCAATTGAAATCTAGAGAAACAGATCGGCAACTAGGTGGAATCAGAAATAAGACAGGCAAGCTGATTACCAATCATAAATAAATAAACAATATATTTCGAGACTTCTATCAGGAACTGTATACTTCAGACGGTCCTTTAGACATGCAGAAAGCAGAGGCAATCTTTCAGAATTTGAACCTTCCTAAACTAACTGAAGAAGACAGGAATTGGCTCAACCGCCCTATTACTTTGGAGTAATAGACCGAAACTATAAGACAAGCACTCAGTGGTAAAACTCCAGGGTTGGATGGGATACCCAGTGGTAAAACTCCAGGGTTTGATGGGATACCCAGTGGTAAAACTCCAGGGTTGGATGGGATACCCAGTGGTAAAACTCCAGGGTTGGATGGGATACCCAGTGATTTCTATAAAAGGTTTGCAGAGCAGCTTAGCCCAGAAATATTGAAAACATTTAACACATCAATTGACACAGGTGAGCTCCCACCTTCTATGAGTGATGCAGTAAACTCCCTAATCCTCAAAAAGGGAAAGGATCCCCATGAGTGTGGGTGCTACGGATCCCCATGAGTATGGGTGCTACCGTCCAATTTCTTTGGTAAATTGTGATGGAAAATTGTTTACAAAACTTCTGGCTATGAGGGTAAATCAAATCATTAAGAAAATCATAAATCCAGACCAGGTGGGATTTGTAAAAGGCAGAACTCCATCTGATAATCTTAGACGCCTATTGCATGTCATCTGGAAGGCAAAGGATTTGGATACTTCAGTGGCAGCCTTATCCCTAGCTGCAGAGAAAGCCTTTGATAGGGTGGGCTGGGACTCCCTGCATTATACAATAAATACATTTGGATTTGGACAGGCCTTTCAGAATATTATAAAACTTTTGTACAACGACCCCAAATCCATATTAGTCACTAACAGACTACGATCAGCTCCATTTTCAGCAGGACGAGGCACGAAACAAGGTGACTGTCTCTCTCCTCTCCTATTCATTATAGCATTAGAACCATTAACCAAACCATTAGGCTGCATCAGTCAATCAAAGGGATTAATATGGGAGGTAGGGAGAATAAACTACTGCTTTATGCAGACGACATATTACTATTAATGTCATACCACCTTCACTGGACCTAGTAAATGCGTTCTCAGAGATTTCCGGGTGCACTGAATATTCATGTCTGTCAAATTATTGTTTAATGCCAAATGTAATTCAATTGTATTTTTGTTATATCGTGAAAGGAAACAATAAAAACTATAATTACAATAAGTGCATCGACAGCATCGTCCCCACAGTGACGGTACGTACATATCCCAACCAGAAGCCATGGATTACAGGCAACATCTGCACCGAGCTAAAGGCTAGAGCTGCCGCGTTCAAGGAGCGGGACCTTAATCCGGAAGCTTATAAGAAATCCCGCTATACCCTCAGACTAACCATCAAACAGGCAAAGCGTAAATACAGGACTAAGATTGAATCCTACTACACTGGCTCTGACGCTCGTCGGATGTGGCAGGCTTGAAAACTATTATGGACTACAAAGGGAAACCCAGCCGCGAGCTTCCCAGTGAACTGAGCCTACCAGACGAGCTAATTGCCTTTTATGCTCGCTTCGAGGCAAACAACACTGAAGCATGCATGAGAGCACCAGCTGTTATGGACGACTGTGTGATCACGCTCTCCATAGCCGATGTGAGCAAGACCTTTAAACAGGTCAACATTCACAAGGCCCGGGGCGTGTACTCAGAGCATGCGCTGACCAACTGGCAAGTGTCTTCACTGACATTTTCAACCTCTCCCTGACCGAGTCTGTAATACCTACATGTTTCAAGCAGATCACCACAGTCCCTGTGCCCAAGAATGCAAAGGTAACCTGCCTAAATGACTACCGCCCCGTAGCACTCACGTCGGTAGCCATGAAGTGCTTTGAAAGGCTGGTCATGGCTTACATCAACACCATCATCCCGGAAACCCTAGATCCAATCCAATTCGCTTACCGCCCCAACAGATCCACAATCTCAATCGCACTCCACACTGCCCTTTCCCACTTGGAGAAAAGGAACACCTATGGGAGAATGCTGTTCATTGACTACAGCTCAGCGTTCAACACCATAGTGCCCACAAAGCTCATTACCAAGCTGATCCTCAACACCGGGGCCCCTCAGGGGTGCGTGCTTAGTCCCCTCCTGTACTCCCTGTTCACCCACGACTGCGTGGCCAAGCATGACTCCAACACCATCATTAAGTTTGCTTACGACACAACAGTGGAAGGCCTGATCACCGACAACGATGAGACAGCCTATAGGGAGGAGGTCAGAGACCTGGCAGTGTGGTGCCAGGACAACAACCTCCCCCTTAATATGAGCAAGACAAAGGAGATGATCGTGGACTACAAGAAAAGGAGGGACTATCAGGCCCCCATTAACAGAGAGTTTCAAGTTCCTTGGTGTCCACATCACCAACAAACTATCATGGTCCAAACACACCAAGGCAGTCGTGAAGAGGGCACGACAACACCTTTCCCCCTCAGGAGACTGAAAAGATTTGGCATGGGTCCCCAGATCCTCAAAAAGTTCTACACCTGCACCATCGAGAACATCCTGACCAGCTGCATCACCGCCTGGTATGGCAACTGCTCGGCATCCGACCGTAAGGCGCTACAGAGGGTAGTGCGTACGGCCCAATACATCACTGGGGCCAAGCTTCCTACCATCCAGGACCTATATACTAGGTAGTGTTAAAGGAAGGCCCAAAAAATTGTCAAAGACGCACGGCAAGCAGTATCGGAGCGCCAGGTCTAGGTCCAAAAGGCTCCTTGACAGCTTCTACCCCCAAACTATAAGACTGCTGAACAGTTAATCAAATGGCCACCCAGACTATTTACATTGAACCCCCACCCCCACCCCCCCGCCCCCCCTTTGTTTTTACACTGCAGCTACTCACTGTTTATTATCTATGCATAGTCACTTTACCCCTACCTACATGTACAAATTACCTCGAATAACCTGTACCTCTGCACATTGACTCGGTACCGGTACCCCCTGTATATAGCCTCATTATTGTTATGTAATTTTATTGTGTTACTTTTAATTTGTAACTTTAGTTTATTTAGTAAATATTTTTTTACTCTTTCTTGAAATGCATTGTTGGTTAAGGGCTTGTAAGTAAGCATTTCACGGTTAGGTCTACATCTGTTGTATTCGGCACATAAAATGTGATTTGATTTGATCTCATATTTGCTTCATATAGCGTCATAGCATATCTACTTCATATTATGTCATATTATATTAGCTTCATATAACATATCATATCAACTTCAGATAACATCATTTCATTTTAGCTTCATATAATGTCATATCATATTAGCTTCATATAATGTCATATCATATTACGCTTCATACAATATCATATTAGCTTCACATGACATCATATCATATTAAATTAATATAAGATCATATCATCTAAATAAAATGCTGTATCATATTAGATTCATATAAGGTAATGTTGTATTAGCTTAATATAATATATTAGCTTCATATGAAGTCATATAATATTTACTTCATATAAGATCATATCATATTAGCATCACATAATATCATATCATATTAGCTTCATATAACATATTAGCTTCATATAACATCATATCAACTTCATATAATGTCATATCATATTCACTTTATATAACATCATAACATATTAGCTACATATTACTTCAAGTCATATTAGCTTCATATAACTTCATATCATTTCATATCATATTAGCTTCATGTAAACATCTTATTAGCTTCATTTAAATTAATATAATCTCTGCTTCATATAACATATTATATTAGATTAATATAACATGATATCCTTAGCTTCATATAACTTCATAAAATGTGATATCACATTACCTTCATATAATCTCATATCATATTTACTTCATATAACATGTCGTAATTTTAGCTTCATGTACCTTTATATCATTATAGCTTCATATAACATCATATCAACTTAATATAATGTCATATAATATCAATTTCATGTAATATCATATCATATTAGCTTTATATAACGTCATATAATATTAGCTTCATTAAAGTTATATCACATCAACTTCATATAACGTAATATCATATTAGTTTCATATAACTTCAAATCATATTAGCTTCATATACAGTACCAGTCAAAAGTTTGGACACGCCTACTCATTCCAGGGTTTTTCTTATTATTAAGAAAATATTTTCTACATGCCTTGATGACAGCTTTACACACTCTTGGCATTCTCTCAACCAGCTTCACCTGGAATGCTTTTCCAAAAGTCTTGAAGGAGTTCCCACATATGCTGAGCACTTTTTGGCTGCGTTTCCTTCCCTCTGCCGTCCGACTTTTTAAATTGTTTTAATACCTTTATTTAACTAGGCAAGTCAGTTAAGAACAAATTCTTATTTACAATGACGGCCTACACCGGCCAAACCCGGACGACGCTGGGCCAATTGTGCGCTGACCTATGGGACTCCCAATCACGGCCGGTTGTGATATGCGCCACTCAGGACTCATCCCAAACCATCTCAATTTGGTTGAGGTCGGGGGATTGTGGAGGCCAGGTGATTTGATGCAGCACTCCATTACTCTCCTTCTTGGTAAAATAGTCCTTACACAACCTGGAGGTGTGTTGGGTCATTGTCCTGTTGAAAAACAAATGATAGTCCCACTAAGCCCAAACCAGATGGGATGGCGTATCGCTGCAGAATGCTGTGGTAGCCATGCCGGTTAAATGTGCCTTTGAATTCCCAAATAAATAGACATAGCAGTATCGCTGCAGAATGCTGCAATAGCCATGCCCATAAATGTGCACTCTTGAATTCTCCATGCTTTACGGTGGGAACTATCAACATGTGGAGAACAATCTGTTCATCCTCTGCAGACAGAGGTAACTCTGGGTCTGCATTCCTGTGGCAGTCCTCAAGCCAGTTTCATCAATCGCTTGGCAGTTGCGTGAAAAACTCTCCAATTTTTCCTTTTTTGTCACCAGTAAAACAGATTTCCCGGGATCTAAACCATCTACCACTGCTTTACATTGGCCGTGGGAGAAATCAGTGTTCAACACCCCATGCTTAACGTGTGGAGAACTCCACAGACATGGCAGTTGGAACCAAAAATCTCCAATTTGGACTCCAGACCAAGGACAGATTTCCAACCGATCTAATGTCCATTGCTCGTGTTTCTTGGCCCAAGCAAGTCTCTTCTTCTTATTGGTGTCCTTTAGTAGTGGTTTCTTTGCAGCAATTCGACCATGAAGGCCTGATTCACACAGTCTCCTCTGAACAGTTGATGTTAAGATGCGTCTGTTACTTGAACTCTGTGAAGCATTTATTTGGGCTGCAATTTCTGAGGCTGGTAACTCTAATGAATTTATCCTCTGCAGCAGAGGTAACTCTGGGTCTTCCATTCCTGTGGTGGTCCTCATGAGAGCCAGTTTCATCATATCGCTTGATAGATTTTTGCGACTGCACTTGAAGAAATGTTCAAAGTTCTGGACATTTTCCGTATTGACTGACGTTCATTTCTTCAAGTAATGATGGACTGTCGTTTCTCTTTGCTTATTTGAGCTGTTCTTGCCATAATATGGACTTGGTCTTTTACCAAATAGGGCTATCTTCTGTATACCCCCCTATAAATAATAAATAATATGCCATTTAGCAGACGCTTTTATCCAAAGCGACTTACAGTCATGCGTGCATACATTTTTTGTGTATGGGTGGTCCCGGGGATTGAACCCACTACCTTGGCGTTACAAGCGCCGTGCTCTACCAGCTGAGCTACAGAGGACCTTGTCACAACACAACTGATTGGCTCAAACACATTAAGAAGGAAATAAATTCCACAAATTAACTTTTAGGAAGGCACACCTGTTAATTGAAATGCATTCCAGGTGACTACCTCATGAATCTGGTTGAGAGAATGCCAAGAGTGTGCAAAGCTGTCATCAAGGCAAAGGGTGGCTATTTGAAGAATCTCAAATATAAAATATATTTTCATTTGTTTAACACTTTTTTGGTCACTACATGATTCCATGTGTGTTATTTCATAGTTTTGTTGTCTTCACTATTATTCTACAATGTAGAAAATAGTAAAAATAAAGAAAACCCCTTGAATGAGTAGGTGTTCTAAAACTTTTGACTGGTAGTGTATATATATATATCTCACCAGGTCAGGATATTTAAGCCTCCAACGGTCCATTGAGGTATTTCAATCCGTATTATAATCTCCCACCATAATAATAGAGTATTGTATTGCTTGTAGGTCTTGATAAATTATTATGTATATTTTCAAAGAAGCGTGGATCATCATTATTTGGACCTAACCCTAACCCTAACCCTAACCCTAACCCCCCCCCCAAGCCATTACTGTGATTCATCTTGTAATGTCCCTAGCATCATTACCCCATAGCAACATATGTGGGATACACACACACACACACAGAGCTGTTTGAGAAGGCATGCAAAATGTAGCAAGAATGGGGAGATTTGATTAACCAATGTCAAGTCCAATCTGATGGAGCTCAGATACACCCCCCTACCCTGAAACACACACATGCTGGTCCCCCGTTGTGACCATTTTTCCCAAGCATCTCTGTGCGGTCAGAACGTTTGATTATTTTGTGCCACCAGGGTCACAATAATTTGCCCCCTCTCTGATTGTCTGAGTGTGATCCCCTCCCCATGGGTTACTGCAGCTACTGTTGCCAGCACTGCCCCTAACTGGGTGGGGGCACCCCACCGGAATTCCCACCGGGTAGGTACAAGGACGTTAAGGTTCTCATTAGCAGCTATTAGAAATTCCTTATATATTATGCTCACCCATCCGGGGGCTTTGTAGGACCAACCCTGCCAGGCAGGCTCAGACTCCTGAGGGTACAGTGTTTCTTTAGTAGGTCTCTGACCACGTTTATCTTTCTGGCGGCTGTGTACAGGCTACTTGCAGTAGGCCTATAAAACAGATAAGGACTTCTCCTTAGTGTGTGGGTCGCTCAGCTGGGTGTCTAGGGTATAGGGTCGGGGACCGTTCTATCATGATAGGACAATAAATAAATAAACTATATTTATAATTTATTTTAAAATGTATATCCCATATCTGCACAAAATTGAAAACTCTCTCTGTCACAACTCCTGCTCGCAGACACACATGGGCTCTAGCTTTTGCAACCATTTTCCTTTTTCACTCACTTAAATCCACACTTCTCCTAACATAAAAACACACACCCCACCTTCCATCACAACACACTCGCACATACCCACATCCTGTGCCTTCTATGTCCTCTGTTTGCTGTGTTTTTATCCCTACCATGTTGATTCCTACCTCATTCCGGGCTTTTGAGTGCATTTTTTGTTCCAGTTCTGATATTAGAAGATGTATTATTTAAATAATGATCCCTTCTCGTAATGCTGTCTTTTATCTATTTATAAATAGAAAGTTGAATACTAATTATATGATACCATTCCCTGTTTTGAATGGTATAGTGTATCTGTAGTTTATTTATTTATAAATTGTTGTATTTGATTGTTTTCCAGTGTTTTTTTTTATTATTACGATCCCTACCATGGGTAGTATTGGGTGTTCCATTATTCCACTCCTCTATAGGAACTTTGTATTATTTAGAACAGCCATGGAGTAGTCTTGGTGTCTCCGAACAGTTGGTTATCAATGTAAAGTTTATCGACTACAAGAGCTACACGTTTCCCTTTAAGTCTATTCACCTTGAAGAGTGGGTACAGAACTTTGTGCCGTTCTGTGATTTCCTTCGGGAACTGATCATTCATGCCTATTTACGTGCCAGCAAGTCTTTTGCCTTTAACAATTATTATATCTTTAAAGGATGCACATTTGGCAACGATTGGGTGCTCGTATCACTGTCCTCTCTGTCAGAAACGGTGTACCTATTAGCTTCATATGTCACATCACACTTGCTTCAAATAACGTCATATCATATCAACTTAATTTAACATCATATCATAATAGCTTTTATATAACTTCATATCATATTACCTTCATGTAACATCTTATTTTAGCTTCATATAACTTAATATCATATCTACTTCATAAAACGTCATATCATATTAACTACATTTAACTCCATATAACGTCATATCGTATTACCTTCATTTATAAGTTTCATACCATATTAGCTTCATATAACGCCATATATCAATTTCATATAATGTCATATCAACTTATGAAAAAATGTATGCACTAAACTGAAACTGTAAGTAGATCTGGATAAGAGTGTCTGCTAAATGACTAAAATGTAAATATAACTACATATCATATTAGCTTCATGTAACTACACATGAAATCAACTTCATATAACGTCATATCATATTAGCTTCATGTAACTACATATGAAATCAACTTCATATAACGTCTTATATTAGCATCATATAACGTCTTATATTAGCATCATATAACGTCTTATATTAGCTTCATATAACGTCTGATATTAGCATCATATAACGTCTTACATTAGCTTCATATAACGTCTTATATTAGCTTCATATAACGTCTTATATTAGCTTCATATAACGTCTTATATTAGCATCATATAACGTCTTATATGAGCTTCATATACCGTCTTATAATAGCATCATATAACGTCTTATATTAGCTTCATATAACGTCTTATATTAGCATCATATAACGTCTTATATTAGCATCATATAACGTCTTATATTAGCTTCATATAACGTCTGATATTAGCATCATATAACGTCTTATATTGGCATCATATAACGTCTTATATTAGCATCATATAACGTCTTATATTAGCATCATATAACGTCTGATATTAGCATCATATAACGTCTTATATTAGCATCATATAACGTCTTATATTAGCTTCATATAACATCTGATATTAGCATCATATAACGTCTTATATTAGCATCATATAACGTCTTATATTAGCATCATATAACGTCTTATATTAGCATCATATAACGTCTTATATTAGCATCATATAACGTCTATATAACGTCTGATATTAGCATCATATAACGTCTGATATTAGCATCATATAACGTCTTATATTGGCATCATATAACGTCTTATATTAGCATCATATACCGTCTTATAATAGCTTCATATAACGTCTTATATTAGCTTCATATAACGTCTTATATTAGCATCATATAACGTCTTATATTAGCATCATATAACGTCTTTTATTAGCTTCATATAACATCTGATATTAGCATCATATAACGTCTTATATTAGCATCATATAACGTCTTATATTAGCATCATATAACGTCTTATATTAGCATCATATAACGTCTGATATTAGCATCATATAACGTCTTATATTAGCATCATATAACGTCTGATATTAGCATCATATAACGTCTTATATTAGCATCATATAACGTCTTATATTAGCATCATATAACATCTTATATTAGCATCATATAACGTCTTATATTAGCATCATATAACGTCTTATATTAGCATCATATAACGTCTTATATTAGCATCATATAACGTCTTATATTAGCATCATATAACGTCTTATATTAGCATCATATAACGTCTTATATTAGCTTCATATAACGTCTTATATTATCTTCATATAACGTCTTATATTAGCATCATATAACGTCTTATATTAGCATCAAATAACGTCTGATATTAGCATCATATAACGTCTTATATTAGCATCATATAACGTCTTATATTAGCATCATATAACGTCTTATATTAGCATCATATAACGTCTGATATTAGCATCATATAACGTCTGATATTAGCATCATATAACGTCTTATATTAGCATCATATAACGTCTTATATTAGCATCATATAACGTCTTATATTGGCTTCATATAACGTCTTATATTAGCATCATATAACGTCTTATATTAGCTTCATATAACGTCTTATATTAGCATCATATAACTTCTTATATTAGCATCATATAACGTCTTATATTACCATCATATAACGTCTTATATTAGCATCATATAACGTCTTATATTAGCATCATATAACGTCTTATATTAGCATCATATAACGTCTTATATTGGCTTCATATAACGTCTTATATTAGCATCATATAACGTCTTATATTAGCATCATATAACGTCTTATATTAGCATCCTATAACGTTTTATATTAGCATCATATAACGTCTTATATTAGCATCATATAACGTCTTATATTAGCATCATATAACATCTTATATTAGCATCATATAACGTCTTATATTAGCATCATATAACGTCTTATATTAGCATCATATAACGTCTTATATTAGCATCCTATAACGTTTTATATTAGCATCATATAACGTCTTATATTAGCATCATATAACGTCTTATATTAGCATCATATAAACATCTTATATTAGCATCATATAACGTCTTATATTAGCATCATATAACGTCTTATATTAGCATCATATAACGTCTTATATTGGCTTCATATAACGTCTTATATTAGCATCATATAACGTCTTATATTAGCTTCATATAACGTCTTATATTAGCATCATATAACGTCTTATATTAGCATCATATAACGTCTTATATTAGCATCATATAACGTCTTATATTAGCATCATATAACGTCTGATATTAGCATCATATAACGTCTGATATTAGCATCATATAACGTCTTATATTAGCATCATATAACGTCTTATATTAGCATCATATAACGTCTTATATTAGCATCATATAACATCTTATATTAGCATCATATAACGTCTTATATTAGCATCATATAACGTCTTATATTAGCATCATATAACGTCTTATATTAGCATCATATAACATCTTATATTAGCATCATATAATGTCTTATATTAGCATCATATAACGTCTTATATTGGCTTCATATAACGTCTTATATTAGCATCATATAACGTCTTATATTAGCATCATATAACGTCTTATATTAGCATCATATAACGTCTTATATTAGCTTCATATAACGTCTTATATTAGCTTCATATAACGTCTTATATTAGCATCATATAACGTCTTATATTAGCATCAAATAACTTCTGATATTAGCATCATATAACGTCTTATATTAGCATCATATAACGTCTTATATTAGCATCATATAACGTCTTATATTAGCATCATATAACGTCTGATATTAGCATCATATAACGTCTGATATTAGCATCATATAACGTCTTATATTAGCATCATATAACGTCTTATATTAGCATCATATAACGTCTTATATTAGCATCATATAACATCTTATATTAGCATCATATAACGTCTTATATTAGCTTCAAATAACGTCTTATATTAGCATCATATAACGTCTTATATTAGCATCATATATAACGTCTTATATTAGCATCATATAACGTCTTATATTAGCATCATATAACATCTTATATTAGCATCATATAACGTCTGATATTAGCATCATATAACGTCTTATATTAGCATCATATAACGTCTTATATTAGCATCATATAACGTCTTATATTGGCTTCATATAACGTCTTATATTAGCATCATATAACGTCTTATATTAGCTTCATATAACGTCTTATATTAGCATCATATAACTTCTTATATTAGCATCATATAACGTCTTATATTACCATCATATAACGTCTTATATTAGCATCATATAACGTCTGATATTACTTAAATTAGCATCATATAACGTCTTATATTAGCATCATATAACGTCTTATATTGGCTTCATATAACGTCTTATATTAGCATCATATAACGTCTTATATTAGCATCATATAACGTCTTATATTAGCATCCTATAACGTTTTATATTAGCATCATATAACGTCTTATATTAGCATCATATAACGTCTTATATTAGCATCATATAACATCTTATATTAGCATCATATAACGTCTTATATTAGCATCATATAACGTCTTATATTAGCATCATATAACGTCTTATATTGGCTTCATATAACGTCTTATATTAGCATCATATAACGTCTTATATTAGCTCATATAACGTCTTATATTAGCATCATATAACATCTTATATTAGCATCATATAACGTCTTATATTAGCATCATATAACGTCTTATATTAGCATCATATAACTTCTTATATTAGCATCATATAACGTCTTATATTACCATCATATAACGTCTTATATTAGCATCATATAACGTCTTATATTAGCATCATATAACGTCTTATATTAGCATCATATAACGTCTTATATTGGCTTCATATAACGTCTTATATTAGCATCATATAACGTCTTATATTAGCATCATATAACGTCTTATATTAGCATCATATAACTTTTTATATTAGCATCATATAACGTCTTATATTAGCATCATATAATGTCTTATATTAGCATCATATAACATCTTATATTAGCATCATATAACGTCTTATATTAGCATCATATAACGTCTTATATTAGCATCATATAACGTCTTATATTGGCTTCATATAACGTCTTATATTAGCATCATATAACGTCTTATATTAGCATCATATAACGTCTTATATTAGCATCATATAACTTCTTATATTAGCATCATATAACGTCTTATATTACCATCATATAACGTCTTATATTAGCATCATATAACGTCTTATATTACCATCATATAACTTCTTATATTAGCATCATATAACGTCTTATATTAGCATCATATAACGTCTTATATTAGCATCATATAACATCTTATATTAGCTTCAAATAACGTCTTATATTAGCATCATATAACGTCTTATATTAGCATCATATAACGTCTTATATTAGCTTCATATAACGTCTTATATTAGCATCATATAACATCTTATATTAGCATCATATAACGTCTTATATTAGCATCATATAACGTCTTATATTAGCATCATATAACTTCTTATATTAGCATCATATAACGTCTTATATTACCATCATATAACGTCTTATATTAGCATCATATAACGTCTTATATTAGCATCATATAACGTCTTATATTAGCATCATATAACGTCTTATATTGGCTTCATATAACGTCTTATATTAGCACATTAGCATCATATAACGTCTTATATTAGCATCATATAACGTCTTATATTAGCATCATATAACGTTTTATATTAGCATCATATAACGTCTTATATTAGCATCATATAACGTCTTATATTAGCATCATATAACATCTTATATTAGCATCATATAACGTCTTATATTAGCATCATATAACGTTTTATATTAGCATCATATAACGTCTTATATTAGCATCATATAACGTCTTATATTAGCATCATATAACATCTTATATTAGCATCATATAACGTCTTATATTAGCATCATATAACGTCTTATATTAGCATCATATAACGTCTTATATTGGCTTCATATAACGTCTTTATATTAGCATCATATAACGTCTTATATTAGCATCATCTAACGTCTTATATTAGCATCATATAACTTCTTATATTAGCATCATATAACGTCTTATATTACCATCATATAACGTCTTATATTAGCATCATATAACGTCTTATATTAGCATCATATAACGTCTTATATTAGCATCATATAACGTCTTATATTAGCATCATAAAACATCTTATATTAGCATCATATAACGTCTTATATTAGCATCATATAACGTCTTATATTAGCATCATATAACGTCTTATATTAGCTTCATATAACGTCTTATATTAGCATCATATAACGTCTTATATTAGCATCATATAATGTCTTATATTAGCATCATATAACGTCTTATATTAGCTTCATATAACGTCTTATATTAGCATCATATAACGTCTTATATTAGCATCATATAACATCTTATATTAGCATCATAAAACTTAACATCAACTTTCTTTATCTCTAAAGTTGCATTCTAGTCATTCATTGAAATGGTTCAATAACGAGAAGAAGTGATGGCTTATTCTTTCTTTTATTGCAGAAAAGCTTCTGGTTTCCACTGTTCTTCCACACTGCGAAGGAGAAAAATGTGTCTCACCTAAAGTTGAAGAAACCAAAACAGTGATCATCTGGGCAATAGCTTTTTGCTTTGTCATGCATTCAAGCAATCACCTTAAAGACCTAGATTCAAAAAAAATATGACCTTGCTATTTTGTGTAAATGTTGCAGAAAGATTTATTATAATTGCGATGAATATGTCTTGTATTATAAACCAATTTCTATAGTTAGTGTGTGAAAAGGTTTATTTTACAAAGGATTGTGCTCTAACACTCATAAATATGCCTTTTGATTTCATTAAATTAAACCTCAATGTAAAGCAATCTTCTCTTTTTTTATTGTCTTTATATTCATTACAATGACAAATGCAATGTCTTCCAACTGCAAGAAGTCCTCCAGCAATATCTGAACTTTTACTTTTGAAAAGCGATATCCCAACTATAAATACACTAAAGTACACACACTAAAGGGTAAAAAATACATTTCTAACAAAAGTGATGTCATCTTGCTTGAGGAACAATAGAGAACAAAAGAGGAAATCCCCCACTTGTGCTATGACATTACTTATCTGGACCACCTATTGAGATGTGCCTCTTGTTCAGTAAATCAGGTGTTACACGAGGTGAAAAGGAGACGAGAGCCATTTTAAGGAAATAAAAAGCAATGTATTTACATTCACATATCAAACTGTTTACACAAAACAGACCTGAAACAACTATCTAGGTTTGTTGCATGAAGAAATTAATAAATAGGTGTTGATCATGAATCATGTAACTGCCGAGGTAGAATATTGAAAGTGAAACTTTCCATTTTGTGTTTATCTTCAGATTTAGCTTTAGTTGTAACTTCCTTAGTTAGGGTTAGGGTTAGGGTTAGGGTTAGGGTTAGGGTTAGGTACAGGGATAAAAATTCAATTGGACAACCCTGTCCAATTCTGTATGTGGAGAAGGTAATGTCGTGGGGAGCTGGGGTTTGTTTTGTTGTACTCCTGGGAGGCCGTAGATGTCCATCGATGTGCTTTGGAGGGGGCTAGGTGGATTTCAAAATGTGGTTTATGTTTTTTTGCACATAGGTACAGCGTTAGGGTTAGGGTTAGGGTTAGGGTTAGGTTTGAATTAGGGTAGGGTTAAAAAGAGACTGGTTTGTCTTGTGGTGCGCAGGCCTATTGTTGTGTGCCCCTCCAATATAATGCTATAAACCATTCAACTGTTAAAATTATCTAGATTACCCCCTCCAAACCTTACCAAAAGTAAGTAGGTTATTATTGTTTCTAAATGATAGTCTGAGTGGTTTATCTAGGACCATGAAGGGACTGAGATATTAAAATATACAAGGGATCAGGGGATAGATGCTTTAATAATACATATACAAACACAATTATATACACATATATAGGCGCTAGAAGACAAAGTGCTAAGAGATAAAGTGCTAAAATGTCAAAACAAAATCAAATACCTAAAAAAGGAAGGAATAAAACTATTTAAGATAAGCATGCAAATATTAAATATTAGACAAACCCACTTAAACTTTATTTTTTGTTTGAATAGTGCATCCTTCTTTCACCTCCTTGAGATCCCTGTAAACAAGTGCTATCCCTTTCGATTGATCCCATCTAACTGGTTAAAAACGCTCATTCAGACCGGTGGGTGTAATTGTTTGAAGATCTCTTATCCACCCACTTTCCACTGCTTTTCGCCACCCACTGGTCCACCCAGAACATGACTGTAAGCCGGATATATTGAGGTAAGTGATGGGGTGATCCTGGAAATGAGTGACTAGTTCTGTGTGTAGATGGGCCCGTTTGATGTTGTATATATGTTGTTTAAGTCTAGTTTCTATTGTATACTGAGTTTCCCCGATGTAGTGTTTTTTGCATAATGTACAGGTAATTATATAAATGACATTTGGAGTGTTGAGTGAGATAGAGTCTAGAACTGGAGTGGAGGTCTTGCTGTGTGGATTTGAAATGAATTTTCTTGGTTTGAAGTGGGCCGTGTGAGGTTTGGGTGGTTGTGGGGGCTTAGTGCTGTATTTTGCTTTGATTAGGACGTCTTTGAGACTCTTATTCCTTCTGAATGCTGAGATAATTCTATATGGCTGGAAGGGTGTGTATGCCTGTTGAGTAATGAGAAAATTATGTTTGAATGCCTGATGTAGCGGTCTGATCCTATGTGAGAATGTAGTGACTAAGGGGATAAGGATTGTCTGCTGATTGGAAGAGGAATCAGAGGAGGAGAGAAGGTTGTGATTCAGAGAGGGGGGGGGTTTGGTGGGTTTAGGGTTAGGAGTAGGGTTAGGGGTGGGAACAGGATACGAACCCGGGTTAGGGTAAGGGTTAAGGTTAGGGTCAGGGGCGGGAGCAGGATACGAACCCAGGTTAGAGTAAGGGTTAAGGTTAGGGTTAGGGTTAGGAGTAGGGTTAGGAGTAGGGTTGGGGGGTAGGGTTGGGGGTAGGGTTAGGGTTGGGGTTGGGGGTGGGGTAAGGAGTTGGAACAGGATACGAAACCCGGGTTAGGGTAAGGGTTAAGGTTAGGGTCAGGGGCGGGAGCAGGATACGAACCCGGGTTAGGGTAAGGGTTAAGGTTAGGGTCAGGGTTAAGGTCAGGGGAAGGGGGGGATTGGAAGTGCCTCCAGAACCTGTGTAATGAGAGTTGTGGTCAGAAAGAGTGATTGACAGACTTGTGTTTTGTGGGTGTGTTAGCTGAATGGGAGAGAGGGCCGCCAAGGTACTGGTTTTTATGGTTCTGAGGTATCGTTTGGAGTAGCCTCTTTGTCTAAGTGCATGAAATAGTGTTTGAATTGCTGTGTCCAGATCCTGTTTTACAGGAGGATATCCTATGGAACCGTATAATTTGGGATTTGACGATGCCTTTAAATGTATGTTTGGGATGATAACTCTGTTTATGGAGTAGAGCATGTGTATCTGTTGGTTTGAAATAAACTTTAGTGAGTAATGTTTTTTGGGATTGATTTATCTGATTAAAGAATACTGTGGTATCCAAGAAATGTACTTCACATGGATCTATTGTGTATTTAACCTTAATGGACGGGTGATGACTGTTGAGAATGCTGATGAATTCAGTGAATAGTTGGATGTCATGAGGCCAGGCTCCTATGATGTCATCTAGAAATCTGTAATAAAATGTGGGTTGATGTGGGCACTTGGCCAATGCCTCTCTCTCCCATTCAGCCATGTAGATGTTTGCATATGCAGGGGCAAATTTCTTCCCCATAGCCGTTCCCTCACCTGCAAGTAGTGCCTATCATTGAATATAAAATCGTTGTGTGTGAGACTAATTTCTAATAATTGTAGTAATTCATTGTCTGGTCTATTCCTATCTGGGTGTGCATGGAGTAGATTTCTAACCGTCTGTATTCCTGTTGCTGTATTTATGTTGGTATATAAGCTATCAATGTCTATAGTGAATATGTATGTTTGGGAGGGAACAACTATGGGTTTAATCTTCTCAAGGAAGTGGTAAGTGTCTCTGAGGTAGCTGGGGTGTCTAGTGGAGAGAGGGTTGATATGATGGTCAATATATTGAGCTATGTTGTACAATTCACTATTGCAGTCTGATACGATGGGCCTTCCAGGAGGAACTTCATGGGGAATTGTCCAGGTGTCTGGTTCTTTGTGAATTTTACAAAGTAGGTAAAACAGTCTGGGTCGTGGGGTGTCTGGTCCAAATAGAAAGTCTCGTTGTTTCTTATTGATGTACCGTTTATCATAAAGTGTTTGTATGATTCGGCGTAGCTTAGTCTGAGTCTGTGGTTGTAGGCTGTCTTCTATTGGTACATAGTACTTGGTGTTGGATAACTGTCTGTTTGCCTCATATGTGTATTGATGTTTGTCTAGGATCACTGTTTTTGATCCCTTATCTGCTGGTTTCAATATTATGTGAGGGTTGTTTATAAGTTATTTTATGGCTTGTCTTTCTATACTAGTGAGGTTGTCCTGTCTATCTGCCTGGGTGTGGTAGTTGTGAAGGGTGTCTTTGTCCGTTCTGATTAGATTCTGGACCCTCCTGTCTACCTGGGACAGTTTAGGTTCCCAGGTCGAAGGAAGGGTGAATGGTAAGTAGTTTTGTCATTTGTCCGATAGTCAAAAAGTTTGAGTCGTCTATGGTATTTGTGGGTGTCCCTATGAAGTTCCTCCCAGTCGAATTGATTGGACGGGGAATGAATGACAACCCTCTCTCCAGGAGGGCTGGAGTTGGGCCTGCGGTGCTGTAAGTTGAAAAGACTTTGACAAGTTCATGATGTTGGATAAGGAGGGGGGAACTGCCACCTCTACTGGAGGATCTAAGGAAGGAACTGGAGGAGGTAGGGAGTGGGAGAGGGAAGGGGGTTGGGGAGAAATCAAAATGGTGCAGCTTGGTTGTTCCAAGTTGTGGTTAGAACCTATTATAAATTTAACTGATCACACCAATTTTCAAAAATGAGATCTGCTGTGGTTGTTGTCCAGTGTATCAGGTCTGCTGTTGTGTGAAATGTGTCATGGGGTATCTCCAAGAGAAATGGGCAATGTGTAGTGATGTAACCATTAATAACTTTAAGGTTTCGTTTCTGGTCTGGTGAAAGGAGGTGTGAGTGGTTAATAATGGGGATGTAGATGATTGTGTTAGGGAAAGTAACTCTGGCTTCCTTGTGCATTGCTGCAATCTGCTTAATTGAGGTTTTGTATGGGTCATTATCCATATTGTTTATGCCCACCGAGAACCACTATACTGGTGTCCACGTGAACCTCTGTTTTCTCCAGGACCTTTGTGAAATGATAAAAAGTTGCCCCGGGGTAGCTGTCCACTTGTATGTCTGGGTTGTGGAATGGAGGGATTCTGTTCACGTTGGAGTCTCCAAACACCAGTATGGGTTTGTTTCCCTGAAAATTCCAATCCACCACCTTGTATTTAGGTCTGGCTTTGTGATACAATGGTTTCTGTAGGGTTGCTGGGAATGGGGGTTGATGCTGGGATTGTGGCTGGGGCTGTGATTGAGACTGGGGTGGGTGTATTGAGGCGCCAGTTATACAGGGGTCTTGGACTGGCAGTGGCATGCTGTCTTTTTGGGAGGGCTCAGATTGGATGTTTTTGGGGTGTTGCCCATTCTTTGACGAATCAATCGTCATTTGCCCCTGGAGCTGCCCAGTCCTAGTCTTACCCCCTGATCTGGCGCCTCCTGTTGGTGAGAAAGATAGAGGTGAAATCCTGTCCAAGACTTTAACAGAAACATTGCTATATTTATATAGCTTGGTAGTAGGAGTGCTAGCCAATGGATTGGGGAGTATTGCTGTGACCCCAAGGGTTCCTGGCTGGCTGCAAGCCCTATGGTGGAACTCAACTGGGGTCTGGATTAAATTAAGGGACCTCATGGTTGTGAGTTCAGGATTGGAGTCTATGGTGGGGGATGGGGGACCCATAATGCTAGGAATGCTGTGCTCCTGAGTGGTCAATAGGTTGTTTAATCTCTGTGGGCTGTGAGGGGAAGTGGAGGTGGGGGTTCTCATAATCTCCTCTCCTTTTGATTTGGGAGAGGTAGGTGGAGTGGGTGCCGTGTTGTTCTTAGAATGTGATGGGGGGTTGGTTGGAGCGATGTTGCTAACATCTATCAGTGTCTGCGAAGGAGCAATGGGGGATGAGGGTGTTGAGGTACGGATCCCTCTCTCGGCAGAAGATTGTGTCTGAGGAGGAGGATGCTGAGGAGTGGGGTTCTTGGTTGAAGAGCACTGTGCTAGGGCAGGGCGTGGCCCCAATGAGAGTGACCGTTTGTAAGAGGCCTGGGGCTTGGCTAGAAGAGGGAGCTTGGGTAGAGGAGGGAAATCCTCCATTGAGGGATGAGTAGGCAGCTGGCGCTGAGGTGGTGGGCACAGAACTCATCTGTGGTAGGACCTCGGCTTGAGCTGAGGCTTTATGCCAGGGGTTCTGTCGTGGCGCCAGTTGACCGGTAGCCAATGTGGTTATTGGCTGGGGGGAGGCTGAGGATGAGGGGAAGGGTAAGGGGGCTCTGTGGTGGGGTGAGACAGGGTTGCCCTAGGGGGTTGTCTAAAGTGAGTTTCTAGGGGGATGTTCAAAAATGTTTCAACTGTAGTGATGGTGGTGTATGTCAGTTTATGTGTGTATCTCTTCTGTGCCCAGCCCACAGCTATGTACAGTGCAAGAGGGTTGAATGTGTTGGGTGGTTGTGTGAGTGATTGGATAATTGACTGGTAGTGTATTTGTAATATGTTCATGTTATTGTTCATCCATTGCTGTGTGTTCTGTAGTACTTGGGCTGCAGTGTGATCTGTGGGTGAAGATGGCTTGATAAAATTGGTGAGTCTGTTCACCTGTCTCATCATGCCGCTAGGGAACCTTTTGTCTGAAATGGCTTTATCAATGACTTCCTTATGATGGATGGCCTGTATCAACTTGAAATACAGTTTTGAGGCTTGCCTGGTAGCTTCATCGGGGGGTTGGTTTAGGCGTGGCGTCTGCTGGGAGGGGGGTGTGGGACTCTATTGTTAAGGGGTTGTGAGGACTTCATTGGTGTTAGGGGTTGTTGTGCTCTATTGCTACGTTGCTGCGTTTACTATACTCATAAGGGGCTGCATGGCTGCCTATACTTGTTGGGGTGGGGGTCTCTCACTAGTAGGGGCAGGACAGCGTGCAACAACCGGGTTAGGGGTATGTTTTAATGCAAGATGTGGATTTCCGAGCAGCACGAGACGCTGTACTGCTCAGTGTGGTTCTTCTCACCGCCTTGTTGTTGTTGAGGCTGGGTTAGAGAGGAGGTTGGTCTGGGGGTTGAAGAGGGAGGTAGAGGCTGTAGACGTTGTAGCCAGTTCCTTGATGTCTTTTTTGTCACTCCTGGGGTAGATGTTATCCAACTCTGTGGGCTCAGATGCGCAGATTGAAAAGTTCTAGTTTGCAGTTTTAGGACTGCAAATTCTCCAGTTGGATTGTTTTTCCCCGTTACTCTAAAACCCTCCACATCTTCAATTAAAAACGTAGCTTTTATTATATTTATAGTTTTTTAAAAAACAAATCAAACAGTATTATCAAAACCCTTTCTCCAATTTGATGCCCGCTGTGTTGTCCCGTTAAAAATCCCCTTAGTTTCGCAGTATTCCTGCTTCTTCAGAGGGTATTTTTTTCCTAGTGGGAAACACCCCAGTGCTAAAAAGGGGGGTCAGTTGGAAAGGGGAAGACCTTCCCACTGCTCCAAGTGCTTGAATATCTATTCCTTGATTTTCATTTATGGTTGAATCTGTTGTCACTCACTCTACTCTGTTCTGAGTATCCTTCCTATAGGCTAATACATGACTGTGTCTATTCTATTGGCCACTTTTGAATTAGAATCTAAATCTTAAAGACTGCTGATTGGTAGAAAATATGGAGGTAAAATCTGTGGGAGTTTTAATGGGGAGAGAAGAGGGGGAAGAGAGAGAGAGAGAGAGAGAAAAGGGTGGGGGAATATTAAAGGCCTTCTAAGTTGATTTAGATATAATATATAAGTATATATCTCCCTGTTATTTTCTGCTATGAAAATCATTGCCGTAAAAAGTGGGGAATAGTGAAACCATTGCCATTTCTGTTGACCATCAGGATCCTTTGTGGCTCAACTATCAGATCACAGCTCCCCCAACACCATGGGTTGTGGGTTTCGATCCCCGCTGGGTACCAGAATGCAAGTGCAAGTCCCACCTGACAACTGTGTACACCCAGTGACTGTGATGCTAATTGTTAACCCTAAAGTTTTTCCCTATTCTCTACTGTGTTCCTATCTTTCCCTATTATGACCCTGTTCTGTCCTTATTCTGACCTACTCTCTATCAATTCTACCACTTCTTTCAGATCATGTGTCTGTCACTCTATGTATTTTATTTGGTTAGCTGTTTTTGGCATCTGTGAGGTTCCCTGTGGGCACAATGAGACAAAATCAAAGAAATAAACAAAATTAAATGACAGAGGAAATGGGCATTGTGATTGGGGTTAGGTATTGTTCTGGTGTTGGACTAGGGGTGTGGTTCTGTTGTGGAAAGAGTTGTTAATCACAGTGGAAAAGGGTAATTGTTTTCTCGGTGGGTTAGGGTTGGGTCCCCAGTAGGCAGCGAACATTCAATGTGAAAAGCATTCAATGTGAAAAGCATTTACAACGGGTTAGGGTCACCACAACAATGGCACGGGCTTGGGTTAGGTTTTGAATTAGGGTAGGGTTAAAAAGAGACTGGTTTGTCTTGTGGTGCGCAGGGTTATTGTTGGTGTGTTAGGGTTCCAATACAAGGGTGCTATAAACCATTCAACTGTTTAAATTTATCTAGATTACCCCCTCCAAACCTTACCAAAAGTAAGTAGGTATTATTGGTTTCTAAATGTTAGTCTGAGGGGTTATCTAGGACCATGAAGGGACTGAGATATTAAAATATTAGGGTTAGGGATCAGGGGGAGGGATGCTTTAATAATACATATACAAACACAATTATATACACATATATAAGCGCTAGAAGACAAAGTGCTAAGAGATAAGTGCTAAAATGTCAAAACAAAATCAAATACCTAAAAAAGGAAGGAATAAAAACTATTTAAGATAAGCATGCAAATATTAAATATTAGACAAACTCACTTAAACTTTATTTTTTGTTTGAATAGTGCATCCTTCTTTCACCTCCTTGAGATCCCTGTAAACAAGTGCTATCCCTTTCGATTGATCCCATCTAAATGGTTAAAAAACGCTCATTCAGACCGTTGGGGTGTAATTGTTTGAAGATTAGGGTATCCACCCACGTTTAGGGTTAGGGTTTTCGCCGCCCACTGGTCCACCCAGAACATGACTGTAAGCCGGATATATTTGAGGTAAGTGAGGGTGATCCTGGAAATGAGTGACTAGTTCTGTGTGTAGATGGGCCCGTTTGATGTTGTATAGATGTTGTTTAAGTCTAGTTTCTATTGTATACTGAGTTTCCCCGATGTAGTGTTTTTTGCATAATGTACAGGTAATTATATAGGGTGACATTTGGAGTGTTGAGTGAGATAGAGTCTAGAACTGGAGTGGAGGTCTTGCTGTGTGGATTTGAAATGAATTTTCTTGGTTTGAAGTGGGTTAGTGTGAGGTTTGGGTGGTTGGTGGGGGCTTAGTGCTGTATTTGCTTAGATTAGGACGTCTTTGAGACTCTTATTCCTTCTGAGGCTGAGGATAATTCTATATGGCTGGAAGGGTGTGTATGCCTGTTGAGTAATGAGAAAATTATGTTTAGAATGCCTGATGTAGCGGTTAGGATCCTATGTGAGAAGGTAGTGACTAAGGGGATAAGGATTGTCTGCTGATTGGAAGAGGAATCAGAGTTAGAGAAGGTTGTGATTCAGAGAGGGGGGGTTTGGGTGGGGTTAGGGTTAGGAGTTAGGGTTAGGGGTTAGGAAGGGGATAGGGTTAGGGTTAGGGTTAGGGTAAGGGTTAAGGGTTAGGGTAGGGTTAGGGTTAGGGTAAGGGTTAGGTTTAGGGTTAGGTTTAAGAGGGTTTATGTTTGTACTGGTTTCAAACCTTTAGGTTGCACGGGCCTATTGCACCTTTGCCCGGTCTCGAGAACTCAAAAGTGTTTATGTTTTTTATTAGGGTTCCTTGATATTCATCCCCAGTGGAGCCAAAGTATTACGTTTTGAAATCCACCTCCAGACCGGATTTCATCTCCAGACCAGTAATATGGAGGGAAGGGGTTGGGTGGATCTGAAAATGTTGGACCAGTTAGTGTTTGTAATATGTTTTTTCTAATTTAGTGTAGAGTGATGGGTTGGAGGCGTGTCAGGACTGTGTGACCGTTTCTCCTATATAAGGTTGTGGCATAGTGTGCATGTTATGGCATAGACAATATTGGTACTATGGATGGTCATGAGTTGTGAAATAGGACTGGAGGTTTGTGCATGTGGATTTTGAATGTGTGAAAGTTGGTTATGATACTGTTGTTAGGGTTAGGGTTATTTTAGGAGTAGGTTTATTGGAAAACTTTAGCAAAATTAAGAGATCCCTTAAATTGGAGTTTCTGCGGAAAGCTGATATGGGTTAGGAATTCCTGAAGTGGGGGGAATGTGCGTTGTGTTTGGGTGAAAAATGCGAATTTGAATCTAGAGTGAAGGAGTCTGTTTACGTTGGAGAAGGTGCTGATAATGGTTATAATCTGGGGTTCTGTGTCTGTTTGGGGGAATAGGAACAGGGGGTCTGGGAAAGGTCTGAGAGTTGGAGGACCGGGATAGGATGGGGGGGATAGGGAAGGGTTAAGGTTAGAGGTAAGGTTAAGGGTTAGGGTTAAGGGTAGGGGTAAGGTTAGGGTTAAGGGTAGGGGTAAGGTTGGGGTTAAGGTTAGGGGTAAGGTTAGGGTAAGGGTAGGGGTAAGGTTTAGGGGTAAGGGTAGGGGTAGGGTTAAGGTTAGGGTTAGGGTTAGGGTTAGGGTTAGGGTTAGGGTTAAGGTTAGGGTTAATGTTTTAGGGTTAAGGTTAGGGTTAGGTTAAGGTTAGGGTTAAGGTTAAGGTTAAGGTTAGAGGTAAGTTAAGGTTAAGGTTAGGGTTAAGGTTAGGGTTTAGGGTTAGGGTTAGGGTTAGAGGTAGGGTTAGGAGGATCAGGCAATCTGTTCTGGGTGAAGCCCGCCAGTGTGTTAGCCTTTATGTACCTCAGTGATCGCTTTGAATATCCCCTCTTTCTCAAGTGCACTAAAAAGAGTCTGTGTGGCTAGATTAAAGTCTTTATGTTGTGTACATAATCTATGAAATCGAATGAGTTGTGATTTTACAATACCATGTGAATGTATGTTTGGGTGATAACTGGACTTAGGACTTGTGTGAAGTTAAGGCTGTGTGTCTGTGTCTTTAAAGTATACTTTTGTTTGTAAAGAGACTATTGTGTGTGTCAGTCTCTGGAAAGAATATTGTTGTATCCAGGAAGTTAATTGTATGTGGGTGAATGACATATTTAACAGTTATGGTTGGGTGATGGTTATGAGTATTTCAATAAACGTTTTTGAATGTACCAGATCATTGTTCCCACACTCCGAAGATATCATCCAGGTATCGTCTATAAAACATGGGACGCAATGGGCATTTATATAAGGCTGTCAACTCCCAGTCCGCCATATAATATTAGCATAGGCTGGGGCAAACTTTTTGCCATCGCCGTCCCATGAATCTGTAAGTAGTGTTTTATTATTTGAATGTGAAATCATTGTTTCTTAATCCAAGCTCTAGAAGCTGTAGGAGGTGTGAGTTATGGTGTCTATCTGGATCTGGATATCTCCGGAGTGCAGATTTCACTGCTGCTAAACTGTACAAGATATCTTATGTTGGTGTAGAGAGAGGAATCTATATCTATAGTGAATAGGTATGCGTTTTTCTGGGACTGGAATGTTTGTGAAAGCGTGTCTATGAAGTGGTAGTGTCCTTCAGATTAGCTGGGGGTGCCTTTGTCGAAATGGGGTTGAGGAATAGTCCAATAAACTCCGCTGCTGGCGAGAGGACTCACTCCCACAGTCCGACACAAATAGGTCATCCCTTCGGGTACTCAAAAGGGACTGTCCAGGGTATCTGGTGTTTGGATGTATCTTAGGGAGGTTTTGAGATAGAAGAGTCTCTGTGTGGGTTAAGTCTCGGCCATCTAGATATTCATTTTGTCTATATATAACGTAATTTCTTTTATGAAAGATCATAATTTATGTGTCTAATTTTTTAGTGTTGTGTCTGGATCTGTGTAGAGCAGGAATAGGGGTAGTGTTGTGTGTTAGAGAGTTGGCGGTGCGCTTCAAAGAGGTACTGTTGGTTTGTCCATAATAATATATCTTTGAGCCTTTAGTCTGCTGGTTTTTATAGTTATATGTTTGTGTTTCCTTAATTTAGCTATGGCTTGTCTTTGCTTCTACTGTGATTATTCTGTTGTTGTGAAGGTGTGGGGTAGCGGTATGGAATTCTCTCGATGATGTGTGTATTAGTTTTAATGAGTTCCTAATGGGTGCTGATAGTGTCTGTGAATTGGTTCCCATCTGGATGGAGCTGGGAACGGTACGGTGTGGTTCGGTAATCCGATTTATAATCAAAGTGGTCCAAAAGTTTCAGAGCTCCTATGATACCTTGTAGATGTCCTTGGAGGTCCCCAGTCCCTCTTGGATGGGTCTCCCATTAGTCAGAATGCAGATGAGTGTGGGGATAATAAGTGAGTCCCCCTCTCCAGCTAGCGGAGTTTCGAGGGTTAGGGTTAGGGTTAGGGGTTTAGGTTAGGGGTTAGGGGTTTTGGGTTAGGGTTTGGGTTAAAGGGTTTTGGTTTGGGTTAGGGGTTTTGGGTTAGGGTTAGGGGGAGGTTTGGGGGGGGTTGGGTTAGGGGTTTTTTTTTAGAGGGGTTGGGGGTTTTGGGGTTTTGGGTTTGGGTTTTGGGTTAGGGGGGAGGGTTAGGGGTTTGGTCAGGGATAAAAAAATCAATTGGACACCCCTGTCCCCCAAATTTGGAGGGGGAGAAAGGGAAGTCGTGGGGCCTTGGGGTTTTTTTTGCTGTATCCGGGAGGCCCCAGATGTCAACGATGTTCTTTGGGGGGGGGGTAGGTGGATTTCCAAAAATTTTGGTTTTTGTGTTTTGCACATAGGGACAGGGATAAAAAATCAATTTAAAACCCTGTCCCAAATTTTGTTGTGGAGAAGGTAAGGGGTGGGGAGCTGGGGTTTGTTTTTCTGTACTCCCGGGGGCCCCTGATGTAACGATTGCTTTTGGGGGGGGCTAGGGGGATTTCAAAAT
>CM072228.1:57120116-57165013 GCA_036851935.1 Coregonus suidteri | reverse complement strand
GAAAATGTATCTGGGGCAGTGAGAAGAGTAGCGGGCCCAGGCTATGTTCCCAACAACCAATATAGTTGTGTCCACCCTCCTACCAAGAAAAGACTTCCCAGGAAAGTTTGATTGACAAAATAAATCAACAGAATGGCACACCATCTCACTCTGACATGTGAACACTTATACGATAATGTACACCTTGATCAGGACAGTGTCAGAACATTTGGTAAGGACCTAAAGGATGCAACACCTGGCAGGGACCCACACACCCATCACCCCAGCAGCAGAGCCCCCCCGCCCCACCTTCTGAAACAACAGTACCCCCACCATCCCCAGGAGAGAAGAGCCAGACACGGCTTATTACAGCACAGCTCTACAAGACCGGGCCCAACACAGCATAGATTTACCAGACCAGACCCACCTCAGGACAGCACGACCAGACCCGGCCCATCACAACACAGCTCTACCAGACCCGGCCCATCACAACACAGCTCTACTAGACCCGGCCCATCACAGCACAGCTCTACTAGACCCGGCCCATCACAGCACAGCTCTACTAGACCCGGCCCATCACAGCACAGCACTGACCACTACTCTAGGGTCGGGCAGAACAATGTCCTTCAGAGAAGTGGACCACATGATGGAGTCCACACCATGTATCATTCATATTATCAGCCTACATATGCTGAGGTAACCTCTGGCAAAAGACACCTAGAACTATCAGAGATTGGAGAGGTGCGCCAACTACTGCATCTAATATGCAGACTACCGGACTAGACAGACCCTTTAATTAACTCACTTTCACTCATACACTATCTCTGTCACACACACACACACACACACACACACTCACACACACTCACACACAAGTGGTTGCAGATTGCATTGTACTTATTTTTAGTGCAATCTTATTCTATTCTATTTATCTTATCTTATCTTATTGCTTTGTTTACAACTATTCTTTATTTTATTGGCGCTGGAATTATAATAATAATTATATATGTATGTATGTATGTATGTATGTATGTATGTATGTATGTATGTATGTATGTATGTATGTATGTATGTATGTATGTATGTATGTATGTATGTATGTATGTATGTATGTATGTATGTATGTATGTCCAGTTGAAGTCGGAAGTTTACATACACTTAGGTTGGAGTCATTTAAACTTGTTTTTCAACCACTCCACACATTTCTTGTTAACATAATATAGTTTTAGCAAGTTGGTTAGGACATCTACTTTGTGCATGACACAAGTAATTTTTCCAACAATTGTTTACAGAAAGATTTTTTATAATTCACTGTATCACAATTCCAGTGGGTCAGAAGTTTACGTACACTAAGTTGACTGTGCCTTCCACGATAACTTGGCGTCAACAAACAGGATGATTAATTCTGCCTGCAGAGCTTTCCAGTGGGGGTCTGCGAGGAAAACCGATAGTGCATTTTATGAAGCTTGAGGGAAATTCCCATCTGACCAAAAGACGACGAGGACCTGCCCAGACCAGACACATCATCCGCAAACAATTGAGGGACACAGCGACTGAATTTCAGTAAGTCAATTTAAATTAATCTGTATAAAAATGTATTATTATAATAAAACCAATAAAACTGAACAATAAAAAGGTACCCACAGTCTTGTGAGAAGGGTATTCACTAGTCTTATGGTGAGAAGACTAGAGCGAGGGCGAGTAATGGTACCATGGAAAGCCCCGCTGACAGCTATCTATAGGCATTTATGAGAAGTATCTACATGGTCTGCAGCCACTACAAATAGCACGAGGTGTTATTGAGCATGGGGTGTTATTTTATATGTATAGGAAGTACTGGCAGGAGAACTGTTGAAGATGGACAGAGAGAGTATTAAGGGAGATTACTGAGACTGTTTAGGAAAAGTAGTAAGTGAATGTGGATTTGAGAGTTGCGTGGAAAGGACTAATGTTAAGCTGATGAAAATGTGGATTATTAGTGTTAAGAGAGTGAAATTTGGATAATAAGTGGTAAGCTGAGTTCAAGAAAGGATTTCAATTTGGATAATAAGAGGATTGAAGTTTAGATAAAAATATATATTATTACTATTAAGTACTGTGTGAATGAGAGCTGTCAGGGGACTAGCTCCAGTGTGAAAGGGAGATCACTGAGTGCGTGTCTGAATGAATACCCCAACCAGTTCTGTGTGAGCTGAGTTTTTCAATCTATAATGTTATCTACAGTTCTGTCCACCACCGCCCGTCAGACAAGAGGAGATGATTGTGGACTGAAGGAAAAGGAGGACCGAGCTCTTCACCAACAATTTATCATGGTCCAAACACACCAAGACAGTCGTGAAGAGGGAACGACAAAGCCTATTCCCCCTCAGGAGACTGAAAAGATTTGGCAAGGGTCCTCAGATGCACAAAAGGTTATACAGCTGCACCATCGAGAGCATCCTGACTGGTTGCATCACCACCTGGTATGGCAACTGCTCGGCCTCCAACCGCAAGGGACTACAGAGGGTAATGTGTAGGTCCCAGTACATCACTGGGGCCAAGCTTCCTGCCATCCAGGACCTCTATACCAGGCGGTGTCAGAGGAAGGCCCTAGAAATTGCCAAAGACTCCAGCCACCCTAGTCATAAATTGTTCTCTCTGCTACCGCACGGCAAGCGGTTCTGGAGCGCCAAGTCTAGGTCCAAAAGGCTTCTTAACAACTTTCTAATCCGCCTACTCTGCAAATGCACTTCCGCGTTGTCGTGCTGATGTGCTGTTTGTTGCGACTTGGCTACCTCCTTTTCTTTTCATATCCATTTAATCAAAACTCTGCATTTAACACATTTACCAACGTCTTAGTTTTTTCCTCACTCAACTTTTTTCATTCAACTTTTTCACCCCGGATGCTTTAGTACCTGGATATAAACGACCGAGACAGGCTACGAAGAGTTCAACTCATATAACGCTCTCTATAAAACTACTAAAGGACAGGCTCATATAACGCTCTCTATAAAACTACTAAAGGACAGGCTCATATAACGCTCTCTATAAAACTACTAAAGGACAGGCTCAGATAACGCTCTCTATGAAACTACTAAAGGACAGGCTCATATAACGCTCTCTATAAAACTACTAAAGGACAGGCTCAGATAACGCTCTCTATAAAACTACTAAAGGACAGGCTCATATAACGCTCTCTATAAAACTACTAAAGGACAGGCTCAGATAACGCTCTCTATAAAACTACTAAAGGACAGGCTCATATAACGCTCTCTATAAAACTACTAAAGGACAGGCTCATATAACGCTCTCTATAAAACTACTAAAGGACAGGCTCATATAACGCTCTCTATAAAACTACTAAAGGACAGGCTCAGATAACGCTCTCTATAAAACTACTAAAGGACAGGCTCATATAACGCTCTCTATAAAACTACTAAAGGACAGGCTCATATAACGCTCTCTATAAAACTACTAAAGGACAGGCTCATATAACGCTCTCTATAAAACTACTAAAGAAAGTGCTAATTTCCAGCGTATGAGTGTGACTCCAATTGTTGGCCAGTAAATTCTGTAATTGTATGTTTTGTATCCCCCACGACTACAGACCCTGGGACAGCTCTGAGAGGCTACACCGAACACAACATGCAGAAAGGAACAGCCGGCGACCTGCCACTGATAACTGACCCAGACATCACCCGCCCCCCTGTTCTTCTCTCTCGCTTTCACATTCAACGAGAGACAGACAAAAACACAGTTGTGCGGGGGGCTGGTGGGGGCATCCGCGGCCATGGAGGGAGCATCTAAGTCACCGGCAGAGCCGGGAAATGTTTGTTCCCTTGATCTGTCGGCGTGCAGCAGTGAAAACCCATTTGAATCTGCTGGGGACTCGCAAGCTATTAAATGTATAATATGCGACATGTTCTTTGTTGTCACTGGGAAAGGTCTGATGGATAACTTCAGTTGTGACAAATGTATTGAACTTGATGCAGCTAAAGAAATTATTATTACTCTTCATGAAGAAATACACAATTTGACCAAGCACCTTGAACTGAATAAGGATTCTATGAGACTATCGGCATCTTTAAATGCTTCCTATCAAAACATCCAAGAGGATCATAATGGGACCTTCCTGGACTATGATCAATTTCCTCCACTGCACCCCTCTACTAGCTTGAACCAGAAAATGGCTGCTCACTGTTCCACTCCAGGTGAGAGTAAATGGATGCGTGTCGGAACCAGAAAGAAGGAGAAGAATCATTCTCAGCGCTCCTACCTTCTTCCCCCGCGTCCGGACTTAAGACTTTCAAATCACTTTGAGCCCCTGTACCAGCTGTCCTCTGTCGGGGGCTTGGGTGTTCCCTCCATGGCTGTGGATGCCCCTCCAGCTACCTCTCCCTGTCCTAGTCAATCAGCTGCCTGGGCATAGCCTGGGCCACCGCGGCCTCCCTGCTCTCTGGATCAGAGCTCTGTCCCTTTGGCGGTTGTGGCCTACACTCAGCCAGCATCTCAGCAGCCCTCTTCTCAGCTGAGTTCTGTGGTTCTGGCCTGGCAATCTGCTTCGAGACACGGCAGAGGCCGGATGATTCCGGCGATTTTGATAGGGAGTTCGATGGTGAGGCATATATCTGTACCTGGGGCAAAGACTTTGTGTTTTCCTGGGGCAAAAGTTCAGGATATCACCAGGTTGCTTCCCGAGGCTGTGAGTCAGTCACCGGGGGCTGATACTGTCATGGTTCATTTGGGGTCAAATGACATTATGAAGGGCAGCTCAGAACAGCTGAAGATGGATTTTAAAGAACTGATTGGGTCTCTACTTGACACCAACAAACGCCCCATGATATCTGTCCTCTGGTCCTCTGTAGCTCAATTGGTAGAGCATGGCGCTTGTAACGCCAGGGTAGTGGGTTCGATCCCCGGGACCACCCATACGTAAAAATGTATGCACACATGACTGTAAGTCGCTTTGGATAAAAGCGTCTGCTAAATGGCATATTATTATTATCTGGCCCTCTGCCCTCCCTAAATCGTGGCATTGAACGGTTCAGCAGACTTTTAGCCCTCCATAACTGGCTACGAGACTATTGCAGCTCTGTGGGTGTAACATTTATTGACAATGTTGATACCTTCTGGAAACAAAGCTTGTATTATGATGATGGGATCCACCCAAATCATTTGGGTTCCTGGATCCTTCTACTGCATTATAAGGCTGCGTTGAGACAATGACTTATCAATGACCCAAGTCCAGCTCATTTAATACCTACCATTGTGTCGCTGAGTTGTCATAATGATTCAGCAAATGTACATTATCCTAGGGCCGTTGGAAGACACAATGTAAATAACCTAATTTATGTCCCTCTTACTGCCCGTAATGCCTCTGCTGATCCTACAGCTATTGTATGCAGTAATCATGTGCCTATGAACCAGAGTAATACTGTTAGCACTGAGGTGGTGTGCCCTAGTAGGAAGTCCACTGTGTGCAGCTCATCCTGCATTAATAAAAATAACCAGAGTATGTCTACCTCTGCTAAGCTTCCCAGTAAAGCAAGAAAAATGATCAAGCATCCCAGAAAAGTGTTAAAAATAGCCCACGTTAACATATGTAGATGAAGAAACAAGGTTCAGAAAATCAATAATTTGCTAGTAACAGATGACATTCATATTCTGACTATCTCTGAAACTCACTTAGATAATACCTTTGATGATACAGTGGTAGCAATACAAGGTTATAACATCTACAGAAGAGACAGGAATGCCAACGGGGCAGTGTTGCGGTCTATATTCAGAACCACATTCCTGTATAGCTTAGAGAGGATCTCATGTTAAATACCGTTGAAGTAATATGGCTACAGGTTCATCTGCCTCACCTAAAGCCCATTCTGGTGGGAAGCTGCTATAGACCACCAAGTGCTAACAGTCAGTATCTAGATAACATTTGTGAAATGCTTGATAATGTATGTGATATCAATAGAGAGGTATACTTTCTGGTGATTTAAATATTGACTGGCTTTCATCAGGCTGCCCACTCAAGCGAAAGTTTCAAACTGTAACTAGTGCCTGCAACCTGGTTCATGTTATCAATCAACCTACCAGGGTAGTTACAAACATTACAGGAATGAAATCATCAACGTGTATTGATCATATCTTTACTAATGCTGCAGAAATATGTTTGAAATCAGTATCCAAATCCATCAGATGTAGTGCTCACAATACAGTAGCCATATCTAGGAAAACCAAAGTTCCAAAGGCTGGGCCTAATATAGTGTATAAGAGGTCATACAATACGTTTTGTAGTGATTCCTATGTTGTTGATGTAAAGAATATTTGTTGGTCCGTGGTGTGTAATGACGAGCAACCAGACGTTGCACTTGACACATTAATGAAATTGCTTATCCCAGTTATTAATAAGCATGCATCCATTAAGAAAATGACTGTAAAAACTGTTAAATCCCAGTGGTGGATGAGGAATTGAAAAACGTTATGGTTGAGAGGGATGAGGCAAAAGAGATGGCAAATAGGTCTGGCTGTACAACCGGTACTGCAAATTGAGAAATCATGTGACTAAACTGAATAAAAAGAAGAAGAAACTACACTATGAAACAAAGATAAATTATATAATGAATGATAGTAAAAAGCTTTCAAATCACATCAAATGAAATTGTATTTGTCACATACACGTGTTTAGCAGATGTTATTGCGGGTGTAGCGGAATGCTTGTGCTTCTAGCTCCGACAGTGCAGTAATATCTAACAAGTAATATCTAACAATTTCACAACATATACCCAATACACACAAAACTAGTAAGGAATGGAATTTAAGAATATATACATATATGGACAAACAATGACAGAGTGGCATGGACTAAGATACAGTAGAATATTATAGAATACAGTATATATATATATATATATGAGATGAGTAATGCAAGATATGTAAACATTATTAAAGTGACTAGTGTTCCATTTCTTAAAGTGGCCAGTGATTTCAATAGGCAGCAGCAGCCTCTAATGTGCTAGTGATGGCTATTTAACAGTCTGATGGCCTTGAGATAGAAGCTGTTTTTCATTCTCTCGGTCCCAGCTTTGATGCACCTGTACTGACCTCGCCTTCTGGATGATAGCGGGGTGAACTGTAAGGGTTGGTGTGAGGTGTGACCCAGGTGCGGTGCAGGATAGACAGTAGGCAGTAGACAGAGATGGTGAAACAAGGATCTTTACTGGTGGTCCCAAAACCAGGATAGAAAATAATGGACTTGTCACAATAAAATAAAGGAGGAGCAAATTGGTCTCCAAAAACAGGCTGACAGCAAACACACGAAATACTAACTACGACTGAAAACAACAATGAAACAGGGAGAATACTTCTCAAGTACCTGTACATACGTCTCGCAATCAGTCACTGATTAGTACTGTTTGGCATCGAGAAACTAGCAGAGAGAACTGAGCAAGGGAACACAGGGAAGTGAGGGCATAAATACACAGGTGTCTCAGATAGACACAGGTGACACCAATAGGATGATGATTAGTCCAGACTGTGAGTGAGGAGGTGCCTAAGGTTGTCGGAGGATGACACCTAGTGGGTCACTCCGGAATTGCGACCCTCTCCTGTCACAGTGGCTCGGGTGGTTGATGTCCTTGATGATCTTTTTGGCATACCTGTGACATCGGGTGCTGTAGGTGTCCTGAAGGGCAGGTAGTTTGCCCCCAGTAATGCGTTCTGCAGATCGCACCACCCTCTGGAGAGCCCTGCGGTTGCGGGCGGTGCAGTTGCCGTACCAGGTGGTGATACAGTCCGACAAGATGCTCTCAATTCTGCATCTGTAAAACTTTGTGAGGGTTTTAGGTGCCAAGCCACATTTCTTCAGCCTCCTGAGGTAGAAGAGGCTCTGTTGCGCTTTCTTCACCACACTGTCTGATTGGGTGGACCATTTCAGTTTGTCAGTGATGTGTAAGCCAAGGAACTTGAAGCTTTCCACCTTCTCCACTTTGGTCCCGTCGATGTGGATAGGGGGGTGCACCCTCTGCTGTTTCCTGAAGTACACGATCATCTCCTTTGTTTTGTTGACGTTGATTGAGAGGTTATTTCCCTGGCACCACACTCCCAGAGCCCTCACCTCCTCCCTGTAGGCTGTCTAGTCATTGATGGTAATCAAGCCTACTACTGTTGTGTCGTCTGCAAACTTGGTGATTGAGTTGGAGGCGTGCTTGGCCAAACAGTCATGGGTGAACAGGGAGTACAGGAGGGGGCTGAGCACACACCCTTGTGGGGCCCCAGTGTTGAGGATCAGAGAAGTGGAGATGTTGTTTCCTACCTTCACCACATGGGGTGGCCCGTCAGGAAGTCCAGGACCCAGTTGTGCTGGGCAGGGTTCAGACCTAGGGCCTCAAGCTTAATGATGAGCTTGGAGGGTGCTATGGTGTTGAATGATGAGCTATAGTCAAAGAACAGCATTCTTACATAGGTACTCCTCTTGTCCAGATGGGATAGGGCAGTGTGCAGTGTGATGGCGATTGCATCGTCTGTGGATCTATTGGGGTGGTAAGCAAATTGAAGTGGGTCTAGGGTGACAGGTAAGGTAGAGGTGATATGATCCTTGACTAGTCTCTCAAAGCACTTCATGATGACAGAGGTGAGTGCTACGGGGCGATAGTCATTTAGTTCAGTTACCTTTGCTTTCTTGGTTACAGGAACAATGGTGGCAATCTTGAAGCATGTGGGGACAGCAGACTGGGATAGGGAGAGATTGAATATGTCCGTAAACACACCAGCCAGCTGGTCTGCGCATGCTCTGAGAACGCGGCTAGGGATGCCGTCTGGGCAAGCAGCCTTGCGGGGGTTAATATGCTTAAATGTCTTACTCACGTCGGCCACGGAGAAGGAGAGCCCACAGTCCTCGTCAGTGGCACTGTGTTAACCCTCAAAGTGAGACGTCGGTGTCGGCGACATGGCTGGTTTTCCTTTTGTAGTCCGTGATTGTCTGTAGACCCTGCCACATATGTCTCGTGTCTGAGCCGTTGAATTGCGACTCCACTTTGTCTCTATACTGATGTTTTGCCAGTTTAATTGCCTTGCCGAATGAGTAGCTACACTGTTTGTATTCTGCCGTATTCCCAGTCACCTTGCCATGGTTAAATGCGGAGGTTTGCGCTTTCAGTTTTGCGTAAATGCTGCCATCTATCCACGGTTTCTGGTTAGGGTAGGCTTTAATAGTCACAGTGGGCACAACATCTCCTATACACTTCCTGATAAACTCGTCTAAATTATTTTTGCAAGCTATCCGAAACATATCCCAGTCCGCGTGATCAAAACAATTTTGAAGCATGGATTCTGATTGGTCAGACAAGCATTGAATAGTCCTTAGCCCTGGTACTTCCTGTTTAAGTTTCTGCCTATAAGAAGGGAGGAGCAAAATGGAGTTGTGGTCAGATTTGCCGAAAGGAGGGTGGGGAAGGGCCTTATAACCATCCCGGAAGTTCTAATAGCAATGGTCGAGGATTTTAGCAGCCCGAGTACAACAGTCGATATGTTGATAGAACTTCGGCAGCCTAGTCCTCAAATTTGCTTTGTTAAAATCCCCGGCTACAATAAATGCAGCCTCAGGATATGTGGTTTCCAGTTTGCATAAAGTCCAGTGAAGTTATTTGAGGGCCTTCGTGGTATCGACTTGAGGGGGGATATACACGGCTGTGACTCTAACTGAAGAAAATTATCTTGGGAGATAATATGGTTGGCTTTTGATTTTGAGGTATTGTGAACAAAAGGACTTGAGTTCCTGTATGCTACTACAATTACACAATGAGTTGTTAATTTTGAAACACACACCTCCGCCCATCTGCTTCCAGAGAGATATTTATTTCTGTCTGCGCGATGAACTGAGAACCCATCTGGCTGGACCGATTTCGACAGAATATCCCCAGAGAGCCATGTTTCTGTGAAACAAAGTATGTTACAGGCACTGATGTATCTCTGGAAAGAAATCCTTGCCCTGAGCTCGTCGACTTTGTTATCCAAAGACTAAACATTAGCGAGTAGTATACTTGGAAGCGGTGGGTGGTGTGCGTGCCTCCTAAGTCAAACCAGCAGGCTGCTCCGAGTGCCTCTCCTCCGCCGGCGATGTTTTGAGTCAGCCTCTGGAATCAGTTCAATTGCCCTGGGGAGAGCAAACAAAGGATCTGCTTCATGAAAGTATTTTTCCTGGTCGTAATGCTGGTGAGTTACCACCGCTTGTCACGCCCTGACTCAGGGGACTCTTATATGTTGAGTCAGGATGTGTATATTCTTTGTTATATATATTCTATGTTGTAGTTCTATTATGTGTAGATCTATGTTGGCCGGTGTGGTTCCCAATCAGAGGCAGCTGTAGCTCGTTGTCTCTGATTGGGGACAATACTTAGGCAGCCTTTTGGCACTAGTGGGTTGTGGGATCTTGTTCCGTTTAAGGTTTGTTGTGTGTTACCTTAGGACTTCACGTGTCGTTGGTTTATTGTTTTGTCGTGGTGTTTATTCGTTATAATAAACATGTATGCATATCACGCTGCGCCTTGATCCGTCCCGTCCTTCAACGAGCGTGACAGAAGATTCCACCAGACCTGGACCAAGCAGTGTGCCGAGGAGGAGCAGAGAGGATGGACTTGGCAGGAGATAAGAGAGGATCTGGCAAGAAAGATGGAGGCCCTGAAAGGGATCAGGGTGGAGAGGCAACCCCAATACATTTTTTGAGGGGGGGCTCACAGTGTGGACGACGAGGCAGCAGGAGGCCGCGATAGGGCGGATCTGCTGGTTAGGAGAGGAGGCCACCAGATTACGGGGGCTATTGGTTCAGAGGGAGCAGGAGGTATTTGGTCAGAGGGAGGCGCTACAGGAGGCTAGAAGGGAGAAGGAAGGTGTAGAGGCACGGCGAGAGAAGCTGGTTAGGCAGCAGAAGGAGCGGGGGTTAATAAAGGAACCCAGTCCTGCTCCTCGCACCAAGCAAGTGGTGCGTGTCGCCAGTCCGGTCCGGCCTGTTCCTGCTCCCCGCACCAAGCCAGTGGTGCGCGTTGCCAGCCCGGCCCGGCCTGTTCCTGTTCCTTGCACCAAGCCAGTGGTGCGCGTCGCCAGCCCGGCCCGGCCTGTTCCTGCTCCTCGCACCAAGCCAGTGGTGCGCGTCGCCAGTCCGGCCCGACCCGTTCCTGCTCCTCGCACCAAGCCAGTGGTGCGCGTCGCCAGGCCGGCCCGGCCTGTTCCTGCTCCTCGCACTAAGCCAGTGGTGCATGTCGCCAGTCCAGCCCGGCCTGTTCCTGCTCCTCGCACCAAGCCAGTGGTGCGCGTCGCCAGTCCGGCCCGGTCCGTTCCTGCACCTCGCACCAAGCCTGTGGTGCGTTTGTCCAGTCCGGCACGGCCCGTGCCCGTTCCACCAGTGCCTGGTCCGGCACCAGTCAGCTGCTCCACTCCAGAGACAGAGCAGTCCGCTCCACCGGTGCCTGATCTAGTTCCTGTCAGCTGCTCCACTCCGGAGACAGAGCAGTCCGCTCCACCGGTGCCTGATCCAGCTCCGGTCAGCTGCGCCACTCCGGAGCCAGAGCAGTCCGCTCCACCGGGGTCAAGTCCTGCTCCGGTCAGCGGCTCCACTCCAGAGACAGAGCAGTCCGCTCCACCGGTGCCTGATCTAGTTCCTGTCAGCTGCTCCACTCCGGAGACAGAGCAGTCCGCTCCACCGGTGCCTGATCCAGCTCCGGTCAGCTGCGCCACTCCGGAGCCAGAGCAGTCCGCTCCACCGGGGTCAAGTCCTGCTCCGGTCAGCGGCTCCACTCCGGAGCCAGAGCAGTCCGCTCCACCGGTGCCCAGTCCAGCTCCGGTCAGCGGCTCCAGTCCAGACCATGACGTCAGCCCCTCTCCAGGTTCGGGGTCTCCCACACCAGGGTCCAGACAGGGCCTGGCGTATCGTGGGAGGAAGGAGAGGGGAAGCAGCGCGCCGAGGTCCAGACCAGACCAGGGGTGCAACAGGGAGGCGGAGAGTGAGAGGTCGTCACGCCACGAGCCGGATCCGCCTCCGAGGTGGAATGCCCACCCGGCCCCTACCCTGTTATGTTTATGTTGTGCGGTCGGAGTCCGCACCTTTGGGGGGGGGGGTACTGTCACGCCCTGACTCAGGGGACTCTTATATGTTGAGTCAGGGTGTGTATATTCTTTGTTATATATATTCTATGTTGTAGTTCTATTATGTGTAGATCTATGTTGGCCGGTGTGGTTCCCAATCAGAGGCAGCTGTAGCTCGTTGTCTCTGATTGGGGACCATACTTAGGCAGCCTTTTGGCACTAGTGGGTTGTGGGATCTTGTTCCGTTTAAGGTTTGTTGTGTGTTACCTTAGGACTTCACGTGTTGTTGGTTTATTGTTTTGTCGTGGTGTTTATTCGTTATAATAAACATGTATGCATATCATGCTGCGCCTTGGTCCGTCCTTCAACGAGCGTGACACCGCTCTGATATCAAATAGTTTTTTCCGGCTGTATGTAATGATACAAAACACTTTCTGAGCTAATAATGTAAAAAATAATACAGAAAAAAACGAAATACCGCAAAGTTTCTTAAGAGCTAGTCGCGAGGCCGCCATCTTCGTCGGTGCTTTGGAGCACCTTAAATGACATTTTGGGCAAAAAGGCAAACTCTGCTCCATCTTTCATTGACTCAGATGGCTCATTCATCACAAAACCCACTGATATTACCAACTACTTTAATAATTTTTTTATTGGCAAGATTAGCAAACTCAAGCATCACATGCCAGCAACAAACACTGACATTACACATCCAAGTATATATGACCAAATTATGAAATACAAACATTGTAATTTTGAATTCTATAAAGTAAGTGTGGAAGAGGTGAAAACATTATTGTTGTCTATCAACAATGACCAGCCACCGGGGTCTGACAACTTGGAAGGAAAATTACTGAAGATAATAGGAGACGATATTGCCACTCCTATTTGCCATATATTAAATTTAAACCTACTAGAAAATGTGTTCCCTCAGGCCTGGAGGGAAGCAAAAGTAATTCCCCCTACCTAAGAATAGTAAAGCCCCCTTAACTGGCTCAAATAGCCGACCAATCAGCCTGTTACCAACCCTTAGTAAACCTTTTGAAAAAATTGTGTTGACCGGATAGAATACTATTTTACAGTAAACTTTCAGCATGCTTATAGGTAAGGGTAGGGTAGGGTAGGCAACAACACATCTGTTACATTGATCCTCAACACGGGGGCCCCTCGGGGGGGTGTGCTTAGTCCCCTCCTGTACTCCCTGTTCACCCACAACTGCGTGGCCAGACACGACTCCAACACCATCATTAAGTTTGCTGATGACACACCAGTGGTAGGCCTGATCACAGACAACGATGAGACTATAGGGAGCAGGTCAGAGACCTGGCAGTGTGGTGCCTGGACAACAACCTCTTCCTCAACGTGAGCAAGATAAAGGAGCTGATCGTGGACTGCAGGAATAGGAGGGCCGAACACACCCACATTCGCATCGACGGGTCTGTAGTGGAGCGGGTCGAGAGTTTCAAGTTCCTTGGTGTCCACACCAACAACAAATGATCATGGTCCAAACACACCAAGAAAGTCGTGAAGAGGGCACGACAACGTCTTTTCTCCCTTAGGAGACTGAAAAGATTTGGCATGGGTCCCCAGATCCTCAATAAGTTTTACAGCTCCACCATCGAGTGCATCCTGACATTTACATTTACATTTACATTTTAGTCATTTAGCAGACGCTCTTATCCAGAGCGACTTACAGTTACTGCATACATTATTTTATCGAACCCACAACCCTGGCGTTGCAAACGCCATGCTCTACCAACTGAGCTACATCCCCTGACCTGTTGCATCACAGCCTGGCATGGCAACTGCTCGGCATCCGACCGTAAGGTGCTACAGAGGGTAGTGCGTACGGCCCAGTACATCACTGGGGCCAAGCTTCCTGCCATCCTGGACCTATATACCAGGCGGTGTCAGAGGAAGGCCCAAAAAATTGTCAAAGACTTCAATCACCCAAGTCATTGACGGTTCTCTCTGCTACCGCACGGCAAGTGGTACTGGAGCGCCAAGTCTAGGTCCAAAAAGCTCCTTAACAGCTTCTACCCCCAAACCATACGCCTTTTGAACAATTAATCAAATGGCCACCCGGACTATTTGAATTGAACCCCCCCCCCCCCCCCCCCCCCCCCCCCCCCCCCCCCCCCCCCCCCCCCCCCCCCCCCCCCCCTTTGATTTTACACTGCTGCTACTCGCTGTTTATTATCTATGCATAGTCACTTTACCCCTACCTACATGTAGAAATTACCTTGAATAACCTGTACCCCCGCACATTGACTTGGTACCAGTACCCCCTGTATATAGCCTCGTTATTGTTATTTTATTGTGTTCCTTTAAAATAATTAAATGTTTTACTTTAGTTTATATAGTAAATATTTTCTTAACTCTATTTTCTTAAAACTGTATTGTTGGTTAAGGGCTTGTAAGTTAGCATTTCACGGTAAAGTCTACAGCTGTTGTATTCGGCATGTGACACATACAATTTGATTTGATTTGATCCTACTCTTTTCTATTTTTACCAATGACCTGCCACTGGCATTAAACAAAGCATGTGTGTCCATGTATGCTGATGATTCAACCATATACGCATCAGTAACCACAGCTAATGAAGTCACTGAAACCCTTAACAAAGAGTTGCAGTCTGTTTTGGAATGGGTGGCCAGTAATAAACTGGTCCGTAACATCTCTAAAACTAAGAGCTTTGTATTTGGTACAAATCATTCCCTAAGTTCTAGACCTCAGCTGAATCTGGTAAAGAATGGTGTGGCTGTTGAACAAGTTGAGGAGACTAAATTACTTGGTATTACCTTAGATTGTAAACTGTCATGGTCAACACATATAGATTCAATGGTTGTAAAGATGGGGAGAGGTCTGTCTGTAAAAAAAGAGATGCTCTGCTCTTTTGACATCACACTCCACAAAGCAAGTCCTGCAGGCTCTAGTTTAATCCTATCTTGATTATTGACCAGTCATATGGTCAAGTGCTGCAAAGAAATACCTAGTTAAGCTGCAGCTGGCCCAGAACAGAGCGGCATATCTTGCTCTTCATTGTAATCCACAGAGACAATCTTCCAAGACCCCTACAGACCACTCAATCCTCAGAGACCCCTACAGACCACCCAATCCTCAGAGACCCCTACAGATCACCCAATCCTCAGAGACCCCTACAAACCACCCAATCCTCAGAGACCCCTACAGACCACCCAATCCTCAGAGACCCCTACAAACCACCCAATCCTCAGACCCCTACAAACCACCCAATCCTCAGACTCCTACAGATCACCCAATCCTCAGAGACTCCTACAGACCACTCAATCCTCAGAGACCCCTACAAACCACCCAATCCTCAGACTCCTACAGATCACCCAATCCTCAGAGACCCCTACAGACCACTCAATCCTCAGAGACCCCTACAGACCACCCAATCCTCAGAGACCCCTACAAACCACCCAATCCTCAGAGACTCCTACAGACCACCCAATCCTCAGAGACCCCTACAGACCACCCAATCCTCAGAGACCCCTACAGACCACCCAATCCTCAGAGACTCCTACAGACCACCCAATCCTCAGAGACCCCTACAGACCACTCAATCCTTAGAGACTCATACAGACCACCCAATCAATTCTGTTCAATTACAAACAAATCGAAATGTGATTTATTTGCCCAGGAATCATTTAAATATCAAGAGAGCTGGACAGGCGGAGGCCCCATCAATAAACTGTTCCTCACCAAGAAGCTGTCAAGGATCATTTTCCTAAGCGCAGGACATCACCCCCAACCCCCCCCCCACCCCTCCCATCTCCCATCCCCGACCCAGGACTCTTGCGCCTGACATTTGATAATATTGCGCTCTATGCTGATTGAAATTGATTTTGGAGGCTGGGAGCGGCTGTTTGGTCCCTGCCTATAAACTCAAGGACAAGGCCCCATCAGCAGAGCAACTAATGGGGGGGCGGAAGGTTCGGAACACAGAAAACCGTCTCGGGGCATGGGACTGGCAGTCACACTTCCCATAAATCAGTGGGGGGAAACTGAACGATCCGGGGATGTGACACCCTCTGACACACTGGACTATCTGCATCCTAACTCTAACCCTAACCCAAACCCTGGCTCTCTGCTGATAATGAATAAAGCAGACATTGTATAAGTGGGCCATGTAATGTGTGTCTGTTCATTTAGTTCCTTCTATTTTCTCATATTCTAACCCTCTTCCACTGAACTGATTCCACTGCATAAGGCAACAGCAAACTATCACAGGAAATTGCTTTTATTTTTGAGTATTTTCTAAATGAATTTGAATTCCCAACAGTGGTTAACTATGGTGTGTTTGGTTGATATGGTGGCCCAAATAGGGACTAAACATTAACCTCATCTCAACAGTCTCAGGGGAACTCACGTCAAATTACTTACTAACACCAGGGGAACTGGGAGACAGACTGACAGACAGACTGAGACTCTATCTGACTTACTAACACCAGGGGAACTGAGAGAGACAGAAGGACACAGACAGACTGACAGACAGACTGACAGACAGACTGAGACTCTATCTGACTTACTAACACCAGGGGAACTGAGAGAGACAGAAGGACAGACAGACTGAGACTCTATCTGACTTACTAACACCAGGGGAACTGAGAGACAGAAGGACACAGACAGACTGACAGACAGACTGACAGACAGACTGACAGACAGACTGAGACTCTATCAGACTTACTAACACCAGGGGAACTGAGAGAGACAGAAGGACAGACAGACTGAGACTCTATCTGACTTACTAACACCAGGGGAACTGAGAGAGACAGAAGGACACAGACAGACTGACAGACAGACTGACAGACAGACTGAGACTCTATCTGACTTACTAACACCAGGGGAACTGAGAGAGACAGAAGGACAGACAGACTGAGACTCTATCTGACTTACTAACACCAGGGGAACTGAGAGACAGAAGGACACAGACAGACTGACAGACAGACTGACAGACAGACTGACAGACAGACTGAGACTCTATCTGACTTACTAACACCAGGGGAACTGTGAGAGACAGAAGGACACAGACAGACTGACAGACAGACTGAGACTCTATCTGAACTCTACTCTCTGATGCCGTGTGGTTGTCTTCATCCGATCAAGGTGAGCCGATCACTATCTGATCGAGATTTGTTGCATCTACATGTAGCAGAATGATGTTGTTACCCTAGATTATGCAAAGACATTTTATTTTGAAGGAGTTGTACATAGGACATTTATTTTGATAGAGCAGAGAGGACTGGGTCAATGGGTTAAGACATTTGTGACTCATTTCAGGAAGCTACACGGCATCAGAGAGTAGAGGCGGAAGCTAGGGTTAGAGGCGTATGTCGCATGGCACTACTTTACAGGAGAGCCATTTGAACGTAAACATATTTTTTTTTATCAAAATGCATTTTTTGGTAGAAATCCATACTGGAACATGTTAACTTTTATGTGCCTTAATAACAAACTTGTATTCCATCAGTAAATACAAATAAAATTGTTAAATTACGAGCCTAGTTGCTTTAGCCACGGAAAAAGACAGGAACCTCCTCGCTAGCCATGATTGGCTGAGATAATGGATGGGCTGAACATGCCGGGAGATGAGTTTGGATTGGTCTGTCGGCAGGTAGCTTAGTGGTTAAGAGCGTTGTGCCAGTAACCGAAAGGTCGCTGGTTCTAATCCCCGAGCCGACTATGTCACGATCGTCTAGGAGTGAAGGAGACCAAAGCGCAGCGCGTTGAACGAACATGACTTTAATTAGAGTAAAGCACGTAAAATACAAAACAAAAGACGACTCGTGAAGTCCACAGTACAACGACTGAAACACGGAACAATAACCCACAAACCCCACAGGAAAACATACAGAAATAAATATGGCTCCCAATCAGAGATAACGAGCCGACAGCTGACCCTCGTTACCTCCGATTGGGAGTCATTGACAAAACCTAGAAAATCACCACTTTGACACCCAACATAGAACAAAACCACATAGACTGCACACACCCTGGCTCAACATAATGAGTCCCAGAACCAGGGTGTGACAGTACCCCCCCCTAAAGGCGCGGACTGCGACCGCGCCTCAAAACCCCCAAACAGGGGAGGGCTGGGCGGGCATACCTCCTCGGTGGCGGTTCTGGCTCCGGCCTAGACCACCACCCCACCATAGTCACTACCCGCTTACGTAGGTTCCTCCAAATGACCCCCACCGGTTTAAGGGGCAGCACCGGACTAAGAGGCAGCACCGGACTAAGGGGCAGCACCGGACTAAGGGGCAGCACCGGACTAAGGGGCAGCACCCGACTAAGGGGCAGCACCAGACTAAGGGGCAGCACCTGACTCAATGGCGGATCCTGGCTGGCTGGCTCTGGCGGATCCTGGCTGGACGGCTCTGGCGGATCCTGGCTGAACGGCTCATGGCTGGCTGAAGGATCTGGCTGCTCATGGCTGGCTGACGGATCTGGCTGCTCATGGCTGGCTGACGGATCTGGCTGCTCATGGCTGGCTGACGGATCTGGCTGCTCATGGCTGGCCGACGGATCTGGCTGATCCGGTCTGGCCGAAGGCTCTGGCTGATCCTGTCTGGCGGAAGGCTCTGGCTGATCCGGTCTGGCGGAAGGCTCTGGCTGATCCGGTCTGGCGGAAGGCTCTGGCTGATCCTGTCTGGCCGAAGGCTCTGGCTGATCCTGTCTGGCGGAAGGCTCTGGCTGATCCTGTCTGGCGGAAGGCTCTGGCTGATCCGGTCTGGCGGAAGGCTCTGGCTGATCCTGTCTGGCCGAAGGCTCTGGCTGATCCTGTCTGGCGGAAGGCTCTGGCTGATCCTGTCTGGCGGACGGCTCTGGCTGATCCTGTCTGGCGGAGAGCTCTAGCGGCTCCGGTCTGGCGGACGGCTCTGAAGGCTCATGGCAGACGGGCGGCTTTGCAGGCTCAGTACAGACGGGCAGTTCAGACGGCGTTGGGCAGACGGACAGTTCAGACGGCGTTGGGCAGACGGGCAGTTCAGGCGCCGTTGGGCAGACGGGCAGTTCAGACGGCGTTGGGCAGACGGACAGTTCAGGCGCCGTTGGGCAGACGGGCCGTTCAGACGGCGTTGGGCAGACGGACAGTTCAGGCCCCGTTGGGCAGACGGGCCGTTCAGACGGCGTTGGGCAGACGGACAGTTCAGGCCCCGTTGGGCAGACGGCCGACTCTGGCCGTCTGAGGCGCATCGTAGGCCTGGTGCGTGGTGCCGGAACAGGAGGTACCGGGCTGAGGACACGCATCTCAGGGCTAGTGCGGGAAGCAACAACAGGACGCACAGGACTCTGGGGACACACAGGAGGCTTGGTGCGTGGTGTATGCACTGGTGGTAAAGGGCTGGAGACACGCACCATCGAGCCAGTGCGTGGAGGAGACACAGGGCTCTGAAGACGCACAGGAAACCTGGTGCGTGGTGTAGGTACTGGTGGTACTGGGCTGGAGCGAGGAGGTGGCGCCGGAAATACCGGCCCGTGCAGGCGTACTGGCTCCCTTGAGCACTGAGCCTGCCCAACCTTACCTGGGTTGATGCTCCCCGTCGCCCGACCAGTACGGGGAGGTGGAATAACCCGCACCGGCCTATGTGGGCGAACCGGGAACACCATGCGTAAGGCTGGTGCCATGTACGCCGGCCCGAGGAGACGCACTGGTGACCTGCTGCGTGGGACCGGCCTCATGACATCCGGCTCAACACTCAATCTGGCCCGGCCGATATGTGGAGCTGGACTGTACCGAACCGGGCTATGCCTGCGTACAGGAGACACCATGCGCTCAACTGCGTAACACGGTGTCTGCCCGTACTCTCGCTCTCCACGGTCAGTCCAGGGAGTAGGCGCAGGTCTCCTACCTGACTTCGCCACACTCCCTCTTAGCCCCCCCCCAAGAAATTATTGGGTAGTACCCACAGGCTTCCAGTCTTGCCTCCGTGCTGCCTCCTCATATCGCCGCCTCTCGGCTTTAGCTGCCTCCAGCTCTTCCCGAGGACGGCGATATTCTCCCGGTTGTGCCCAAGGTCCCTTACCATCCAGAATCTCCTCCCATGTCCATGAATCCTTTATGGGTGGATATAAATCCTGTGTAGGTGGATCCTGTTGCTCCTGGACGCGCTGCTTGGTCTTTCTTTGGTGGGTTATTCTGTCACGATCGTCTAGGAGTGAAGGAGACCAAAGCGCAGCGCGTTGAACGAACATGACTTTAATTAGAGTAAAGCACGTAAAATACAAAACAAAAGACGACTCGTGAAGTCCACAGTACAACGACTGAAACACGGAACAATAACCCACAAACCCCACAGGAAAACATACAGAAATAAATATGGCTCCCAATCAGAGATAACGAGCCGACAGCTGACCCTCGTTACCTCCGATTGGGAGTCATTGACAAAACCTAGAAAATCACCACTTTGACACCCAACATAGAACAAAACCACATAGACTGCACACACCCTGGCTCAACATAATGAGTCCCAGAACCAGGGTGTGACAGACTAGGTGAAAAATCTGTCGATGTGCCCTTGAGCAAGGCACTTAACCCTAATAGCACCTGTAAGTCACTCTGGATAAGAGCGTCTGCTAAATGACTAAAATGTAAATGTAGCACGCTTCTGTTTATAACGTGAGCTGCTCAGTATGTGTTGATAGTTCATTCTACCGTGCTGTTTTTGAAATATATAACGTTAGCCATAAAGAACTACAAAAGTTTTGCTACTTTTCTCAACAACATTGATGTCCTGAATTTAGCATGCAAAAAAAGTGATTTGCTACAGTCATATGCATTCTTAGTTATAGACTAATGTTAGCTAGCTAACATTGAACCTGGTTGGTTAGCTTTATCTACCTGCAGATTAATACTACAGCTATGACATTCCGTTTGTATTGTTAGTAGTATGAGTTGGGATTATGCCGGTCCATTGTTTAGCTAGCTAGCTACATGTCTAAACAAAACGCAAAAGACTACATGTCTAAACAAAACACTTCGCCAGATTATTACATGACCCATCAAGTTAGCCAGGTGATTACATGACCCATTAAGTTAGCCAGGTGGTTACATGACCCATTAAGTTAGCCAGGTGATTGCATGACCCATCAAGTTAGCCAGGTGATTGCATGACCCATCAAGTTAGCCAGGTGTGTCTGGGGGTGATTACGGCCATCTATGGTATTTCATGAACATGTGTCCATGTCTAGACAATAGTGACCCGTCCACTCAGCTAGATGTGGCTGGGGGGTGGGTATAGCATTTATTTCACATGACCCATCAACTTAGACAAGTGTGTCTGGTAAGCGTCACCTAATAATTATAAAATATTTGTATCTGGACACTTTCTGTTTTTGATATTGCTACTATGCAAGTAACAATTTCACTGTACTGTTTACACCTTCTGTATCCTGTGCATGTGACAAATCAACTTTTTATGTTATTTGATATAGTGTTTGTTTACCAGAGATGGCCTCACATGTGAATCCTTAAAGAGGTGGGTGGGGCTAAGGCTTAAGAGGGTGTGAACGATGCTGAATGGGTGTAGACAAAGAAGAGCGCTCCAGTATGTTTACCAAAACATTCAAGGGCCATTTTCTAAAAAGTGGGGTTACAAGTTGTTCAACTTTCAAAGCGAAATTACTTTCCCATTGTTCCTCAACTGTAGTGTATGACATACCATCTTCTAGCTCTGTCTCTACTTTCATCCAATGTAAAAAACACAAATTCATGTGTTGCTACATAAAACCAAATCGAGCCGGTCGGTCACATTTATTGTTGTAATACTTTCCATTCTATTGTATTATTTTATGACAGCTGGGTTGCTGTCATTTAATTTGATGTAAAATACACTGTATTATCTCATGTTTAAAAGTGCGTAATGTTAAGTGTTATAGTGGATCCTTGGTTGGTTTGGTACTGGAGACACTTATCCCCCTCACTATCTTTAAGCATCAGTTGTCAGAGCAGCTTACCGATCACTGCACCTGTACACAGCCCATCTGAAATTAGCCCACCCAACTAACTCATCCCCATATTGTTATTTACATTGTTATTTATTTTGCTCATTTGCACCCGAGTATCTCTATTTGCACAAATTATAATTGTAATTATTTTGCACTATGGCCTATTTATTGCCTTACCTCCATAACTTGCTACATTCGCACACACTGTATATAGATTTTCTGTTGTATTTTTGACTTTATGTTTTGTTTATTCCATTTGTAACTCTGTGTTGTTGTTTTTATTGCACTGCTTTGCTTTATCTTGGCCAGGTTGCAGTTGTAAATGAGAACTTGTTCTCAACTGGCCTACCTGGTTAAATAAAGGTGAAATAAATAAAATAATAAAGGTGTTATAGTCGATCCTTTGTTGGTTTGGTCCATGGGTAATGTCAGGTTTGATGGTGTGGTCCATGGGTAATGTCAGGTTTGATGGTGTGGTCCATGGGTAATGTCAGGTTTGATGGTGTGGTCCATGGGTAATGTCAGGTTTGATGGTGTGGTCCATGGGTAATGTCAGGTTTGAGTGCATCCTTGGTTCGTTTGGTTCATTTGTAATGTCAGGTTTGAAAGTGCATCCTTGGTTACTAGTTAGATATTACTGCACTGGCGGAGCTGGAAGCAGAAGCATTTTGCTACACCCGCAATAACATCTGCTAAACACGTGTATGTGACCAATACAATTTCATATGATTTGCTTGGTTTGGTCTGTTAATAATGTCAAGTTGATAGTGCATCCTTTGTTGGTTTGGTCCGTTAGTAATGTCAAGTTGATAGTGCATCCTTTGTTGGTTTGGTCCGTTAGTAATGTCAAGTTGATAGTGCATCCTTGGATCGTTTGGGTCATTTTTAATGTTGGGTTTATTTTATTTTATTTTTTATTTCACCTTTATTTAACCAGGTAAGCCAGTTGAGAACAAGTTCTCATTTACAACTGCAACCTGGCCAAGATAAAGCAAAGCAGTGCGATAAAAACAACAACACAGAGTTACATATGGAATAAAAAAACATAAAGTCAAAAATACAACAGAAAATATATATACAGTGTGTGCAAATGTAGCAAGTTATGGAGGTAAGGCAATAAATAGGCTATAGTGCAAAATAATTACTATTAATATTAACACTGGAATGATAGATGTGCAAGAGATGATGTGCAAATAGAGATACTGGGGTGCAAATGAGCAAAATAAATAACAATATGGGGATGAGGTAGTTGGGTGGGCTAATTACAGATGGGCTGTGTACAGGTGCAGTGATCGGTAAGGTGCTCTGACAACTGATGCTTAAAGTTAGTGATGGAGATAAGAGTCTCCAGCTTCAGAGATTTTTGCAATTCGTTCCAGTCATTGGCATTGGCAGCAGAGAACTGGAAGGAATGGCGGCCAAAGGAGGTGTTGGCTTTGGGGATGACCAGTGAGATATACCTGCTGGAGCGCATACTACGGGTGGATGTTGCTATGGTGACCAATGATCTAAGATAAGGCGGGGATTTGCCTAGCAGTGATTTATAGATGGCCTGGAGCCAGTGGGTTTGGCGACGAATATGTAGCGAGGACCAGCCAACAAGAGCGTACAGGTCACAGTGGTGGGTAGTATATGGGGCTTTGGTGACAAAACGGATGGCACTGTGATAGACTACATCCAATTTGCTGAGTAGAGTGTTGGAGGCTATTTTGTAAATGACATCGCCGAAGTCAAGGATCGGTAGGATAGTCAGTTTTACGAGGCCATGTTTGGCAGCATGAGTGAAAGACGCTTTGTTGCGAAATAATTAGCCGATTCTAGATTTAACTTTGGATTGGAGATGCTTAATGTGAGTCTGGAAGGAGAGTTTACAGTCTAACCAGACACCTAGGTATTTGTAGTTGTCCACATACTCTAGGTCAGACCCGTCGGGAGAAGTGATTCTAGTCAGGTGGGCGGGTGCCAGCAGCGTTCGATTGAAGAGCATGCATTTAGTTTTACTAGTGTTTAAGAGCAGTTGGAGGCTACTGAAGGAGTGTTGTATGGCATTGAAGCTCGTTTGGAGGTTTGTTAACACAGTGTCCAATGAAGGGCCAGATGTATACAAAATGGTGTCGTCTGCGTAGAGGTGGATCTGAGAGTCACCAGCAGCAAGAGCGACATCATTGATATACACGGAGAAAAGAGTTGGCCCAAGAATTGAACCCTGTGGCACCCCCATAGAGACTGCCATAGGTCCAGACAACAGGCCCTCCGATTTGACACATTGAACTCTATCTGAGAAGTAGTTGGTGAACCAGGCGAGGCAGTCATTTGAGAAACCAAGGCTATTTAGTCTGCCAATAAGAATGCAGTGGTTGACAGAGTTGAAAGCCTTGGCCAGGTCGATGAAGATGGCTGCACAGTACTGTCTATTATCGATCGCGGTTATAATATTGTTTAGGACCTTGAGCGTGGCTAAGGTGCACCCATGACCAGCTCGGAGACCGGATTGCATAGCGGAGAAGGTACGGTGGGATTCGAAATGGTCGGTGATCTGTTTGTTAACTTGGCTTTCAAAAACGTTCGAAAGGCAGGGCAGGATGGATATAGGTCTGTAACAGTTTGGATCTAGAGAGAGAGGTTGAACAGGCTAGTAATAGGGGTTGCGACAATTTCGGCGGCTATTTTTAGAAAGAAAGGGTCCAGATTGTCTAGCCAGATGATTTGTAGGGGTCCAGATTTTGCAGCTCTTTCAGAACATCAGCTGTCTGAATTTGTGTGAAGGAGAAGCAGGGGGGGGGGCATGGGCAAGTTGCAGCGGAGGGTGCAGAGCTGGTGGCCGGGGTAGTGGTAGCCAGGTGGAAAGCATGGCCAGCCGTAGCAAAATGCTTGTTGAAATTCTCGATTATTGTAGATTTATCGGTGGTGATAGTGTTTCCTAGCCTCAGTGCAGTGGGCAGCTGGAAGGAGGTGCTTTTATTCTCCATGGACTTTACAGTGTCCCAAAACTTTTTGGAGTTAGTGCTACAGGATGCAAATTTCTGTTTGAAAAAGCTAGCCTTTGCTTTCCTAACTGCTTGTGTATATTGGTTCCTAACTTCCCTGAAAAGTTGCATATCGCGGGGGCTATTCGATGCTAATGCAGTACGCCACAGGATGTTTTTGTGCTGGTCAAGGGCAGTCAAGTCTGAGGTGAACCAGGGGCTATATCTGTTCTTAGTTCTGAATTTTTTGAATGGGGCATGCTTATTTAAGATTGAGAGGAAAGCACTTTTAAAGAACAACCAGGCATCCTCTACTGACGAAATGAGATCGATATCCATCCAGGATACCTGGGCCAGGTCAATTAGGAAGGCCTGCTCGCTAAAGTGTTTTAGGGAGCGTTTGACAGTGATGAGGGGTGGTCGTTTGACCGCGGACCCGTTGCGGACGCAGGCAATAAGCTAGTGATCGCTGAGATCCTGGTTGAAAGCAGAGATGGTTGTCCTTCTGGAAGGTTTTCCCATCTCCACAGAGGAACTCTGGAGCTCTGTCATAGTGACCATCGGGTTCTTGGTCACCTCCATGACCAAGGCCCTTCTCCCCAAATTGCTCAGTTTGGCCAGGCAGCCAGCTCTAGGAAAAGTCTTGGTGGTTCCAAACTTCCTCCATTTAAGAATGATGGAGGCCACTGTGTTCTTGGGGACCTTCAATGCTGCAGACATTTTTTGGTACCCTTCCCCAGATCTGTGCCTCGACACAACCCTGTCTCGGGAGCTCTACGGACAATTCCTTCGACCTCATAGCTTGATGTTTTGCTCTGACATGCATTGTCAACTGTCGGACCTTATATAGACAGGTGTGTGCCTTTCCAAATCATGTCCAATCAATTGAATTTACCACAGGTGGACTCCAATCAAGTTTTAGAAACATCTCAAGGATGATCAATGGAATCAGGATGGACCTGAGCTCAATTTTGAGTGTCATAGCAAAGGGTCTGAATACTTATGTAAATAAGGTATTTATGTTTATTTTTATTTTTAATACATTTGCAAAAATGTATTAAAACCTGTTTTTGCTTTTTTTTTATTATGCGGTATTTTGTGTAGATTGCTGAGGAAAAATATTTATTTAATCAATTTTAGAATAAGACTGTATTGTATCAAAATGTGGAAAAAGTCAAGGGGTCTGAATACTTTCCGAAGGCACTGTATACATACTATATACATTTTACGGACACAATCTAATTTTCAATAGTTATATTTTGTTTGTTTTGACTCCTGTCCTTCCTCTACCCAACCTCTCCCATCTGTTTCTGATGTCCATCCGGTTTGATTTCTATTTGCCATATATTTTTAACTGTGCTGTTTCACAAAAGTTCTGAACCTATATACATTTTACAGACAGAGTATATTTTACATGTGTTATCTTGTTGTTATTAGTCCCACCCTTCAGGTCCATTCAACCCCTCCCATCTATCTCTTAACACCATCCATATTGGATTTTTATTTGCCATATATTTTTCAACAGTGCTGTGATGCTTCACAAAAGTTCTGAACCTTTCAATTCTCAAAGTTTCTACAGAATCTAAATTAAAGATACTAAAAGTTCTTATATTATTGATCGATTTGACTTTGTCTTATCAAATCAACCAGTATTGCCCTGTGATTCTGACCCTGTGTTTCTGGTTAGTGTTTCTGACCCTGTGTTTCTGACCCTGTGTTTCTGACCCTGTATTTCTGGTTAGTGTTTCTGACCCTGTGTTTCTGACCCTGTATTTCTGGTTAGTGTTTCTGACCCTGTGTTTCTGACCCTGTGTTTCTGACCCTGTGTTTCTGACCCTGTATTTCTGGTTAGTGTTTCTGACCCTGTGTTTCTGACCCCGTGATTCTGACCCTGTGTTTCTGACCCTGTGTTTCTGACCCCGTGATTCTGACCCTGTGTTTCTGACCCTGTGTTTCTGACCCTGTGTTTCTGACCCTGTGATTCTGACCCTGTGTTTCTGACCCTGTGTTTCTGACCCTGTGTTTCTGACCCTGTGTTTCTGGTTAGTATTTCTGACCCTGTGTTTCTGACCCCGTGATTCTGACCCTGTGTTTCTGACCCTGTGTTTCTGACCCTGTGTTTCTGACCCTGTGTTTCTGACCCTTTGTTTCTGGTTAGTGTTTCTGACCCTGTGTTTCTGACCCTGTGTTTCTGACCCTGTGTTTCTGACCCTGTGTTTCTGGTTAGTGTTTCTGACCCTGTGTTTCTGGCCCTGTGTTTCTGACCCTGTGTTTATGGTTAGTGTTTCTGACCCTGTGTTTCTGGTTAGTATTTCTGACCCTGTGTTTCTGACCCCGTGATTCTGACCCTGTGTTTCTGACCCTGTGTTTCTGACCCTGTGTTTCTGACCCTGTGTTTCTGACCCTGTGTTTCTGACCCTGTGTTTCTGGTTAGTGTTTCTGACCCTGTGTTTCTGACCCTGTGTTTCTGACCCTTTGTTTCTGGTTAGTGTTTCTGACCCTGTGTTTCTGACCCTGTGTTTCTGACCCTGTGTTTCTGACCCTGTGTTTCTGGTTATTGTTTCTGACCCTGTGTTTCTGGCCCTGTGTTTCCGACCCTGTGTTTCTGGTTAGTGTTTCTGACCCTGTGTTTCTGACCCTGTGTTTCTGACCCTGTGTTTCTGACCCTGTGTATCTGACCCTGTGTTTCTGGTTAGTGTTTCTGACCCTGTGTTTCTGACCCTGTGTTTCTGACCCTGTGTTTCTGACCCTGTGTTTCTGGTTAGTGTTTCTGACCCTGTGTTTCTGACCCTGTGTTTCTGACCCTGTGTTTCTGGTTAGTGTTTCTGACCCTGTGTTTCTGGTTAGTGTTTCTGACCCTGTGTTTCTGGTTAGTGTTTCTGACCCTGTGTTTCTGGCCCTGTGTTTCTGACCCTGTGTTTCTGACCCTGTGTTTCTGACCCTGTGTTTCTGACCCTGTGTTTCTGGTTAGTGTTTCTGACCCTGTGTTTCTGACCCTTTGTTTCTGGTTAGTGTTTCTGACCCTGTGTTTCTGGTTAGTGTTTCTGACCCTGTGTTTCTGACCCTGTGTTTCTGACCCTGGGTTTCCGACCCTGTGTTTCTGACCCTGTGTTTCTGACCCTGTGTTTCTGACCCTGTGTTTCTGACCCTGTGTATCTGACCCTGTGTTTCTGGTTAGTGTTTCTGACCCTGTGTTTCTGACCCTGTGTTTCTGACCCTGTGTTTCTGACCCTGTGTTTCTGGTTAGTGTTTCTGACCCTGTGTTTCTGACCCTGTGTTTCTGACCCTGTGTTTCTGGTTAGTGTTTCTGACCCTGTGTTTCTGGTTAGTGTTTCTGACCCTGTGTTTCTGGTTAGTGTTTCTGACCCTGTGTTTCTGGCCCTGTGTTTCTGACCCTGTGTTTCTGACCCTGTGTTTCTGACCCTGTGTTTCTGACCCTGTGTTTCTGGTTAGTGTTTCTGACCCTGTGTTTCTGACCCTTTGTTTCTGGTTAGTGTTTCTGACCCTGTGTTTCTGGTTAGTGTTTCTGACCCTGTGTTTCTGACCCTGTGTTTCTGACCCTGTGTTTCCGACCCTGTGTTTCTGACCCTGTGTTTCTGACCCTGTGTTTCTGACCCTGTGTTTCTGACCCTGTGTTTCTGACCCTTTGTTTCTGGTTAGTGTTTCTGACCCTGTGTTTCTGACCCTGTGTTTCTGACCCTGTGTTTCTGACCCTGTATTTCTGAATAGTGTTCAGACAAACACTCACTCGCTGTCACAGGACAAACTCACTCACTGTCACAGGACAAACACTCACTGTCACAGGACAAACACTCACTCGCTGTCGCAGGACAAACACTCACTGTCACAGGACAAACACTCACTCGCTGTCACAGGACAAACACTCACTCGCTGTCGCAGGACAAACACTCACTGTCACAGGACAAACACTCACTGTCACAGGACAAACACTCACTCGCTGTCACAGGACAAACACTCACTCGCTGTCGCAGGACAAACACTCGCTGTCACAGGACAAACACTCGCTGTCACAGGACAAACACTCGCTGTCACAGGACAAACACTCACTGTCACAGGACAAACACTCACTCGCTGTCGCAGGACAAACACTCACTGTCACAGGACAAACACTCACTCGCTGTCACAGGACAAACACTCACTCGCTGTCACAGGACAAACACTCACTCGCTGTCGCAGGACAAACACTCACTGTCACAGGACAAACACTCGCTGTCGCAGGACAAACTCACTCGCTGTCACAGGACAAACACTCGCTGTCGCAGGACAAACTCACTCGCTGTCACAGGACAAACACTCGCTGTCACAGGACAAAACACTCACTCGCTGTCGCAGGACAAACTCACTCGCTGTCGCAGGACAAACTCACTCGCTGTCACAGGACAAACACTCGCTGTCACAGGACAAACACTCACTCGCTGTCGCAGGACAAACTCACTCGCTGTCGCAGGACAAACTCACTTGCTGTCGCAGGACAAACTCACTCTGACACAGGTGCGCAGTAACTCCACAGACACTATAGACCATCACTACAGAACTCTCAGAACATCACTACAGAACTCTCAGAACATCACTACAGAACTCTCAGAACATCACTACAGAACTCTCAGTACATCCCTACAGAACTCTCAGTACATCACTACAGAACTCTCAGTACATCCCTACAGAACTCTCAGAACATCACTACAGAACTCTCATTACATCACTACAGAACTCTCAGTAAATCACTACATAACTCTCAGTACATCACCACAGAACTCTCAGTACATCACCACAGAACTCTCAGAACATCACTACAGAACTCTCAGAACATCACTACAGAACTCTCAGTACATCCCTACAGAACTCTCAGAACATCACTACAGAACTCTCATTACATCACTACAGAACTCTCAGTAAATCACTACATAACTCTCAGTACATCACCACAGAACTCTCAGTACATCACCACAGAACTCTCAGAACATCACTACAGAACTCTCAGAACATCACTACAGAACTCTCAGTACATCACCACAGAACTCTCAGTATATCACTACAGAACTCTCAGAACATCACTACAGAACTCTCAGAACATCTCGCGTCTCTCAATGAAAACAAACCAGGATGTCTTCTTTGATGATAGAATGAGTTATTAACGATAAACACCTGATGCCAAAACAACAACATACCTGAATAGAATGTGCTATGGAAACACTTTTATGGGACGTTCTGCATGTTAAGTATGCCGGTAACACTTTATTTGGATAGTCCATCTGTCTGTCTATCTGTCTATCTGTCTATCTGTCTATCTGTCTGACACTGTCTATCTGTCTGATACTGTCTATCTGTCTATCTGTCTGACACTGTCTATCTGTCTGATACTGTCTATCTGTCTGATACTGTCTATCTGTCTATCTGTCTGACACTGTCTATCTGTCTATCTGTCTGACACTGTCTATCTGTCTGATACTGTCTATCTGTCTGACACTGTCTATCTGTCTATCTGTCTATCTGTCTGATACTGTCTATCTGTCTGATACTGTCTATCTGTCTGACACTGTCTATCTGTCTATCTGTCTGACACTGTCTATCTGTCTGATACTGTCTATATGTCTATCTGTCTGACACTGTCTTCTGTCTGATACTGTCTATCTGTCTATCTGTCTGACACTGTCTATCTGTCTGATACTGTCTATATGTCTATCTGTCTGACACTGTCTTCTGTCTGATACTGTCTATCTGTCTGATACTGTCTATCTGTCTATCTGTCTATCTGTCTGACACTGTCTATCTGTCTATCTGTCTGACACTGTCCATCTGTCTATCTGTCTGACACTGTCTATCTGTCTATCTGTCTGACACTGTCCATCTGTCTATCTGTCTATCTGTCTGATACTGTCTATCTGTCTGACACTGTCTATCTGTCTGATACTGTCTATCTGTCTATCTGTCTGACACTGTCTATCTGTCTGATACTGTCTATCTGTCTATCTGTCTATCTGTCTGATACTGTCTATCTGTCTATCTGTCTATCTGTCTGACACTGTCTATCTGTCTATCTGCCTGACACTGTCCATCTGTCTATCTGTCTATCTGTCTGACACTGTCTATCTGTCTGATACTGTCTATCTGTCTGATACTGTCTATCTGTCTATCTGTCTGACACTGTCTATCTGTCTATCTGTCTGACACTGTCCATCTGTCTGATACTGTCTATCTGTCTGATACTGTCTATCTGTCTATCTGTCTATCTGTCTGACACTGTCTATCTGTCTATCTGTCTATCTGTCTGATACTGTCTATCTGTCTGACACTGTCTATCTGTCTGATACTGTCTAGCTGTCTAGCTGTCTATCTGTCTATCTGTCTGATGCTGTCTATCTGTCTATCTGTCTGACACTGTCTATCTGTCTATCTGTCTGATGCTGTCTATCTGTCTATCTGTCTGATACTGTCTATCTGTCTATCTGTCTGACACTGTCTATCTGTCTGATACTGTCTAGCTGTCTAGCTGTCTATCTGTCTATCTGTCTGATGCTGTCTATCTGTCTATCTGTCTGACACTGTCTATCTGTCTATCTGTCTGATGCTGTCTATCTGTCTATCTGTCTGATACTGTCTATCTGTCTATCTGTCTGATACTGTCTATCTGTCTATCTGTCTATCTGTCTGATGCTGTCTATCTGTCTATCTGTCTGACACTGTCTATCTGTCTATCTGTCTGATACTGTCTATCTGTCTGACACTGTCTATCTGTCTATCTGTCTGACACTGTCTATCTGTCTATCTGTCTGACACTGTCCATCTGTCTATCTGTCCATCTGTCTGACACTGTCTATCTGTCTATCTGTCTGATGCTGTCTATCTGTCTATCTGTCTGATACTGTCTATCTGTCTATCTGTCTGACACTGTCCATCTGTCTGACACTGTCTATCTGTCTATCTGTCTGACACTGTCTATCTGTCTATCTGTCTGACACTGTCTATCTGTCTATCTGTCTGACACTGTCCATCTGTCTATCTGTCTATCTGTCTGACACTGTCTATCTGTCTGATACTGTCTATCTGTCTGACACTGTCTATCTGTCTGATACTGTCTATCTGTCTATCTGTCTGACACTGTCTATCTGTCTATCTGTCTGACACTGTCCATCTGTCTATCTGTCTATCTGTCTGACACTGTCTATCTGTCTGATACTGTCTATATGTCTGACACTGTCTATCTGTCTGATACTGTCTATCTGTCTGACACTGTCTATCTGTCTGATACTGTCTATCTGTCTATCTGTATATCTGTCTGATGCTGTCTATCTGTCTATCTGTCTGATACTGTCTATCTGTCTATCTGTCTGACACTGTCCATCTGTCTGACACTGTCTATCTGTCTATCTGTCTGACACTGTCTATCTGTCTATCTGTCTGACACTGTCTATGTGTCTGACACTGTCTATCTGTCTATCTGTCTGACACTGTCTTTCTGTCTATCTGTCTGATACTGTCTATCTGTCTATCTGTCTGACACTGTCTATCTGTCTATCTGTCTGATACTGTCCATCTGTCTGACACTGTCTATCTGTCTATCTGTCTATCTGTCTATCTGTCTATCTGTCTGACACTGTCTATCTGTCTATCTCTCTGACACTGTCTATCTGTCTGACACTGTCTATCTGTCTATCTGTCTGACACTGTCTATCTGTCTATCTGTCTGACACTGTCCATCTGTCTGACACTGTCTATCTGTCTATCTGTCTATCTGTCTATCTGTCTGACACTGTCTATCTGTCTATCTGTCTGACACTGTCTATCTGTCTATCTGTCTGACACTGTCTATCTGTCTATCTGTCTGACACTGTCCATCTGTCTGACACTGTCTATCTGTCTATCTGTCTATCTGTCTATCTGTCTATCTGTCTATCTGTCTGACACTGTCTATCTGTCTATCTGTCTGACACTGTCTATCTGTCTGACACTGTCTATCTGTCTATCTGTCTGACACTGTCTATCTGTCTGATACTGTCTATCTGTCTATCTGTCTATCTGTCTGACACTGTCTATCTGTCTGACACTGTCTATCTGTCTATCTGTCTATCTGTCTGACACTGTCTATCTGTCTATCTGTCTGACACTGTCTATCTGTCTATCTGTCTGATACTGTCTATCTGTCTATCTGTCTATCTGTCTGATACTGTCTATCTGTCTATCTGTCTGACACTGTCTATCTGTCTATCTGTCTGACACTGTCTATCTGTCTATCTGTCTGACACTGTCTATCTGTCTATCTGTCTGACACTGTCTATCTGTCTGACACTGTCTATCTGTCTATCTGTCTGACACTGTTTATCTGTCTGACACTGTCTATCTGTCTGACACTGTCTATCTGTCTGACACTGTCTATCTGTCTATCTGTCTATCTGTCTGACACTGTCTATCTGTCTATCTGTCTGACACTGTCTATCTGTCTATCTGTCTGACACTGTCTATCTGTCTATCTGTCTGACACTGTCTATCTGTCTATCTGTCTATCTGTCTATCTGTCTGATACTGTCTATCTGTCTATCTGTCTGACACTGTCTATCTGTCTATCTGTCTGACACTGTCTATCTGTCTATCTGTCTGACACTGTCTATCTGTCTATCTGTCTATCTGTCTATCTGTCTGATACTGTCTATCTGTCTATCTGTCTGACACTGTCTATCTGTCTATCTGTCTGACACTGTCTATCTGTCTATCTGTCTGATACTGTCTATCTGTCTATCTGTCTGATACTGTCTATCTCTCTGACACTGTCTATCTGTCTGACACTGTCTATCTGTCTATCTGTCTGATACTGTCTATCTGTCTATCTGTCTGATACTGTCTATCTGTCTGTCTTTCTGTGGAATCCAGATATAACATCCATTGTCATGTTTTCCAAATAAAGATGCCGGGATAGAAATTGTAATGAATATTGAAAGGCATCAGAAGTGTCTGCAAAGTATATAGCCAGACAGTCTAAAAGGCTTTCTCCACTCTGGCCTGGGGCCTTTGAAAAGTCCTCTGTTCCTGCCAACATCAGGGCCCCAGCTGCTGCTATTCTTCTCTGAGTGCAGCGCTCCCTTTCAATGCAGAGTGGTGGAGAGACGCATAATGACCCTCTACTTCTCAGCCAGGCTCAGAGGCGTCTGAGACGTGGACTTTACTGTCAGGTAGAGGGAATGGGGTTAAGAGGACTACAGTCAGGAGGAGAGGAGAGGTAGTGAACAGTAAAGAGGGGACGAGGGGGGAAGCTGGCTGTGAACAGTACAGAGGGGACGAGGGGGGAAGCTGGCTGTGAACAGTACAGAGGGGACGAGGGGGGAAGCTGGCTGTGAACAGTACAGAGGGGACGAGGGGGGACGCTGGCTGTGAACAGAGTCTATGAAACAGATCAAGGCTCTCTGAAGATAGTAACTTGACAATAGCAACAACAACTCAGGGCTCCGCTGCTTATATACGTTGCCCCGAGTGGGAATCAAACCAGTGCCATGCTCTACCAACTGAGCCACACAGGACCATTTCATTTAACATCAGTTGACATCAAACTGTTCTCCTGTCTGTTGCCATCAGAAACTCAGAGGGACTATTGGCAGTCTGGTTACAAGGTAAATGGCATTCTGTATTGTGTCTGTGACCATGAATAAATTAAGTAATTTTTGCATATGTTAATTTGTGGTGGTAAAGCTCATCCCAAGTATTGAATTCCTAAAAAAGGGAAGAAAACAAATCCCTGGCGACCCAAGGACAACTCATAATGAGCATGTGAAAGCAGCGTGTTCCTGTTCCTCTGTAGCTCAGCTGGTAGAGCACGGCGCTTGTAACGCCAAGGTAGTGGGTTCGATCCCCGGGACCACCCATACACAAAAATGTATGCACGCATGACTGTAAGTCGCTTTGGATAAAAGCGTCTGCTAAATGGCATATTATATTATTATATTTTTTATTATTATATGTTCATTTCCATTTGATTCATTGGACAGCTTTTTCAGATTAATTTGGTGGGTCGGTCCGGGAGATTGCTTTACATCTCTGACATTTCCTCCTGAATGGACCCTGACGGAAATGGAGGGTGACACCCTCTCCCCAGTCCCCTCCCACAACTTCCCCAGCATCTGTAAAACAGTAGCCATCAAATAACTCAGCTGAACAACATTCACCTGTCCTTCCAGGTGGTAAGTGTAGGTAACAACACATCTGCCATGCTGATCCTCAACACGGGGCCCCTCAAGGGTGCGTGCTCAGTCCCCTCCTGTACTCCCTGTTCACCCATGACTGCATGGCCAGGCACGACTCCTACACCATCATTAAGTTTGCAGATGACACAACAGTGGTAGGCCTGATCACTGACAACGATGAGACAGCCTATAGGGAGGAGGTCAGAGACCTGGCCGTGTGGTGCCAGGACAACAACCTCTCCCTCAACGTGATCAAGACAAAGGAGATGATTGTGGACTACAGGAAAAAGAAGAGGACCGAGCACGCCCCCATTCTCATCGACGGGGCTGTAGTGGAACAGGTTGAGAGCTTCAAGTTCCTTGGTGTCCACATCACCAACAAACTATCATGGTCCAAACAAACCAAGACAGTCATAAAGAGGGCAAGACAAAGCCTACTCCCCCTCAGGAGACTGAAAAGATTTGGCATGGGTCCTCAGATCCTCAAAAAGTTATACAGCTGCACCATCGAGAGCATCCTGACTGGTTGCATCATTTCCTGGTATGGCAACTGCTCGTCCTTCGACTGCAAGGCACTACAGAGGGTAGTGCGTACGGCCCAGTACATCACTGGGGCCAAGCTTCCTGCCATCCAGGACCTCTATACCAGGCGGTGTCAGAGGAAGGCCCTAAAAATTGTCAAAGACTCCAGACACTCTAGTCATAGACTGTTCTCTCTGCTACCGCACGGCAAGCGGTACTGGAGCTCCAAGTCTAGGTCCAAAAGGCTTCTTAACAGCTTCTACCCCCAAGCCATAAGACTCCTGAACATCTAATCAAATGGCTACCCAGACTATTTGCATTGATTGCCCACCCCTCTTTTACGCTGTTGCTACTCTGTTTATTATCTATGCCTAGGCACTTTAACTCTACCTACATGTACACATTACCTCAATTACCTCGACTAACCGGTGCCCCCACACATTGACATATTTTTTACTTATCTATTTTTTACTTAACACTTATTTTTCTTAAAACTGCGTTGTTGGTTAAGGGCTTGTAAATAAGCATTTCACTGTAAGGTCTACACCTGTTGTATTCGGTGCATGTGACAAATAACATTTGATTTTATTTGATTCCAGTACACAGATCAAGCCAACCACAAATAAACTGCAACAAGACCAAAAGAGTGAAATAGTTTGAGAGGTAGGCAGACCTCAAGCAGAGAATATTCCTGTATCACACTGATATGTTTCCTACTTTGAGATTGATGCTCAATAATCATACAAGAATAGAACTACAGATGGTTTTCATCAAATATCCTGACTATGTTTCCATCAATACATTAAAATAATGGATTTTTATAACCAATACGAGGGATTTGAGTCCCACTGCTTCGATGGATGGATTTCATACTGTAGCGACATCACAACTAAACAAAACCATTTCTCTCTTGTGTGTTTCCTGCTTCTGACATCATACATCTGCCTTGTCCCTACAGATCATCAGTCTAGTAGGAGACACAATACTACAGGAGAGGAGAGGTAGTGACACATACACACGCAGGGTCTAGCATGTCTTTCCAAGCTGTCCCGAGGTGTTCACAGCAGCATTGTGCTTGTTGCCATATGAATTGTAATCCATCTCTGTACTCAGCCCTCAGACCCTCCTATCTGTTCGTTCTTTGTATTAACTAGTACAGCTATCCCCCCATGGCGACAGAGTTGCAGACATGAAAAGGAGAAATGTAATGGAAATGTTCATCTGAGGAGGAGGCAATCTTCAGTTCACCAAAATACATTTCAATTTGCTGAGCGATCGAGAGTTACCATTTAAACAGGAGGCCTCAGCGGCCCGTTCCCCTCAGCTCCCCTAACTCCCCCCTCCCTGCCACAGCAGAGACAGACAGACAGGGACTGAGTGTCTGAATATGCAAATACGGACCGCTGCATGGGAAATCTATCCTGGAATGAACACTCCATTTGGAGAGCTTAAATCAAGAATCACTTTGGAGAAGCAGAATTTACTGAGCAGTTAGACTATACACCCAGCAACTTTAACCAGACAGGTCTACTCCTCACTGTTAGACTATACACCCAGCAACTTTAACCAGACAGGTCTACTCCTCACTGTTAGACTATACACCCAGCAACTTTAACCAGACAGGTCTACTCCTCACTGTTAGACTATACACCCAGCAACTTTAACCAGACAGGTCTACTCCTCACTGTTAGACTATACACCCAGCAACTTTAACCAGACAGGTCTAGTCCTCACTGTCAGACTATACACCCAGCAACTTTAACCAGACAGGTCTACTCCTCACTGTTAGACTATACACCCAGCAACTTAACCAGACCATATAGGTCTACTCCTCACTGTTAGACTATACACCCAGCAACTTTAACAGACCATATAGGTCTACTCCTCACTGTTAGACTATACACCCAGCAACTTTAACCAGACCATATAGGTACTCCTCACTGTTAGACTATACACCCAGCAACTTTAACCAGACCATATAGGTCTAGTCCTCACTGTTAGACTATACACCCAGCAACTTTAACCAGACAGGTCTACTCCTCACTGTTAGACTATACACCCAGCAACTTTTAACCAGACAGGTCTACTCCTCACTGTTAGACTATACACCCAGCAACTTTAACCAGACAGGTCTACTCCTCACTGTTAGACTATACACCCAGCATCTTTAATACAGGTCTAGTCCTCACTGCAACTATACACCCAGCAACTTTAAACCAGACATATAGGTCTACTCCTCACTGTTAGACTATACACCCAGCAACTTTAACCAGACAGGTTAGTCCTCACTGTTAGACTATACACCCAGCAACTTTAACCAGACCATATAGGTCTACTCCTCACTGTTAGACTATACACCCAGCAACTTTAACCAGACCATATAGGTCTACTCCTCACTGTTAGACTATACACCCAGCAACTTTAACCAGACAGGTCTACTCCTCACTGTTAGACTATACACCCAGCATCTTTAACCAGACAGGTCTAGTCCTCACAGACTATACACCCAGCACTTTAACCAGACATATAGGTCTACTCCTCACTGTTAGACTATACACCCAGCAACTTTATATAGGTCTACTCCTCACTGTTAGACTATACACCCAGCACTTTAACCAGACAGGTCTACTCCTCACTGTTAGACTATACACCCAGCAACTTTAACCAGACAGGTCTACTCCTCACTGTTAGACTATACACCCAGCAACTTTAACCAGACAGGTCTACTCCTCACTTTAGACTATACACCCAGCAACTTTAACCAGACAGGTCTACTCCTCACTGTTAGACTATACACCCAGCAACTTTAACCAGACCATATAGGTCTACTCCTCACTGTTAGACTATACACCCAGCAACTTTAACCAGACAGGTCTACTCCTCACTGTTAGAACTATACACCCAGCAACTTTAACCAGACAGGTCTACTCCTCACTGTCAGACTATACACCCAGCAACTTTAACCAGACAGGTCTACTCCTCACTGTTAGACTATACACCCAGCAACTTTAACCAGACCACTGTTAGACTATACACCCAGCAACTACTCCTCTACTCCTCACTGTTAGACTATACACCCAGCAACTTTAACCAAACTCCCACTGTTAGACTATACACCCAGCAACTTTAACCAGACAGGTCTACTCCTCACTGTTAGACTATACTCAACTCACTGTTAGACTATACACCCAGCAACTTTAACCAGACAGGTCTACTCCTCACTGTTAGACTATACACCCAGCAACTTTAACCAGACAGGTCTACTCCTCACTGTTAGACTATACACCCAGCAACTTTAACCAGACAGGTCTACTCCTCACTGTTAGACTATACACCCAGCAACTTTAACCAGACAGGTCTACTCCTCACTGTTAGACTATACACCCAGCAACTTTACAGGTCTACTCCTCACTGTTAGACTATACACCCAGCAACTTTAACCAGACAGGTCTACTCCTCACTGTTAGACTATACACCCTCAACTTTAGACTACAGGTCTACACCTCACAGCAGACTATACACCCAGACCATATAGGTCTACTCCTCACTGTTAGACTATACACCCAGCAACTTTAACCAGACCATACAGGTCTACTCCTCACTGTTAGACTATACACCCAGCAACTTTAACCAGACAGGTCTACTCCTCACTGTTAGACTATACACCCAGCAACTTTAACCAGACAGGTCTACTCCTCACTGTTAGACTATACACCCAGCAACTTTAACCAGACAGGTCTACTCCTCACTGTTAGACTATACACCCAGCAACTTTAACCAGACCATATAGGTCTACTCCTCACTGTTAGACTATACACCCAGCAACTTTAACCAGACCATATAGGTCTACTCCTCACTGTTAGACTATACACCCAGCAACTTTAACCAGACCATATAGGTCTAGTCCTCACTGTTAGACTATACACCCAGCAACTTTAACCTACCATATAACCAGACAACCCCATACCAGACAGGTCTACTCCTCACTGTTAGACTATACACCCAGCAACTTTAACCAGACAGGTCTACTCCTCACTGTTAGACTATACACCCAGCAACTGTAACCAGACCATATAGGTCTACTCCTCACTGTAACCCTAACCAGACCATATAGGTCTAGTCCTCACCACCACCAGCAACTCCTTCTAGCTCCTCTCTGCCCCTCAGACCCCTCCCAGCCCTGTCATGTCAGTTGCATGACTGGCTAGATAGTAACTCCTTTAGTACGCAATGACCCCTCTGAAACTAATGACAGGATAGAGAGTAACTCCTTTAGTACGCAATGACCCCTCTGAAACTAATGACAGGATAGAGAGTAACTCCTTTAGTACGCAATGACCCCTCTGAAACTAATGACAGGATAGAGAGTAACTCCTTTAGTACGCAATGACCCCTCTGAAACTAATGACTGGCTAGAGAGTAACTCCTTTAGTACGCAATGACCCCTCTGAAACTAATGACAGGATAGAGAGTAACTCCTTTAGTACGCAATGACCCCTCTGAAACTAATGACAGGATAGAGAGTAACTCCTTTAGTATGCAATGACCCCTCTGAAACTAATGACTGGCTAGAGAGTAACTCCTTTAGTATGCAATGACCCCTCTGAAACTAATGACTGGCTAGAGAGTAACTCCTTTAGTATGCAATGACCCCTCTGAAACTAATGACTGGCTAGAGAGTAACTCCTTTAGTATGCAATGACCCCTCTGAAACTAATGACTGGCTAGAGAGTAACTCCTTTAGTATGCAATGACCCCTCTGAAACTAATGACAGGATAGAGAGTAACTCCTTTAGTACGCAATGACCCCTCTGAAACTAATGACTGGCTAGATAGTAACTCCTTTAGTATGCAATGACCCCTCTGAAACTAATGACAGGATAGAGAGTAACTCCTTTAGTATGCAATGACCCCTCTGAAACTAATGACAGGATAGAGAGTAACTCCTTTAGTATGCAATGACCCCTCTGAAACTAATGACAGGATAGAGAGTAACTCCTTTAGTATGCAATGACCCCTCTGAAACTAATGACAGGATAGAGAGTAACTCCTTTAGTATGCAATGACCCCTCTGAAACTAATGACAGGATAGAGAGTAACTCCTTTAGTATGCAATGACCCCTCTGAAACTAATGACAGGATAGAGAGTAACTCCTTTAGTACGCAATGACCCCTCTGAAACTAATGACTGGCTAGATAGTAACTCCTTTAGTATGCAATGACCCCTCTGAAACTAATGACAGGATAGAGAGTAACTCCTTTATTATGCAATGACCCCTCTGAAACTAATGACAGGATAGAGAGTAACTCCTTTAGTATGCAATGACCCCTCTGAAACTAATGACAGGATAGAGACAGTAACTCCTTTAGTATGCAATGACCCCTCTGAAACTAATGACAGGATAGAGAGTAACTCCTTTAGTTTGCAATGACCCCTCTGAAAACTAATGACAGGATAGAGAGTAACTCCTTTAGTATGCAATGACCCCTCTGAAACTAATGACAGGATAGAGAGTAACTCCTTTAGTATGCAATGACCCCTCTGAAACTAATGACAGGATAGAGAGTAACTCCTTTAGTATGCAATGACCCCTCTGAAACTAATGACAGGATAGAGAGTAACTCTATCTTTTCTAAACAAGATCCAACATTGTTGGGCTGTAGAGAACGTTACTGTGTTGAATACAGTATGTGCCATTAATTCCATGAGGTTCTGCCCTTAACTCCAGTGTGGATAGAAAACCCCTTCTTCTGGAGGCTCCACTGAAATGTTCCAGTGTTACCTACAGTGCATTCAGAAAGTCTTCAGACCACTTCACTTTATCCACATTTTGTTTCGTTAGCCTTATTCTAAAATTGATTAAATTCCTTTTTTTTCCTTATCAAAATACACACAATACCCAATAATAAAGTACCTTATTTACATAAGTATTCAGATCCTTTGCTATGAGACTCGAAATTGAGCTCAGGTGTGTCCTGTTTCCATTGATCATCCTGGAGATGTTTCTACAACTTGATTGGAGTCCACCTGTTGTAAATTCAATTGATTGGACATGATTTTGAAAGGCACACACCTGTATATATAAGGTCCCACAGATGACAATGCATGTCAGAGCAAAAACCAAGCCATGAGGTCGAAGGAATTGTCCGTAGAGCTCCGAGACAGGGTTGTGTCGAGGTACAGATCTGGGGAAGGGTACCAAAAAATGTCTGCAGCATTGAAGGTCCCAAAGAACACAGTGGCCTCCATCATTCTTAAATGGAAGAAGTTTGGAACCAACAAGACTCTTCCTAGAGCTGGACTGAGCAATCGGGGGAGAAGGGCCTTGGCTAGGGAGGTGACCAAGAACCTGATGGTCACTCTGACAGAGCTCTAGAGGTCCTCTTTGGAGACGGGAGAACCTTCCAGAAGGACAACCATCTCTGGATCACTCTACCAATCAGGCCTTTATGGTAGAGTGGCCAGACGGAAATCACTTCTCAATAAAAGGCATATGACAACCTGCTTGGAATTTGCCAAAAGGCACCTAAAAACTCTGACCATGAGAAACAAGATTCTCTGGTCTGATGAAACCAAGATTGAACTCTATGGCCTGAATGCCAAGTGTCACGTCTGGAGGAAACCTGGCACCATCCCTATGGTGAAGCATGGTGGTGGCAGCATCATGCTGTGGGCATGTTTTTCAGTGGCAGGTACTGGGAGACTAGTCAGTGTCGAGGGAAAGATTAACGAAGCAAAGTACAGAGAGATCCTTGATGAAAACCTGCTCCAGAGCGCTCAGTACCTCAGACTGGGATGAAGGTTTTTCTTCCAACAGGACAACGACACTAAGTACACAGCCAAGATAACACAGGAGTGGCTTTGGGACAAGTCTCTGAATGGCCTTGAATGGCCCAGCCAGAGCCCGGAGAGACCTGGAAATAGCTGTGCAGTGACGCTCCCCATCCAACCTGACAGAGCTTGAGAGGATCTGCAGAGAAGAATGGGAGAAACTCCCCAAATACAGGTGTGCTAAGCTTGTAGCGTCATACCCAAGAAGACTTAAGGCTGTAATCTCTGCCAAAGGTGCTTCAACAAAGTACTGAGTAAAGGGTCTGAATACTTATGTAAATGTAATATTTCAGTTTTCTTTCTTTTTTTATAAATGTGCAAAAAGTCAAGGGGTCTAAATACTTTCTGAAGGCACTGTACTTCAAATAACTTAAATTAATGATCTCTAAAAAGGGACATTTTAAAGCCTTAAAGCTCATCTGACTGGAGAAAGTCTATTCTAATAGTTTGGAAGTGTTCTTGACCAGCGGATGAACAGTATATATCAGCCTGGTAGACCACAGCTGATGAACAGTATATATCAGTCTGGATGGTAGACTACAGCTGAATAACAGTATATATCAGCCTGGATGGTAGACTACAGCGGATGAACAGTATATATCAGCCTGGATGGTAGACTACAGCTGATGAACAGTATATATCAGCCTGGATGGTAGACTACAGCTGATGAACAGTATATATCAGTCTGGATGGTAGACTACAGCGGATGAACAGTATATATCAGCCTGGATGGTACACTACAGCTGATGAACAGTATATATCAGTCTGGATGGTAGACTACAGCGGATGAACAGTATATATCAGCCTGGTAGACTACAGCTGATGAACAGTATATATCAGTCTGGATGGTAGACTACAGCTGATGAACAGTATATATCAGTCTGGATGGTAGACTACAGCTGATGAACAGTATATATCAGCCTGGATGGTAGACTACAGCGGATGAACAGTATATATCAGCCTGGATGGTAGACTACAGTGGAGGCTCCTCGGAGGAGGAAGGGGGGACCATTGTCCTCAGTGAATTTCATAAAAATAAAAATAGTAAAACATTAAAAAAGTTATTATTTTTAGATAAAAGTATACTAAATGTAATCACGTCACCAAATAATTGATTAAAACACACTATTTTGCAAAGAAGGTCTACAGTAGCCTCAACAGCACTCTAGGGTAGCACCATGGTGTAGTCGGAGGACAGCTAGCTTCTGTCCTCCTCTGGGTACACTGACTTCAGTACAAAACCTAGGATGCTCATGGTTCTCACCCCCTTCTGTAGACTTACACAGTAATGACAACTTCCGGAGGATGTCCTCCAACCTATTAGAGCTCTTCCAGCATGAACTGACATGTTGTCCACCCAATGAAAGGATCAGATAATTAATCTAGTACTGAAAGCATAAGCTACAGCTAGCTAGCACTGCAGTGTATAAAATGTGGTGAGTAGTTGACTCAAAGAGAGAGAAAGACAATAGTTGAACAGCTTTGAACAAATACCTTTTTTCCAAAATGAAGGAGAAGCAAGAGAGAAATATATACATAGGGAGATTAGCCAGCTGGCTATGACTTTCCCACACTACAAATCAAGGTAAGCTTTTGGTATTTCTCATTTATTGCCACCGGGGCCTGCCGGAGTAACTGCTTACTGACTGTACACTGTAACGTTACTGCATGATTGTAGCGGGTTTACTAACGCGTTAGTTCTATTAGCTACGCTGACTATGACGTTACTTTAGCTAATACGATGTAGGCTGAATGTAGGGGTTTGGCTTGGAACGTTTTTTTCACCTGGTCACATACAGTGAGGGAAAAAAGTATTTGATCCCCTGCTGATTTTGTTCGTTTGCCCACTGACAAAGAAATGATCAGTCTATAATTTTAATGGTAGGTTTATTTGAACAGTGAGAGACAGAATAACAACAAAAAAATCCAGAAAAACGCATGTAAAATTTTTTATAAATTCATTACCATTTTAATTAGGGAAATAAGTATTTGACCCCCTCTCAATCAGAAAGATTTCTGGCTCCCAGGTGTCTTTTATACAGGTATTGAGCTGAGATTAGGAGCACACTCTTAAGGGGAGTGCTCCTAATCTCAGTTTGTTACCTGTATAAAAGACACCTGTCCACAGAAGCAATCAATCAATCAGATTCCAAACTCTCCACCATGGCCTAGACCAAAGAGCTCTCCAAAGATGTCAGACCAAGATTGTAGACCTACCCAAGGCTGGAATGGGCTACAAGACCATCGCCAAGCAGCTTGGTGAGAAGGTGACAACAGTTGGTTCGATTATTCGCAAATGGAAGAAACACAAAATAACTGTCAATCTCCCTCGGCCTGGGACTCCATGCAAGATCTTACCTCGTGGAGTTGCAATGATCATGAGAACGA
>CM072228.1:57099370-57119616 GCA_036851935.1 Coregonus suidteri | reverse complement strand
TTTAGCCATCGGGCTCAGGGGTTTGGGGGTGTTTCTCCTGTTTTCCAGGTCCCCTCTTATGGGTCGGGGGTGTTCTCCTTCCTTTGCCAGGTCGGTCTCAGTGGGTGGAGGTTTCTCTCCCTTGTTAGCCAGGTTTGGGCTCATGTTTCTAAGGGGGTTTCTCTTCCCTGTTTCCAGGTGGTCTCAGGGGAGGGGGGTTCTTCCTTTAGCCAGGCTGGCTCATGGTCTGGAGGTGTTCTTCCTGTTAGCCCGGTCGCTCTTTGTGGTCTGGAGGTTTTCTCTCCTTTAGCCGTCGCTCTTATGATCTGGGGGTGTTTTTTTTTCCTGTTAGCCCGGTCGGTCTCAAGGGGCCCGGAGGGTTTTTTCTCCGTTAGCCAGGGGGTTCTGGGTCTGGAGGTGTTCTCTCCGTTAGCCAGGCGGGCTCGTGGGGGTTTGGGGTTTTCTTTCCTGTTACCAGGTCGCTCTTAGTGGGTCTGGGGGGGTTTCCTCCTTTTAGCCAGTCATCATCATCACCACCACCACAACCACCCCATCATCAACATCACCACCATCATCACCACCACCACCACCATCACCCCAACACCACCATCACTATCACCACCATTACCATCACTATCACCACCATCCCATCACTACCAACCCCCATCACCACCATTACCATCACCCCCACCCCATCACCACCATTACCATCACCACCATTACCATCACTAATACTCCATCATCACCACCACCCCATCACTATCACCACCACCACCCATCACTACCATCACTCCACCACCATTACATCACTAATACTCCATCACTCCCACCACCTCATCAATACCTTCACCACCACCATCCTCATCTCCATCACCACCATCATCATCACCACCATCCAATCACCACCATTACCATCACTAACATCCCATCACAACCAACCACCACATCACCACCATTACCATCACTAACACCCCATCATTATGTGAGAAGAGAGAGGAGAGGTGGAGGTCGTCGGGTAAGCTTGGCTTTATACATAGTTTGGGTTTTGTCGAGTAAAGCTTAAACTATGTATTTAGATTGTAGTTAGGTATTGTAGGTAGTTATCGTGGGTTGTTGTATGTAATTATTATAGGTTAGTATTGTATTCGGCTGAGCCCGGTGAAGCACGAAGCTAGCTAGCTAACCCACTACCTGGACTAGCTGGCGGGTAGCTACTGGCAATTATTAGCAACGGTATAGTTGTTTCACGCCTGAGAGTGCCTGTAATTACGCCAGCTGGCTGCCTACAATAATTACATACAATAATGTCTACCATTCAGCTGTTTTCTAACCTCATTGTCTGAACCGTTAACGTTAGGTAGTAAGTGGCTACTGTGCTTGAAATTTAGCTAGCTTGTTGCTACCTGGATAGCTACTAGTAAACAATAGCTGGAATGACCTGGCGAACAGACGCGAACTGGCTGAGTCAATTCAGTGGCTAGCTTTGCGCTTGGCTAGCTAACAGTAGCTGCTAGGGGTAAGTTATAACCTACATTTGTGTTTTGTTTTTACATATTGGTAGCCAGAGTCGTTCAAGGAATTTGGGACATGGGTGACTAGTTAACGTTAGCTTGGCTCTCTCTGTGTGTTCGTGCCATGAAAGGAGGGGTTTCTTCTTTGTCTGAAAGCAATGGCTAGCTAGTATGCTAACTAACTGGCTGAATAAGTTGACGGCGGACTCGCTCAAGCTGTCAGGACTAACCCACAACGTTAGACACGGACACAAACGATCTGCTTGGCGTGTTGACACACTGGTGGTTTGTTGTGGCTGAGTATTGGTGCTAAACCGTGTTATTGGAGTCCGGCATGCTAGCTGGCTGTGGCGTCTTATGACTAGGTGCCCTGGACAATTTTCACGGAAGAATACTGTACCAAGTTAGCTAGCTGAATAAACTAAGTTAGTCTATTCCTAGAAAACATTGAACCGCTGTAGTTTACAACAATTATAGTTTCTGAGGTGGAAGTTGGGAGAGTTATATTTGGGTGTTGTGGTGAGGGAGGCCCCGCTCTCTCCTTTCCCAGATGTTTAGTTCATTTAATTCCGATCTCCTTTGCATTATTGTAGCCATTTTCTGTAGCCTGTCAACTATGCCTCTGTCTATCCCTGTACTCTCCTCTCCGCACAGGCTATACAAATGCCTCACAACGCGTGGCTGCTGCCTCTCTAACCTGGTGGTCCCTGCACGCACCACCCACGTGGAGTTCCAGGTCTCAGGCAGCCTCTGGAACTGCTGTTCTGCTGCCAACAAGGCAGAGTTCATCTCAGCCTATGCTACCCTCCAGTCCCTCGACTTCTTGGCGCTGACGGAAACATGGATTACCACTGAAAACACTGCTATTCCTACTGCTCTCTCCTCGTCTGACCATGTGTTCTCGCATACCCCGAGAGCATCTGGTCAGCGGGGTGGTGGCACAGGAATCCTCATCTCTCCCAAGTGGACATTCTCTATTTTTCCCCTGACCCATCTGTCTATATCCTCATTTGAATTCCATGCTGTCACAGTCACTAGCCCATTTAAGCTTAACATCCTTGTCATTTATCGCCCTCCAGGTTCCCTTGGAGAGTTCATCAATGAGCTTGACGCCTTGATAAGTTCCTTTCCTGATGATGGCTCACCCCTCACAGTTCTGGGGGACTTCAACCTCCCTACGTCTACCTTTGACTCATTTCTCTCTGCCTCATTCTTTCCACTCCTCTCCTCTTTTGACCTCACCCTCTCACCGCCCCCCCCTACTCACAAGGCAGGGAATACGCTTGACCTCATCTTTACTAGATGCTGTTCTTCTACTAATCTCATTGCAACTCCCCTCCATGTCTCCGACCACTACTTTGTATCCTTTTCTCTCTCGCTCTCCTCCAACACTACTCACTCTGCCCCTACTCAGATGGTAATGCACCGTCGCAACCTTCGCTCTCTCTCTCCTGCTACTCTCTCCTCTTCCATCCTATCATCTCTTCCCTCTGCTCAATCCTTCTCCCTCCAATCTCCTGATTCTGCCTCCTCAACCCTCCTCTCCTCCCTTTCTGCATCCTTTGACTCTCTATGTCCCCTATCCTCCCGGCCGGCTCGGTCCTCCCCTCCAGCTCCGTGGCTTGATGACTCATTGCGAGCTCACAGAACAGGGCTCCGGGCAGCCGAGCGGAAATGGAGGAAAACTAGACTCCCTGCGGACCTGGTATCTTTTCACTCCCTCCTCTCTACATTTTCTTCATCTGTTTCTGCTGCTAAGGCCACTTTCTACCACTCTAAATTCCAAGCATCTGCCTCTAACCCTAGGAAGCTCTTTGCCACCTTCTCATCCCTGCTGAATCCTCCCCCACCTCCCTCTCTGTGGATGACTACGTCAACAATTTTGAAATGAAGGTTGACGACATCCGATCCTCGTTTGTTAAGTCAAATGACACTGCTGGTCCTGCTCACACTGCCCTACCCTATGCTTTGACTTCTTTCTCCCCTCTCTCTCCAGATAAAATCTTGCAACTTGTGACGGCCGGCCGCCCAACAACCTGCCCGCTTGACCCTATCCCCTCCTCTCTTCTCCAGACCATCTCCGGTGACCTTCTCCCTTACCTCACCTCGCTGATCAACTCATCCTTGACCGCTGGCTATGTCCCTTCCGTCTTCAAGAGAGCGAGAGTTGCACCCCTTCTCAAAAAAACCAACACTCGATCCCTCTGATGTCAACAACTACAGACCAGTATCCCTTCTTTCTTTCTCTCTCCAAAACTATTGAGCGTGCCGTCTTTAGCCAACTCTCTTGCTATCTCTCTCAGAATGACCTTCTTGATCCAAACCAGTCAGGTTTCAAGACTGGTCATTCAACTGAGACTGCTCTTCTCTGTGTCACGGAGGCTCTCCGCACTGCTAAAGCTAACTCTCTCTCCTCTGCTCTTGTCCTTCTAGACCTGTCTGCTGCCTTTGATACTGTGAACCATCAGATCCTCCTCTCCACCCTCTCCGAGCTGGGCATCTCAGGCGCGGCTCACTCTTGGATTGCGTCCTACCTGACCGGTCGCTCCTACCAAGTGGCGTGGCGAGAAGCTGTCTCCGCACCACGTGCTCTCACCACTGGTGTCCCCCAGGGCTCAGTTCTAGGCCCTCTCCTATTCTCGCTATACACCAAGTCACTTGGCTCTGTCAAATCCTCACATGGTCTCTCCTATCATTGATACGCAGACGACACACAACTAATCTTCTCCTTTCCCCTTTCTGATAACCAGGTGGCGAATCGCATTTCTGCATGTCTGGCAGACATATCAGTATGGATGACGGATCATCACCTCAAGCTGAACCTTGGCAAGACGGAGCTGCTCTCCTCCCGGGGAAGGACTGCCCGTTCCATGATCTCGCCATCTCGGTTGACAACTCCGTTGTGTCCTCCTCCCAGAGTGCGAAGAGCCTTGGCGTGAACCTGGACAACACCCTGTCATTCTCCGCTAACATCAAGGCGGTGACCCGATCCTGTAGGTTCATGCTCTACAACATTCGTAGAGTACGACCCTGCCTTACACAGGAAGCGGCACAGGTCCTAATCCAGGCACTTGTCATCTCCCGTCTGGATTACTGCAACTCGCTGTTGGCTGGGCTCCCTGCCTGTGCCATTAAACCCCTACAACTCATCCAGAATGCAGCAGCTCGTCTGGTGTTCAACCTTCCCAAGTTCTCTCATGTCACCCCGCTCCTCCGCACACTCTACTGGCTTCCAGTTGAAGCTCGCATCTGCTACAAGACCATGGTGCTTGCCTACGGAGCTGTGAGGGGAACGGCACCTCCGTACCTTCAGGCTCTGATCAGTCCCTACACCCAAACTAGGGCATTGCGTTCATCCACCTCTGGCCTGCTGGCTCCCCTACCTCTGCGGAAGCCCAGTGAAAACTGTTCGCTGCTCTGGCACCCCAATGGTGGAACAAGCTCCCTCACGACGCCAGGACAGCGGAGTCACTCACCACCTTCCGGAGACATTTGAAACCCCACCTCTTTAAGGAATACCTGGGATAGGATAAAGTAATCCTTCTACCCCCCCTTACCACCCCCCCCAAAAAAAAAAAATAATAAAAAAAAAAACATTGTAAAGTGGTTATCCCACTGGCTATAAGGTGAATGCACCAATTTGTAAGTCGCTCTGGATAAGAGCGTCTGCTAAATGACGTAAATGTAAATGTAATCACCACCATCCCCATCACTACCATCACCCCACCACCCCATCACTACCACCACCACCATCATCATCACCACTACCATCATCATTACCATCACCACCATCCCCATCTTCACCAAAACCATCACCTTCATCACAATCACCACCCCATCACCACCCTCACTATCACACCACCCTCATCATCACCATCTTCATCATATCACCATTATCATCACTACCATCATCACAACACCATCCTCGCCATCATTACCACCACCATCATGACCATCACCACCACCATCACATCACAATCTCCATCATCAACACCATCACCATCCTCATCACCATCACCCCCACCCTCAATACAATCATCACATCATGATCACCACTATAATTACCAGCACCACCATCATCATCACTACCATCACCACTAAAATCATCACCACCACCATCATCAATACCATCATCACCACAACCACCATCATGACCATCACCACCATCATGACCATCACCACCATCATGACCATCACCACCATCATCACCACCATCACTATCAACATCATCACATGGTGGTGGGGTATGTGTTATAAAAACTGTTAGGTTTAATAATTGCTGTGCTCCATTTCAATCCGTTTCAGCACAGTGAGAGGAACACAGTGAGAGGAACACAGTGAGAGGAGCACAGTGAGAGGAACACAGTGAGAGGAGCACAGTGAGAGGAGCACAGTGAGAGGAGCACAGTGAGAGGAGCACAGTGAGAGGAGCACAGTGAGAGGAACACAGTGAGAGGCTAATTAAGGCTTCTCTCCCTCCCAGGGGTTATTTAGCGCTTAAGAGTGGATTCCATTTTTTCTCAAATTCATGGGAATTCTCTATTTCAGTAGGCGGCAAGATGGCCCCAGGTTCTCTCTGTCTCCCGAGGCTGGAGACTAAATGCAATTAATATTACTCCATTACTGCCTGCTAATTATTAAACCACAAAAATATATATTATTTTACTCCAGACTAATTTATAGTACATTGATGATTGTGTGCTGCATTACTGCCTGCTAATTATTAAACAACAAAAATGTATATTTTTTTACTCCAGACTAATTTAAAGTTCATTTCCATATGAAGGTAATAATTATCCAGTAAGTTGCGTTGCTTAGCGCTGCTCTCACCTAGTGGGTTGAGGAGTAGCTGAATGGTAATATGGTAATGAGGGGGTTGAGGAGTAGCTGGATGGTAATATGGTAATGAGGGGGTTGAGGAGAGCTGGTACTTGGTAATATGGTAAATATGGTAATGTATTGAGGGGGTTTGAGGGTAGCTGATATGTAGCTGGGATGGTAATATGGTAATGAGCTGGATGGTTGAGGAGTAGCTGGTAATATTGGTAATGATGAGGGTAATGGTAATGATGGTATGAGGGGGTTGAGGAGTAGCTGGATGGTAATATGGTAATGAGGGGGTTGAGGAGTAGCTGGATGGTAATATGGTAATGAGGGGGTTGAGGAGTAGCTGGATGGATGGTAATATGAGGAGTAGCTGGATGAGGTAATGAGGGGGTTGAGGAGTAGCTGGATGGTAATATGGTAATGAGGGGGTTGAGGAGTAGCTGGATGGTAATATGGTAATGAGGGGGTTGAGGAGTAGCTGGATGGTAATATGGTAATGAGGGGGTTGAGGAGTAGCTGGATGGTAATATGGTAATGAGGGGGTTGAGGAGTAGCTGGATGGTATATGGTAATGAGGGGGTTGAGGAGTAGCTGGATGGTAATATGGTAATGAGGGGGTTGAGGAGTAGCTGGATGGTAATATGGTAATGAGGGGGTTGAGGAGTAGCTGGATGGTAATATGGTAATGAGGGGGTTGAGGAGTAGCTGGATGGTAATATGGTAATGAGGGGGTTGAGGAGTAGCTGGATGGTAATATGGTAATGATGGGGTTGAGGGGGTTGAGGAGTAGCTGGATGGTAATATGGTAATGAGGGGGTTGAGGAGTAGCTGGATGGTAATATGGTAATGAGGGGGTTGAGGAGTAGCTGGATGGTAATATGGCCGTGTGGTGCCAGGATAACAACCTCTCCCTCAATGATGAGACAGCTATGAGGGGGAGGAGTAGAGACTGGATGGTAAATGATGGTAAGGTTGAGGAGGTAGTCAGAGATGGTAATATGGCCGTGTGGTGCCAGGATAACAAACCTCTCCCTCAACGATGAGACAGCCTATAGGGAGGAGGTCAGAGACCTGGCAGTGTGGTGCCAGGACAACAACCTCTCCCTCAACGTGGTCAAGGCAAAGGAGCTGATTGTGGACTACTGGAAACGGAGGGCCGAGCAGGGCCCCATTCACATCGACGAGGCTGTAGTGGAGCGGGTTGAGAGCTTCAAGTTTCTCTGTGTCCACACCACTAAGGACCTATCATGGTCCAAACACACCAACAGAGTCGTGAAGAGGGCACAACAATGCCTCTTCCCCCTCAGGAGGCTGAAAAGATTTGGCATGGGCCCTCAGATCCTCAAAAAGCTTTGTATGGTAACTGCTCGGCATCCGACAGCAAGGCGCTACAGAGGGTAGTGTGTACGGCCCAGTACATCACTGGGGCAGAGCTCCCTGCCATCCAGGACCTCTATACCAGGCGGTGTCAGAGGAATGCCCTAAAAACGGACAAAGACTCCAGCCACCCAAGTCGCAGACTGTTCTCTCTGCTAGAGCAGGCCAAGCGGTACCGGAGAGCCAAGGCTTCTACCCCAAGCCATAAGACTGCTGAACAGTTCATCAAATAGCTACCCGGACTATTTACATTAACACCCTTTTATTATTGATTTATTTATCTTAATTGTTTTGCACTGACTCCTTTTATACTGACTCCCTTTATACTGGCTCCCTTTATACTGGCTCCCTTTATACTGACTCCCTTTATACTGACTCCCTTTATACGTGGTCCTCTGTAGCTCAGCTGGTAGAGCACGGCGCTTGTAACGCCAAGGTAGTGGGTTCGATCCCCGGGACCACCCATACACAAAAAAAATGTATGCACGCATGACTGTAAGTCGCTTTGGATAAAAGCGTCTGCTAAATGGCATATTATTATTTATTATTATACTGGCTCCCTTTATACTGGCTCCCTTTATACTGGCTCCCTTTATACTGGCTTTATACTGACTCCCTTTACACTGGCTCACTTTATACTGACTCCCTTTATACTGGCTCCCTTTATACTGGCTCCCTTTATACTGGCTCCCTTTATACTGACTCCCTTTACACTGGCTCACTTTATACTGACTCCCTTTATACTGGCTCCCTTAATACTGGCTCCCTTTATACTGACTCCCTTTATACTGGCTCCCTTAATACTGGCTCCCTTTATACTGGCTCCCTTTATACTGGCTCCCTTAATACTGGCTCCCTTTATACTGGCTCCCTTTATACTGGCTCCCTTTATACTGACTCCCTTTATACTGACTCCCTTTATACTGACTCCCTTTATAATGGCTCCCTTTATACTGGCTCCCTTTATACTGGCATCCTTTATACTGGCTCCCTTTATACTGGCTCTATGCACACTCACTGGACTCTACCCACACACTGGACTCTACCCACACACTCACTGCTCTACCCACACACTGGACTCTACCCACACACTGGACTCTACCCACACACTGGACTCTACCCACACACTGGACTCTACCCACACACTCACTGCTCTACCCACACACTAGACTCTACCCACACACTGGACTCTACCCACACACTGGACTCTACCCACACACTGGACTCTACCCACACACTCACTGGACTCTACCCACTCACTAGACTCTACCCACACACTGGACTCTACCCACTCACTGGACTCTACCCACACACTGGACTCTACCCACTCACTGGACTCTACCCACACTCTGGACTCTACCCACACACTGGACTCTACCCACCCACTGGACTCTACCCACACACTGGACTCTACCCACTCACTGGACTCTACCCACACACTGGACTCTACCCACACACTCACTGGACTCTACCCACTCACTGCACTCTACCCACACACTGGACTCTACCCACACACTGGACTCTACCCACTCACTGGACTCTACCCACACACTGGACTCTACCCACACACTCACTGGACTCTACCCACACACTGGACTCTACCCACTCACTGGACTCTACCCACTCACTGGACTCTACCCACACACTGGACTCTACCCACACACTGGACTCTACCCACACACTGGACTCTACCCACACACTGGACTCTACCCACACACTGGACTCTACCCACACACTAGACTCTACCCACCCACACACTGGACTCTACCCACTCACTGGACTCTACCCACACACTGGACTCTACCCACACACTGGACTCTACCCACACACTGGACTCTACCCACACACTGGACTCTAACCACACACTGGACTCTACCCACACACACTGGACTCTACCCACACACTGGACTCTACCCACTCACTGGACTCTACCCACTCACTGGACTCTACCCACACACTAGACTCTACCCACACACTCACTGGACTCTACCCACTCACTAGACTCTACCCACACACTAGACTCTACCCACACACTCACTGGACTCTACCCACTCACTGGACTCTACCCACACACTGGACTCTACCCACTCACTGGACTCTACCCACACACTGGACTCTACCCACACACTGGACTCTACCCACTCACTGGACTCTACCCACTCACTGGACTCTACCCACACACTGGACTCTACCCACTCACTGGACTCTACCCACACACTGGACTCTACCCACTCACTGGACTCTACCCGCTCACTGGACTCTACCCACCCACTGGACTCTACCCACTCACTGGACTCTACCCACACACTGGACTCTACCCACACACTGGACTCTACCCACTCACTGGACTCTACCACACACTGGACTCTACCCACACACTGGACTCTACCCACTCACTGGACTCTACCCACACACTGGACTCTACCCACTCACTGGACTCTACCCACACACTGGACTCTACCCACACACTCACTGGACTCTACCCACTCACTAGACTCTACCCACCCACACACTGGACTCTACCCACACACTCACTGGACTCTACCCACACACTCACTGGACTCTACCCACACACTGGACTCTACCCACACACTGGACTCTACCCACACACTGGACTCTACCCACACACTGGACTCTACCCACACACTGGACTCTACCCACAAACTGGACTCTACCCACTCACTGGACTCTACCCACTCACTGGACTCTACCCACTCACTGGACTCTACCCACACACTGGACTCTACCCACTCACTGGACTCTACCCACACACTCACTGGACTCTACCCACACACTGGACTCTACCCACACACTCACTGGACTCTACCCACTCACTGGACTCTACCCACACACTCACTGGACTCTACCCACTCACTGGACTCTACCCACACACTCACTGGACTCTACCCACTCACTGGACTCTACCCACACACTCACTGGACTCTACCCACTCACTGGACTCTACCCACACACTCACTGGACTCTACCCACTCACTGGACTCTACCCACACACTCACTGGACTCTACCCACTCACTGGACTCTACCCACACACTCACTGGACTCTACCCACTCACTGGACTCCACCCACACACTCACTGGACTCTACCCACACACTCACTGGACTCTACCCACACACTCACTGGACTCTACCCACTCACTGGACTCTACCCACACACTCACTGGACTCTACCCACTCACTGGACTCCACCCACACACTCACTGGACTCTACCCACACACTCACTGGACTCTACCCACACACTCACTGGACTCTACCCACTCACTGGACTCCACCCACACACTCACTGGACTCTACCCACACACTCACTGGACTCTACCCACACACTCACTGGACTCTACCCACTCACTCACACATACTGCACTGACACTCTAACACTCTTTCACACTCTTCACATACCCTAACCCATTTAACCCTAACCCTAACCCTAACCCATACGCTGCTGCTACTATGTTTATGATCTATCCTGATTGCCTAGTCACTTTTACCTCTGCCTACAGTGCATTCGGAAAGTATTCAGACCCCTTGAAATGTTTCAAATTTTGTTACGTTACAGCCCTATTCTAAAATGGATTAAATTACACAATACCCCTTAATGACAAAGCAAAAACACGTTTTTAGACATTTTTGTAAATGTATTACAAATAAAAAACGGAAATATCACATTTACATAAGTATTCATTCCCTTTACTCAGTACTTTGTTGAAGCACCTTTGGCAGCGATTACAGCCTAGAGTCTTCTTGGGTATGACGCTACAAGCTTGGCACACTTGTATTTGGGGAGTTTCTCCCATTCTTCTCTGCAGATTATCTCAAGCTCTGTCAGGTTGGATGGGGAGCATCGCTGCACAGCTATTTTCAGGTCTCTCCAAAGATGTTAGATCAAGTTCAAGTCCGGGCTCTGGCTGGGCCACTCAAGGACATTCAGAGACTTGTCCCGAAGCCACTCCTGCGTTGTCTTGGCTGTGTGCTTAGGGTCATTGTCCTGTTGGAAGGTGAACCTTCACCTCAGTCTGAGGTCCTGAGAGCTCTGGAGCAGCTTTTCATCAAGCGTCTCTCTGTACGTTGCCCCCCGTTCATCTTTCCCTCGATCCTGACTGGTCTCCCAGTCCCTGCTGCTAAAAATCATCCCCACAACATCACTGCCACCATCATGTTTCACCGTAGGGATGTTGCCAGGTTTAATCCAGACATGACACTTGGCATCCAGGCCAAAGAGTTCAATCTTGGTTTCATCAAGAGTCCTTTAGGTGCCCTTTGGCTAACTCCAAGCGGGCTGTCGTGCCTTTTACTGAGGAGTGGCTTTCATCTCGCCACTCTACCATAAAATCTAGCATCCATATGCCATCTACCATATACTGAAAATCTAGCAACCATATGCCATCTACCATATACTGAAAATCTAGCAACCATATGCCATCTACCATATACTGAAAATCTAGCAACCATATGCCATCTACCATATACTGAAAATCTAGCAACCATATGCCATCTACCATATACTGAAAATCTAGCATCCATATGCCATCTACCATATACTGAAAATCTAGCATCCATATGCCATCTACCATATACTGAAAATCTAGCATCCATATGCCATCTACCATTTACTGAAAATCTAGCAACCATATGCCATCTACCATATACTGAAAATCTAGCAACCATATGCCATCTACCATATACTGAAAATCTAGCATCCATATGCCATCTACCATATACTGAAAATCTAGCATCCATATGCCATCTACCATATACTGAAAATCTAGCAACCACATACCTTGTACCACAGTGGAGGCTCCTCAGATGAGGAAGGCGAGGACAATATTAAATACAAATTAAAACATTAAAAAAGTTATCCTTTTTAGATACAACTATACCAAATATATTCACATGTCACAAAATAATTGATTAAAATACCCTGTAAACGTGGCCACGCAGTCATATGTGAACAGGGAGTACAGGACGGGGCTGAGCACGCACCCTTGTGGGGCCCCTGTGTTGAGGATCAGCATAGTGGAGGTGTTGTTTCCTACCTTCACCACCTGGGGGCGGCCCGTCAGGAAGTCCAGGACCCAGTTGCACAGGGTGGGGTTCAGACCCAGGGTACTATGGTGTTGAAGGCTGAGCTGTAGTCAATGAACAGCATTCTTACATAGAGATAAACACTTGTCAGGAAGGATCAGAAGACACAAGCCCTGTATCATGACCAGCCAGCAGACATCACTCAGCATAGCAATGCCATTAGAATGCCTCTGCTACAGTAACTGTCCAGTGTTTCCAGATTTCTATTAAATATGACCTATAATTAATTACAGTATGAGTTAAATAGTTTTCCTTCCAACATTTGTAAATTAACTATGTTAAAAAGTTGCTTTTCTGTGTTTGAATGTTGTGGGTGTACTCACACAACAGAACGGTGTTGTCGTATACTGGTCATTCAAAATATGAATGCAAGTAGACCTCTGATTGGCCATCTTATCCTCCACAGGAGGATGACATCATCCCCTATGAGGAAATAGCAAGCATTCTTTTGATTTTCACTGGACAATTACTTTAAATAAACAGCGCAGTGCTAGGCTAACATGTTAGCATGCCCCTTAATAGACAGGGCAGTGTTGGGTTTAGGGTGGGGGTGCTGGGGTAGGGTGGACGGGGGTCTTCCACAGTGTCCTGCTGGTCGAGGCTGGCGGGTTGAGGCTGGGGTGGGGGGATGATACTGGGATGGGGGAATGAGGGATGGGGTTGCTATAATGGTGAAGGTGTTATGTGGGGGGTTGAGGAGGGGGCTAAGGCCCCAGGGCAGAGTGCTGTGTGGTACGCTGTGGTATCCTCCTCTCCTCATCCCCCTCTCTTCTCCTCCTCTTGGCTGGCCGGTGTTATTGATGCCGCTGCCTGGGGGGCGACTGGGGAAATGGATGTGGGAGGCGGCAGTGTTCTGTCATCAAACAGGGAGGTTGAACAATGGGTACACAATATGATCAGTCATCTGTTGATCAAGATGTAATATGGGATCACTCTCTCCACAACACAGGTTCATGTCCCAACTGTCCAGCAGCAGAAACTACAGATCACGTCCTCCTTCACTGTCAAAGCTAAAGAACGATCACATCCCTGGCAATAAGCTTCACCCTCTCCAATTTACTCAAAACCCATCTAGAACAAACTGTAATTCACTTAGCAATCATTTCCTTCATCATGTAGACTAGAGTGCAATCATTTCCTTCATCATCATGTAGACTAGAATGCAGAAGATAGAACACCTCCAGTCTCAACACACTCGGTAATGCACCTCTCTCTATCCCTCCTCTCTCTCTCTCTCTCTCTCTCTCTCTCTCTCTCTCTCTCTCTCTCTCTCTCTCTCTATCCCTCCTCTCTCTCCATCCCTCTCTCTCTCTCCATCCCTCCTCTCTCTCTCCATCCTTCCTCTCTCTCTCCATCCCTCCCCTCTCTCTCTCCATCCCTCCCCTCTCTCTCTCCATCCCTCCTCTCTCGCTATCCCTCCTCTCTCTCTCCATCCCTCCTCTCTCTCTCCACCCCTCCTCTCTCTCTCCATCCATCTCTCTCTCTCTCTCCATCCATCTCTCTCTCTCCATCCATCTCTCTCTCATCCCTCCTCTCTCTCCACCCGTCTCTCTCTCATCCCTCCTCTCTCTCCACCCGTCTCTCTCTCTCTCCATCCCTCCCCTCTCTCTCCATCCCTCCTCTCTCTCTCCATCCCTCCTCTCTCTCTCCACCCGTCTCTCTCTCCATCCCTCCTCTCTCTCTCTCCATCCCTCCCCTCTCTCTCATCCCTCTTGTCTCTCCAGCCCTCTCTCTCCACCCGTCTCTCTTTCTCCAACCCTCTCTCTCTCTCCATCCCTCTTGTCTCTCCATCCCTCTCTCTCCATCCCCCTCTCTCTCTCTCTCTCTCTCCATCCATCTCTCTCTCTCTTTATCCCTCTCTCTCCACCCATCTCTCTCTCTCATCCCTCTCTCTCCACCCGTCTCTCTCTCTCCATCCCTCTCTCTCCACCCGTCTCTCTCTCCATCCCTCTCTCTCTCCATCCCTCTCTCTCCACCCGTCTCTCTCTCCATCCCTCTCTCTCTCTATCCCTCTCTCCACCCCTCTCTCTCACATCCCTCCTCTGTCTCTCCATCCCTCCTTCTCTCTCTCCATCCCTCCTTCTCTCTCCATCCCTCTTCCCTCTCTCCATCCCTCTCCATCCCTCCCCTCTCTCTCCATCCCTCCATCTCTCTCACATCCCTCCCCTCTCTCTCCATCCCTCCTCTGTCTCTCCATCCCTCCTTCTCTCTCTCCATCCCTCCTTCTCTCTCTCCATCCCTCCCCTCTCTCTCATCCCTCCTTCTCTCTCTCCATCCCTCCCCTCTCTCTCCATCCCTCCCCTCTCTCTCCATCCCTCATCTGTCTCTCCATCCCTCTCCATCCCTCCTTCTCTCTCTCCATCCCTCCCCTCTCTCTCCCTCCCTCCCCTCTCTCTCCATCCCTCCTTCTCTCTCTCCATCCCTCCCCTCTCTCTCCATCCCTCCATCTCTCTCTCCCTCCCTCCCCTCTCTCTCCATCCCTCCTTCTCTCTCTCCATCCCTCCCCTCTCTCTCCATCCCTCCTTCTCTCTCCCATCCCTCCTCTCTCTCTCCATCCCTCCCCTCTCTCTCCATCCCTCCATCTCTCTCTCCCTCCCTCCCCTCTCTCTCCATCCCTCCTTCTCTCTCTCCATCCCTCCCCTCTCTCTCCATCCCTCCTTCTCTCTCCCATCCCTCCTCTCTCTCTCCATCCCTCCTTCTCTATCTCCACACTAAATATCTCTCTAACCCTCCTTTATGTGCTTTGCTTTCATTTTCTCTCTCTGTGGTGTCGGGTGACTGTGGCCTCTGAGGACCTGATGTGGACACAACATTCTCCTCCCCATCTCCCTTTCCACTACTCCTTTCCTCTCCTTTCCTCTCCTCTCCTTTCCTCTCTCATATCCTCTCTCCTCTCATTTAATTTCATCTCCTCTCCTCTCATTTCATTTCATCTCCTCTCCTCTCCTCTCCTTTCATCTCCTCTCCTCTCCTTTCCTTTCCTTTCCTTTCCTTTCCTTTCCTTTCCTTTCCTCTCCTCTCCTCTCCTCTCCTCTCCTCTCCTCTCCTCTCCTCTCCTCTCCTTTCCTTTCCTTTCCTTTCCTTTCCTTTCCTCTCCTCTCCTCTCCTCTCCTCTCCTCTCCTCTCCTCTCCTCTCCTCTCCTCTCCTTTCATCTCCTCTCCCTCTCCTCTCCTCTCCTCTCTCCTCTCCTCTCCTCCTTTCCTCTCTCATATCCTCTCCTCTCCTCTCCTCCTTTCCTCTCTCATATCCTCTCCTCTCCTCCTCTCTCCTCCCCTCTACTCTCTATTCCTCTCCTCTCCTCTCCTCTCCTCTCATCTCCTTTCTGTTTCTGTGGTGAATAGATAACGTGTTTTTAAAGTGTGGTCTAAAGCAGTCCTGTGGTTAAACCACAGCAGGTTGGTTTACTGCTCTCAAAATATATAATGCAACAACTGTTACCACAGCCTGTGAGCCACAGTAAGTGTATGTTAAAGTGTTTCAGTGAGGTTTAGGGTTAGGAAGTGTTTTAGGGTGTGGACAGTGATTTACTGACTGTATTGAGCTGTGGTCTATAGGATGTCTCAGAGAAGCTTTCACCAGGAAGACAGAGGGATGACTACATTACCCATCATGCTAGCTAGCAGCTAGGTCCTCTGGGATTCTCTCTAGCTTCAATGGCACATTGAACCACATTGACCCACAGTAAACCACAGAAGGCCTGTTGGCAACTCAATACAAAACTTTTGTAACAGAACAAAAAACACAAGTCTAACAATGGCCCTGTTATTCTAACCCTTCTGTTTCTGACCCTTCTGTTTCTGACCCTGTGTTTCTGACCCTTCTGTTTCTGGCCCTGTGATTCTGACCCTGTGTTTCTGACCCTGTGTTTCTGACCCTTCTGTTTCTGACCCTTCTGTTTCTGACACTTCTGTTTCTGACCCTTCTGTTTCTGACACTGTGTTTCTGACCCTGTGTTTCTGACCCTTCTGTTTCTGGCCCTGTGATTCTGACCCTGTGTTTCTGACCCTGTGTTTCTGACCCTTCTGTTTCTGACCCTTCTGTTTCTGACCCTTCTGTTTCTGACCCTTCTGTTTCTGACCCTGTGTTTCGGACCCTTCTGTTTCTGACCCTGTGTTTCTGACCCTGTGTTTCTGACCCTGTGTTTCTGACCCTGTGTTTCTAATTAGTTTTCTGAACCTGTGTATCTGATTAGTATTTCTGACCCTGTGTTTCCGACCCTTTGTTTCTGATTTCTGATTGGTTTTTCTGACCCTTCTGTTGCTGTCCCTGTGTTTCAGACCCTGGGTTTCTGATTATGATGATAGTGTTTCTGACCCTTTGTTTTCTGAACCTGTGTATCTGATTAGTATTTCTGACCCTGTGTTTCTGACCCTGTGTTTCTGATTAGTGTTTCTTACCCTTTGTTTCTGACCCTGTGTTTCTGACAATATGTTTCAGACTAGTTTTCTGACCCTCTGTATCTTCTTAGTGTTTCTGACCGTTTGTTTCTGATTAGTGTTTCAGGCCCTGCGAGATTCTGTCCCAGTGTTTCCCTCCTTGTGTTTCCGGCCCTGTGTTTCCGGCCCTGTGTTTCTGACCCTGTGTTTCTGATTAGTGTTTCTGACCCTGTGTTTCTGATTAGTGTTTCCGGCCCTGTGTTTCTGATTAGTGTTTCCGGCCCTGTGTTTCTGATTAGTGTTTCTGACCCTGTGTTTCTGACCCTGTGTTTCCGACCCTGTGTTTCTGATTAGTGTTTCCGGCCCTGTGTTTCTGATTAGTGTTTCTGACCCTGTGTTTCTGATTAGTGTTTCTGACCCTGTGTTTCTGATTAGTGTTTCTGACCCTGTGTTTCTGATTAGTGTTTCTGACCCTGTGTTTCTGATTAGTGTTTCTGACCCTGTGTTTCTGATTAGTGTTTCTGACCCTGTGTTTCTGATTAGTGTTTCTGACCCTGTGTTTCTGATTAGTGTTTCTGACCCTGTGTTTCTGATTAGTGTTTCTGACCCTGTGTTTCTGATTAGTGTTTCTGACCCTGTGTTTCTGACCCTGTGTTTCCGGCCCTGTGTTTCTGATTAGTGTTTCCGACCCTGTGTTTCTGATTAGTGTTTCTGACCCTGTGTTTCTGATTAGTGTTTCTGACCCTGTGTTTCTGACCCTGTGTTTCCGGCCCTGTGTTTCTGATTAGTGTTTCTGACCCTGTGTTTCTGATTAGTGTTTCCGGCCCTGTGTGTCTGATTAGTGTTTCTGGCCCTGTGTTTCTGACCCTGTGTTTCTGATTAGTGTTTCTGACCCTGTGTTTCTGATTAGTGTTTCTGACCCTGTGTTTCTGATTAGTGTTTCTGATTAGTGTTTCCGGCCCTGTGTGTCTGATTAGTGTTTCTGGCCCTGTGTTTCTGATTAGTGTTTCTGACCCTGTGTTTCTGATTAGTGTTTCTGACCCTGTGTTTCTGATTAGTGTTTCTGACCCTGTGTTTCTGATTAGTGTTTCTGACCCTGTGTTTCTGACCCTGTGTTTCTGATTAGTGTTTCTGACCCTGTGTTTCTGATTAGTGTTTCTGACCCTGTGTTTCTGATTAGTGTTTTCCGCCCTGTGTTTCTGTTTCTGTTTCTGATTAGTGTTTCTGACCCTGTGTTTCTGATTAGTGTTTCTGACCCTGTGTTTCTGATTAGTGTTTCCGGCCCTGTGTTTCTGATTAGTGTTTCTGACCCTGTGTTTCTGACCCTGTGTTTCTGATTAGTGTTTCTGACCCTGTGTTTCTGATTAGTGTTTCTGACCCTGTGTTTCTGATTAGTGTTTCCGGCCCTGTGTTTCTGATTAGTGTTTCTGACCTTGTGTTTCTGACCCTGTGTTTCTGATTAGTGTTTCTGACCCTGTGTTTCTGACCCTGTGTTTCCGACCCTGTGTTTCTGATTAGTGTTTCCGGCCCTGTGTTTCTGATTAGTGTTTCTGACCCTGTGTTTCTGACCCTGTGTTTCCTGACCCTGTGTTTCTGATTAGTGTTTCCGGCCCTGTGTTTCTGATTAGTGTTTCTGACCCTGTGTTTCTGATTAGTGTTTCTGACCCTGTGTTTCTGATTAGTGTTTCTGACCCTGTGTGTTTCTGATTAGTGTTTCTGACCCTGTGTTTCTGATTAGTGTTTCTGACCCTGTGTTTCTGATTAGTGTTTCTGACCCTGTGTTTCTGATTAGTGTTTCTGACCCTGTGTTTCTGATTAGTGTTTCTGACCCTGTGTTTCTGATTAGTGTTTCTGACCCTGTGTTTCTGATTAGTGTTTCTGACCCTGTGTTTCTGACCCTGTGTTTCCGGCCCTGTGTTTCTGATTAGTGTTTCTGACCCTGTGTTTCTGGTTAGTGTTTCCGGCCCTGTGTGTCTGATTAGTGTTTCTGGCCCTGTGTTTCTGACCCTGTGTTTCTGATTAGTGTTTCCGGCCCTGTGTTTCTGACCCTGTGTTTCTGATTAGTGTTTTAGTGTTTCTGACCCTGTGTTTCTGATTAGTGTTTCTGACCCTGTGTTTCTGATTAGTGTTTCTGACCCTGTGTTTCTGATTAGTGTTTCTGACCCTGTGTTTCTGATTAGTGTTTCTGATTAGTGTTTCCGGCCCTGTGTGTCTGATTAGTGTTTCTGGCCCTGTGTTTCCCTCCTTGTGTTTCTGACCCTGTGTTTCCCTCCTTGTGTTTCCGACCCTGTGTTTCTGATTAGTGTTTCTGACCCTGTGTTTCTGATTAGTGTTTCTGACCCTGTGTTTCTGATTAGTGTTTCCGGCCCTGTGTTTCTGATTAGTGTTTCCGGCCCTGTGTGTCTGATTAGTGTTTCTGGCCCTGTGTTTCTGACCCTGTGTTTCTGATTATGTCACGGTTCAGACAGACGACCAGAGGACCACAATTGCGTCACACCAGAAAGTTTATTAAACTTAAGGGAAAAGGGAAGTAGGGAGTGAATGAAGGCTCCAGGGGTAACAGGGATCCCGTCCAAAGCGCTGGGTCTGTGCCCCCCCCAGTGGCAGCGATGCGTCCTATGAAGCCGGTGGTGGGTGGTCCAGAAGTCCTGGGGGGGGGAGACACAGACACAACAGGGCGGAATGAAACCAGGCAGCAGTACAGTTCAAGGGAAATCCAAAATACGTAGTAGCAAGGCAGAAGGCTGGTCAGAGTTACCGGGATTGAAGAGTAGTCAGGAGTCGTAATGGCAGAAGCAGGTCTGGATCTCCTGAGGCAGAAGAGTATCCAAAAAAACAGGCAGGTCCGGGGTCACAAAACCAGGGTGAGCCAGAAGCGCGAGCAAACAGGTTCCGGGTGTGAGCTTTGCAGACGATCTGACACCGGAGAGCTGAAAGACAGGGCCTTAAATACTGGGAGAGGTAGTGGGTAATGCAGCGCAGCTGGCAGAGTAATTAGAGCAGAGCAGAGCAGGGACAGGTGGAGCTAGTTAGCTGAGTAGAGGAGAGTGGTGAGCAGAGTGGAAGAAAATTAAG
>CM072228.1:56971276-57098870 GCA_036851935.1 Coregonus suidteri | reverse complement strand
ACCCTGTTGTTTTTTGGATTAGTGTGTTTGTTTTGACCCTGTGTTCTGATTAGTGTTTCCGGCCCTGTGTTTCTGATTAGTGTTTCTGACCCTGTGTGTCTGTGATTAGTGTTCTGACCCTGTGTTTCTGATAGTGTTTCTGACCCTGTGTTTCTGATTAGTGTTTCTGACCCCTGTGTTTCTGATAGTGTTTCGGACCCTGTGTTTCTGACCCGGGTTTCTGCACCCTGTGTTTCTGACCCTGTGTTTAATGTTAGTGTTCCGGACCTGTGTTTCTGATTTGTGTTTCTGACCCTGTGTTTCTGATTAGTGTTTCTGACACCTGTGTTTCTGATTAGTGTTCTGGCCCTGTGTTTCTGATTAGTGTGTTCTAGTGACGCTCCTGTTCTTGATTAGTGTTTCTGGCCCTGTTGTTTCTGATTAGTGTTTCTGACCCTGTGTGTTAGTGTTTTTAGGATTAGTGTTTCTGACCCCTGTGTTTCTGATTAGTGTTTCTGACCCTGTGTTTCTGTTCTAGTGTTTCTGACCCATGTTGTTTCATGATAGTGTTTCTGACTGTGTTTCTGATTAGTGTTTCTGACCCTGTTTGTGATTATTTGTGTCTGAGCCCTGTGTTTCTGATTAGTGTTCCGACCCTGTGTTTATGATGGAGTGTTTCCGGCCCTGTGTTTTCTGATTAGTGTTCTGACCATGTGTTTCTGATTAGTGTTTCTGACCCTTGTGTTTCTGACCCTGTGTTTCTGATAGTGTTTTCCGCCCTGTGTTTCTGATTAGTGTTTTCTGACACCGTGTTTCCGACCCCTGTGTTTCTGATTAGTGTTTCTGACCCTGTGTTTCTGATTAGTGTTTCTGACCCTGTGTTTCTGATTAGTGTTTCTGACCCTGTGTGTTCTGATTAGTGTTTCTGACCTTGTGTTTCTGACCCTGTGTTTCTGATTATGTGTTTCTGATTAGTGTTTTCTGACCCTGTGTTTCTGATTAGTGTTTCTGACCCTGTGTTTCTGATTAGTGTTTTCTGACCCTGTGTGTTCGTGATTTAGTGTTTCCGGCCCTGTGTGTCTGATTAGTGTTTCTGACCCTGTGTTTCTGATTAGTGTTTCTGATTAGTGTTTCTGACCCTGTTTCTGATTAGTCTGTGTTAGTGTTTCTGACCCTGTGTTTCTGATTAGTGTTTCTGACCCTGTGTTCTGATTAGTGTTTCTGACCCTGTGTTTCTGATTAGTGTTTCTGACCCTGTGTTTCTGATTAGTGTTTCTGACCCTGTGTTTCTGACCCTGTGTTTCTGACCCTGTGTTTCTGATTAGTGTTTCTGACCCTGTTTCTGATTAGTGTTTCTGACCCTGTGTTTCTGATTAGTGTTTAGTGTTTCGACCCTGTTTTCTGATTGATTAGTGTTTTTGTGTTTCTGATTAGACCCTGTGTTTCTGATTAGTGTTCTGACCCTGTGTTTCTGATTAGTGTTTCTGACCCTGTGGTTTCTGATTAGTGTTTCTGACCCTGTGTTTCTGATTAGTGTTTCTGACCCTGTGTTTCTGATTAGTGTTTTCTGACCCTGTGTGTTTCTGATTTGTGTTTCTGACCCTGTGTTTCTGATTAGTGTTTCTGACCCTGTGTTTCTGATTAGTGTTTGTTTCTGACCCTGTGTTTCTGATTAGTGTTTCTGACCCTGTGTTTCTGATTAGTGTTTCTGACCCTGTGTTTCTGATTAGTGTTTCTGACCCTGTGTTTCTGATTAGTGTTTCTGACCCTGTGTTTCTGATTAGTGTTTCTGACCCTGTGTTTCTGATTAGTGTTTCTGACCCTGTGTTTCTGATTAGTGTTTCTGACCCTGTGTGTTTCTGATTAGTGTTTCTGACCCTGTGTTTCTGATTAGTGTTTCTGACCTGTGTTTCTGATTAGTGTTTCTGACCCTGTGTTTCTGATTAGTGTTTCTGACCCTGTGTTTCTGATTAGTGTTTCTGACCCTGTGTTTCTGATTAGTGTTTCTGACCCTGTGTTTCTGATTAGTGTTTTCTGACCCTGTGTTTCTGATTAGTGTTTCTGACCCTGTGTTTCTGATTAGTGTTTCTGACCCTGTGTTTCTGATTAGTGTTTCTGACCCTGTGTTTCTGATTAGTGTTTCTGACCCTGTGTTTCTGATTAGTGTTTCTGACCCTGTGTTTCTGATTAGTGTTTCTGACCCTGTGTTTCTGATTAGTGTTTCTGACCCTGTGTGTTTCTGATTAGTGTTTCTGACCCTGTGTTTCTGATTAGTGTTTCTGACCCTGTGTTTCTGATTAGTGTTTCTGACCCTGTGTTTCTGATTAGTGTTTCTGACCCTGTGTTTCTGATTAGTGTTTCTGACCCTGTGTTTCTGATTAGTGTTTCTGACCCTGTGTTTCTGATTAGTGTTTCTGACCCTGTGTTTCTGATTAGTGTTTGTGAACGTTTGTTTCTGATTAGTGTTCTGACCCTGTGTTTCTGATTAGTGTTTCTGACCCTGTGTTCTGATTAGTGTTTCTGACCCTGTGTTTCTGATTAGTGTTTCTGACCCTGTGTTTCTTCTGATTAGTGTTTCTGACCCTGTGTTTCTGATTAGTGTTTCTGACCCTGTGTTTCTGATTAGTGTTTCTGACCCTGTTTTTCTGATTAGTGTTTCTGACCCTGTGTTTCTGATTAGTGTTTCTGACCCTGTGTTTCTGATTAGTGTTTCTGACCCTGTGTTTCTGATTAGTGTTTCTGACCCTGTGTTTCTGATTAGTGTTTCTGACCCTGTGTTTCTGATTAGTGTTTCTGACCCTGTGTTTCTGATTCTGATTGTTTCTGACCCTGTGTTTCTGATTAGTGTTTCTGACCCTGTGTTTCTGATTAGTGTTTCTGACCTGTGTTTCTGATTAGTGTTTCTGACCCTGTGTTTTCTGATTAGTGTTTCTGACCCTGTGTGTTCTGATTAGTGTTTCTGACCCTGTGTTTCTGATTGTTTCTGACCCTGTGTTTCTGACCCTGTGTTTCTGACCCTGTGTTTCTGATTAGTGTTTCTGACCCTGTGTTTCTGATTAGTGTTTCTGACCCTGTGTTTCTGATTAGTGTTTCCGACCCTGTGTTTCTGATTAGTGTTTCTGACCCTGTGTTTCTGACCCTGTGTTTCTGACCCTGTGTTTCTGACCCTGTGTTTCTGACCCTGTGTTTCTGATTAGTGTTTCTGACCCTGTGTTTCTGATTAGTGTTTCTGACCCTGTAGTGTTTCTGACCCTGTGTTTCTGACCCTGTGTTTCTGATTAGTGTTTCTGACCCTGTGTTTCTGATTAGTGTTTCTGACCCTGTGTTTCTGATTAGTGTTTTCTGACCCTGTGTTTCTGATTAGTGTTTCTGACCCTGTGTTCTGACCCTGTGTTTCTGACCCTGTGTTTCTGATTAGTGTTTCTGACCCTGTGTTTCTGACTAGTGTAGTGACCCTGTGTTTCTGACCTGTGTTTCTGACCCTGTGTTTCTGACCCTGTGTTTCTGATTAGTGTTTCTGACCCTGTGTTTCTGATTAGTGTTTCTGACCCTGTGTTTCTGACCCTGTGTTTCTGACCCTGTGTTTCTGATTAGTGTTTCTGACCCTGTGTTTCTGATTAGTGTTTCTGACCCTGTGTTTCTGATTAGTGTTTCTGACCCTGTGTTTCTGATTAGTGTTTCTGACCTGTGTTTCTGATTAGTGTTTCTGACCCTTGTGTTTCTTGATTGTGTTTCTGACCCTGTGTTTCTGATTAGTGTTTCTGACCCTGTGTTTCTGATTAGTGTTTCTGACCCTGTGTTTCTGATTAGTGTTTCTGACCCTGTGTTTCTGATTAGTGTTTCTGACCCCTGTGTTTCTGATTAGTGTTTCTGACCCTGTGTTCTCTGACCCTGTGTTTTTCTGTGTTGTGTGTTTCTGATTAGTGTTTCTGACCCTGTGTTTCTGATTAGTGTTTTTGATTAGTGTTTCTGACCCTGTGTTTCTGATTAGTGTTTCTGACCCTGTGTTTCTGATTAGTGTTTCTGACCCTGTGTTTCTGATTAGTGTTTCTGACCCTGTGTTTCTGATTAGTGTTTTCGACCCTGTGTTTCTGATTAGTGTTTCTGACCCTGTGTTTCTGATTAGTGTTTCTGACCCTGTGTTTCTGATTAGTGTTTCTGACCCTGTGTTTCTGATTAGTGTTTCTGACCCTGTGTTTCTGATTAGTGTTTCTGACCCTGTGTTTCTGATTAGTGTTTCTGACCCTGTGTTTCTGATTAGTGTTTCTGACCCTGTGTTTCTGATTAGTGTTTCTGACCCTGTGTTTTCTGACCCTGTGTTTCTGACCCTGTGTTTCTGATTAGTGTTTCTGACCCTGTGTTGTTTCTGATTAGTGTTTCTGACCCTGTGTTTCTGATTAGTGTTTCTGACCTGACCCTGTGTTTCTGACCCTGTGTTGTGTATTAGTGTTTCTGACCCTGTGTTTCTGATTAGTGTTTCCTGACCCTGTGTTTCTGATTAGTGTTTCTGACCCTGTGTTTCTGATTAGTGTTTCTGACCCTGTGTTTCTGATTAGTGTTTCTGACCCTGTGTTTCTGATTAGTGTTTCTGACCCTGTGTTTCTGATTAGTGTTTCTGACCCTGTGTTTCTGACCCTGTGTTTCTGACCCTGTGTTTCTGATTAGTGTTTCTGACCCTGTGTTTCTGATTAGTGTTTCTGTGTTTCTGATTGTTTCTGACCCTGTGTCTGATTAGTGTTTTGTTGTGTTCTGACCCTGTGTTTCTGACCCTGTGTTTCTGACCTGTGTTTCTGATTAGTGTTTTCTGACCCTGTGTTTCTGATTAGTGTTTCTGACCCTGTGTTTCTGTGTTAGTGTTTCTGACCCTGTGTTTCTGATTAGTGTTTCTGACCCCTGTGTTTTTCTGATTAGTGTTTCTGACCCTGTGTTTCTGATTAGTGTTTCTGACCCTGTGTTTCTGATTAGTGTTTCTGACCCTGTGTTTCTGATTAGTGTTTTCGGAGTGTTTCTGACCCTGTGTTTCTGATTAGTGTTTCTGACCCTGTGTTTCTGATTAGTGTTTTCTTCTGACCCTGTGTTTCTGACCCTGTTTCTGACCCTGTGTTTCTGACCCCTGTGTTTCTGACCCTAGTGTTTCTGACCCTGTGTTTCTGACCCTGTGTTTCTGATTAGTGTTTTCTGACCCTGTGTTTCTGATTAGTGTTTCTGACCCTGTGTTTCTCTGATTAGTGTTTCTGACCCTGTGTTTTCTGATTGTGTTTCTGATTAGTGTTTCTGACCCTGTGTTTCTGACCCTGTGTTTCTGACCCTGTGTTTCTGATTAGTGTTTCTGACCCTGTGTTTCTGATTAGTGTTTCTGACCCTGTGTTTCTGATTAGTGTTTCTGACCCTGTGTTTCTGACCCTGTGTTTCTGATTAGTGTTTCTGACCCTGTGTTTCTGACCTTGTGTTTCTGATTAGTGTTTCTGACCCTGTGTTTCTGACCCTGTGTTTCTGATTAGTGTTTCTGACCCTGTGTTTCTGATTAGTGTTTCTGACCCTGTGTGTTTCTGATTAGTGTTTCTGACCCTGTGTTTCTGATTAGTGTTTCTGACCTGTGTTTCTGATTAGTGTTTCTGACCCTGTGTTTCTGATTAGTGTTTCTGACCCTGTGTTTCTGATTAGTGTTTCTGACCCTGTGTTTCTGATTAGTGTTTCTGACCCTGTGTTTCTGATTAGTGTTTCTGACCCTGTGTTTCTGATTAGTGTTTCTGACCCTGTGTTTCTGATTAGTGTTTCTGACCCTGTGTTTCCGACCCTGTGTTTCTGATTAGTGTTTCTGACCCTGTGTTTCTGATTAGTGTTTCTGCCCTGTGTTTCTGATTAGTGTTTCTGACCCTGTGTTTCTGATTAGTGTTTCTGACCCTGTGTTTCTGAGTGTTTCTGACCCTGTGTTTCTGATTAGTGTTTTCTGACCCTGTGTTCTGATTAGTGTTTCTGACCCTGTGTTTCTGATTAGTGTTTCTGACCCTGTGTTTCTGATTAGTGTTTCTGACCCTGTGTTTCTGATTAGTGTTTCTGACCCTGTGTTTCTGATTAGTGTTTCTGACCCTGTGTTTCTGATTAGTGTTTCTGACCCTGTGTTTCTGATTAGTGTTTCTGACCCTGTGTTTCTGATTAGTGTTTCTGACCCTGTGTTTCTGATTAGTGTTTCTGATTAGTGTTTCTGACCCTGTGTTTCTGACCCTGTGTTTCTGATTAGTGTTTCCGGCCCTGTGTTTCTGATTAGTGTTTCTGACCCCTGTGTTCTGATTAGTGTTTCTGACCCTGTGTTTTTCTGATTAGTGTTTTTCTGACCCTGTGTTTCTGATTAGTGTTTCTGACCCTGTGTTTCTGATTAGTGTTTCTGACCTGTGTTTCTGATTAGTGTTTCTGGCCCTGTGTTTCTGATTAGTGTTTCTGACCCTGTGTTTCTGATTAGTGTTTCTGACTGACCCTGTGTTTCTGATTAGTGTTTCTGACCCTGTGTTTCTGATTAGTGTTTCTGACCCTGACCCTGTGTTTCTGATTAGTGTTTCTGACCCTGTGTTTCTGATTAGTGTTTCTGACCCTGTGTTTCTGATTAGTGTTTCTGACCCTGTGTTTCTGATTAGTGTTTCTGACCCTGTGTTTTCTGATTAGTGTTTCTGACCCTGTGTTTCTGATTAGTGTTTCTGACCCTGTGTTTCTGACCCTGTGTTTCTGATTAGTGTTTCTGATTAGTGTTTCTGACCTTGTGTTTCTGATTAGTGTTTCTGACCCTGTGTTTCTGATTAGTGTTTTCTGACCCTGTGTTTCTGATTAGTGTTTCTGACCCTGTGTTTCTGATTAGTGTTTCTGACCCTGTGTTTCTGATTAGTGTTTCTGACCCTGTGTTTCTGATTAGTGTTTCTGACCCTGTGTTTCTGATTAGTGTTTCTGACCCTGTGTTTCTGACCCTGTGTTTCTGATTAGTGTTTCTGACCCTGTGTGTTTCTGATTAGTGTTTCTGACCCTGTGTTTCTGATTAGTGTTTCTGACCCTGTGTTTCTGATTAGTGTTTCTGACCCTGTGTTTCTGATTAGTGTTTCTGACCCTGTGTTTCTGATTAGTGTTTCTGACCCTGTGTTTCTGATTGTGTTTCTGACCCTGTGTTTCTGACCCTGTGTTTCTGACCCTGTGTTTCTGACCCTGTGTTTCTGACCCTGTGTTTCTGATTAGTGTTTCTGACCCTGTGTTTCTGACCCTGTGTTTCTGACCCTGTGTTTCTGATTAGTGTTTCTGACCCTGTTTCTGATTAGTGTTTCTGACCCTGTGTTTCTGATTAGTGTTTCTGACCCTGTGTTTCTGATTAGTGTTTCTGACCCTGTGTTTCTGATTAGTGTTTCTGACCCTGTGTTTCTGATTAGTGTTTCTGACCCTGTGTTTCTGATTAGTGTGTTTCTGACCCTGTGTTTCTGATTAGTGTTTCTGACCCTGTGTTTCTGATTAGTGTTTCTGATTAGTGTTTCTGACCCTGTGTTTCTGATTAGTGTTTCTGACCCTGTGTTTCTGATTAGTGTTTCTGACCCTGTGTTTCTGATTTGTGTTTCTGACCCTGTGTTTCTGATTAGTGTTTCTGACCCTGTGTTTCTGATTGTGTTTCTGACCCTGTGTTTCTGATTAGTGTTTCCGACCCTGTGTTTCTGATTAGTGTTTCTGACCCTGTGTTTCTGATTAGTGTTTCTGACCCTGTGTTTCTGATTAGTGTTTCTGACCCTGTGTTTCTGATTAGTGTTTCTGACCCTGTGTTTCTGATTAGTGTTTCTGACCCTGTGTTTCTGGTTAGTGTTTCTGACCCTGTGTTTCTGATTAGTGTTTCTGGCCCTGTGTTTCTGATTAGTGTTTCTGATTAGTGTTTCTGACCCTGTGTTTCTGACCCTGTGTTTCTGATTAGTGTTTCTGACCCTGTGTTTCTGCCCTGTGTTTCTGACCCTGTGTTTCTGATTAGTGTTTCTGACCCTGTGTTTCTGATTAGTGTTTCTGACCCTGTGTTTCTGATTAGTGTTTCTGACCCTGTGTTTCTGATTAGTGTTTCTGACCCTGTGTTTCTGATTAGTGTTTCTGATTAGTGTTTCTGATTAGTGTTTCTGACCCTGTGTTTCTGATTAGTGTTTCTGACCCTGTGTTTCTGATTAGTGTTTCTGACCCTGTGTTTCTGATTAGTGTTTCTGACCCTGTGTTTCTGATTAGTGTTTCTGACCCTGTGTTTCTGATTAGTGTTTCTGGCCCTGTGTTTCTGATTAGTGTTTCTGGCCCTGTGTTTCTGACCCTGTGTTTCTGATTAGTGTTTCTGACCCTGTGTTTCTGACCCTGTGTTTCTGGACCCTGTGTTTCTGATTAGTGTTTCTGACCCTGTGTTTCTGATTGTGTTTCTGACCCTGTGTTTCTGACCCTGTGTTTCTGACCCTGTGTTTCTGTTTTAGTGTGTTTCTGACCCTGTGTTTCTGATTAGTGTTTTCTGACCCTGTGTTTCTGATTAGTGTTTCTGACCCTGTGTTTCTGACCCTGTGTTTCTGATTAGTGTTTCTGACCCTGTGTTTCTGATTAGTGTTTCTGACCCTGTGTTTCTGATTAGTGTTTCTGACCCTGTGTTTCTGATTAGTGTTTCTGACCCTGTGTTTCTGACCCTGTGTTTCTGACCCTGTGTTTCTGTGTTTCTGAGTGTTTCTGACCCTGTGTTTCTGATTAGTGTTTCTGACCCTGTGTTTCTGATTAGTGTTTCTGACCCTGTGTTTTTCTGATTAGTGTTTCTGACCCTGTGTTTTCTGATTAGTGTTTCTGACCCTGTGTTTCTGATTAGTGTTTCTGACCCTGTGTTTCTGATTAGTGTTTCTGACCCTGTGTTTCTGACCCTGTGTTTCTGATTAGTGTTTCTGACCCTGTGTTTCTGATTAGTGTTTCCGGCCCTGTGTTTCTGATTAGTGTTTCTGACCCTGTGTTTCTGATTAGTGTTTGACCCTGTGTTTCTGACCCTGTGTTTCTGACCCTGTGTTTCTGATTAGTGTGTGTGTTCTGACCCTAGTGTTTCTGACCCTTGTGTTTCTGATTAGTGTTTCTGACCCTGTGTTTCTGATTGTGTTTCTGACCCTGTGTTTCTGATTAGTGTTTCTGACCCTGTGTTTCTGATTAGTGTTTCTGACCCTGTGTTTCTGATTAGTGTTTCTGACCCTGTGTTTCTGATTAGTGTTTCTGACCCTGTGTTTCTGATTAGTGTTTCTGACCCTGTGTTTCTGATTAGTGTTTCTGACCCTGTGTTTCTGACCTGACCCTGTGTTTCTGACCCTAGTGTTTCTGACCTGTGTGTTCTGATTAGTGTTTCTGACCCTGTGTTTCTGATTAGTGTTTCTGACCCTGTGTTTCTGATTAGTGTTTCTGTGTTTCGGATTGTGTTTGTGTTTCTGTTTCTAGTGTTTCTGACCCTGTGTTTCTGATTAGTGTTTCTGACCCTGACCCTGATTAGTGTTTCTGTGGCCCTGTGTTTCTGATTAGTGTTTCTGACCCTAGTGTTTCTGATTAGTGTTTCTGACCCTGTGTTTCTGATTAGTGTTTCTGTTTCTGATTAGTGTTTCTGACCCTGTGTTTCTGACCCTGTGTTTCTGACCCTGTGTTTCTGATTAGTGTTTCTGACCCTGTGTTTCTGACCCTGATTCTGATTGTTTCTGACCCTGTGTTTCTGATTAGTGTTTTCTGACCCTGTGTTTCTGATTAGTGTTTCTGACCCTGTGTTTCTGATTAGTGTTTCTGACCCTGTGTTTCTGATTAGTGTTTCTGACCCCCTGTGTTTCTGATTAGTGTGTTTCTGACCCTGTGTTTCTGATTAGTGTTTCTGACCCTGTGTTTCTGATTAGTGTTTCTGACCCTGTGTTTCTGATTAGTGTTTCTGACCCTGTGTTTCTGATTAGTGTTTCTGACCCTGTGTTTCTGATTAGTGTTTCTGATTAGTGTTTCTGACCCTGTGTTTCTGATTAGTGTTTCTGACCCTGTGTTTCTGACCCTGTGTTTCCGGCCCTGTGTTTCTGATTAGTGTTTCTGACCCTGTGTTTCTGATTAGTGTTTCTGACCCTGTGTTTCTGTGTTTCTGATTAGTGTTTCTGACCCTGTGTTTCTGATTAGTGTTTCTGACCCTGTGTTTCTGATTAGTGTTTCTGACCCTGTGTTTCTGATTAGTGTTTCCGGCCCTGTGTTTCTGATTAGTGTTTCTGACCCTGTGTTTCTGATTAGTGTTTCTGACCCTGTGTTTCTGATTAGTGTTTCTGACCCTGTGTTTCTGATTAGTGTTTCTGACCCTGTGTTTCTGATTAGTGTTTCTGACCCTGTGTTTCTGATTAGTGTTTCTGACCCTGTGTTTCTGATTAGTGTTTCTGACCCTGTGTTTCTGATTAGTGTTTCTGACCCTGTGTTTCTGATTAGTGTTTCTGACCCTGTGTTTCTGATTAGTGTTTCTGACCCTGTGTTTCTGACCCTGTGTTTCTGATTAGTGTTTCTGACCCTGTGTTTCTGATTAGTGTTTCTGACCCTGTGTTTCTGATTAGTGTTTCTGACCCTGTGTTTCTGATTAGTGTTTCTGACCCTGTGTTTCTGATTAGTGTTTCTGATTAGTGTTTCTGACCCTGTGTTTCTGACCCTGTGTTTCCGACCCTGTGTTTCTGATTAGTTTCTGGACCCTGTGTTTCTGATTAGTGTGTGTGTTTCTGACCCTGTGTTTTCTGATTAGTGTTTCTGACCCTGTGTTTCTGATTAGTGTTTCTGACCCTGTGTTTCTGATTAGTGTTTCTGACCCTGTGTTTCTGATTAGTGTTTCTGACCCTGTGTTTCTGATTAGTGTTTCTGACCCTGTGTTTCTGACCCTGTGTTTCTGACCCTGTGTTTCTGACCCTGTGTTTCTGATTAGTGTTTCTGACCCTGTGTTTCTGACCCTGTGTTTCTGACCCTGTGTTTCTGATTAGTGTTCTGACCCTGTGTTTCTGATTAGTGTTTCTGACCCTGTGTTTCTGATTAGTGTTTCTGACCCTGTGTTTCTGATTAGTGTTTCTGACCCTGTGTTTCTGATTAGTGTTTCTGACCCTGTGTTTCTGATTAGTGTTTCTGACCCTGTGTTTCTGATTAGTGTTTCTGACCCTGTGTTTCTGATTAGTGTTTCTGACCCTGTGTTTCTGATTAGTGTTTCCGGCCCTGTGTTTCTGATTGTGTTTCTGACCCTGTGTTTCTGATTAGTGTTTCTGACCCTGTGTTTCTGACCCTGTGTTTCTGATTAGTGTTTCTGACCCTGTGTTTCTGACCCTGTGTTTCTGATTAGTGTTTCTGACCCTGTGTTTCTGATTAGTGTTTCTGACCCTGTGTTTCTGATTAGTGTTTCTGACCCTGTGTTTCTGATTAGTGTTTCTGACCCTGTGTTTCTGATTAGTGTTTCCGGCCCTGTGTTTCTGATTAGTGTTTCTGACCCTGTGTTTCTGATTAGTGTTTCTGACCCTGTGTTTCTGATTAGTGTTTCTGACCCTGTGTTTCTGATTAGTGTTTCTGACCCTGTGTTTCTGATTGTGTTTCTGACCCTGTGTTTCTGACCCTGTGTTTCTGACCCTGTGTTTCTGATTAGTGTTTCTGACCCTGTGTTTCTGATTAGTGTTTCTGACCCTGTGTTTCTGATTAGTGTTTCTGACCCTGTGTTTCTGATTAGTGTTTCTGACCCTGTGTTTCTGATTAGTGTTTTCTGACCCTGTGTTTCTGATTAGTGTTTCTGACCCTGTGTTTCTGATTAGTGTTTTGACCCTGACCCTGTGTTTCTGACCCTGTGTTTCTGACCCTGTGTTTCTGATTAGTGTTTCTGACCCTGTGTTTCTGACCCTGTGTTTCTGACCTTGTGTTTCTGATTAGTGTTTCTGACCCTGTGTTTCTGACCCTGTGTTTCTGATTAGTGTTTCTGGCCCTGTGTTTCTGACCCTGTGTTTCTGACCCTGTGTTTCTGCCCTGTGTTTCTGACCCTGTGTTTCTGACCCTGTGTTTCTGACCCTGTGTTTCTGACCCTGTGTTTCTGACCCTGTGTTTCTGATTAGTGTTTCTGACCCTGTGTTTCTGATTAGTGTTTCTGACCCTGTGTTTCTGATTAGTGTTTCTGACCCTGTGTTTCTGATTAGTGTTTCCGGCCCTGTGTTTCTGATTAGTGTTTCTGACCCTGTGTTTCTGATTAGTGTTTCTGACCCTGTGTTTCTGATTAGTGTTTCTGACCCTGTGTTTCTGATTAGTGTTTCCGGCCCTGTGTTTCTGACCCTGTGTTTCTGATTAGTGTTTCTGACCCTGTGTTTCTGACCCTGTGTTTCTGATTAGTGTTTCCGGCCCTGTGTTTCTGATTAGTGTTTCTGACCCTGTGTTTCTGATTAGTGTTTCTGACCCTGTGTTTCTGATTAGTGTTTCTGACCCTGTGTTTCTGATTAGTGTTTCGGCCCTGTGTTTCTGATTAGTGTTTCTGACCCTGTGTTTCTGATTAGTGTTTCTGACCCTGTGTTTCTGATTAGTGTTTCTGACCCTGTGTTTCTGATTAGTGTTTCTGACCCTGTGTTTCTGATTAGTGTTTCTGACCCTGTGCTCTGATTAGTGTTTCTGATTAGTGTTTCTGACCCTGTGTTTCTGATTAGTGTTTCTGACCCTGTGTTTCTGATTAGTGTGTTTCTGACCCTGTGTTTCTGATTAGTGTTTCTGACCCTGTGTTTCTGATTAGTGTTTCTGACCCTGTGTTTCTGACCCTGTGTTTCTGACCCTGTGTTTCCGGCCCTGTGTTTCTGATTAGTGTTTCTGACCCTGTGTTTCTGATTAGTGTTTCTGACCCTGTGTTTCTGATTAGTGTTTCTGACCCTGTGTTTTTGATTAGTGTTTCTGACCCTGTGTTTCTGATTAGTGTTTCTGACCCTGTGTTTCTGATTAGTGTTTCTGACCCTGTGTTTCTGATTAGTGTTTCTGACCCTGTGTTTCTGATTTGTGTTTCTGACCCTGTGTTTCTGATTAGTGTTTCTGACCTGTGTTTCTGATTAGTGTTTCTGACCCTGTGTTTCTGACCTTGTGTTTCTGACCCTGTGTTTCTGATTAGTGTTTCTGACCCTGTGTTTCTGATTAGTGTTTCTGACCCTGTGTTTCTGATTAGTGTTTCTGACCCTGTGTTTCTGACCCTGTGTTTCTGATTAGTGTTTCTGACCCTGTGTTTCTGATTAGTGTTTCTGACCCTGTGTTTCTGATTAGTGTTTTCTGACCCTGTGTTTTCTGATTAGTGTTTCTGACCCTGTGTTTCTGATTAGTGTTTCTGACCCTGTGTTTCTGATTAGTGTTTCTGACCCTGTGTTTCTGATTAGTGTTGTTTCTGACCCTGTGTTTCTGATTAGTGTTTCTGACCCTGTGTTTCTGATTAGTGTTTCTGACCCTGTGTTTCTGATTAGTGTTTCTGACCCTGTGTTTCTGATTAGTGTTTCTGACCCTGTGTTTCCCTCCTTGTGTTTCTGACCCTGTGTTTCTGATTAGTGTTTCTGACCCTGTGTTTCTGATTAGTGTTTCTGACCCTGACCCTGTGTTTCTGATTAGTGTTTCTGACCCTGTGTTTCTGATTAGTGTTTCTGACCCTGTGTTTCTGATTAGTGTTTTCTGACCCTGTGTTTCTGATTAGTGTTTCTGACCCTGTGTTTCCCTCCTTGTGTTTCCGACCCTGTGTTTCTGATTAGTGTTTCTGACCCTGTGTTTCTGATTAGTGTTTCCGGCCCTGTGTTTCTGATTAGTGTTTCTGACCCTGTGTTTCTGATTAGTGTTTCTGACCCTGTGTTTCTGATTAGTGTTTCTGACCCTGTTTGTGACCCTCTGATTAGTGTTTCTGACCCTGTGTTTCTGATTAGTGTTTCTGACCCTGTGTTTCTGACCCTGTGTTTCTGACCCTGTGTTTCTGATTAGTGTTTCTGACCCTGTGTTTCTGACCCTGTGTTTCTGACCCTGTGTTTCTGACCCCTGTGTTTCTGACCCTGGTTTCTGATGTGTTTTTTTCGACCTGACCCTGTTTCTGATTAGTGTTTCTGACCCTGTGTTTCTGATTAGTGTTTCTGACCCTGTGTTTCTGATTAGTGTTTCTGACCCTGTGTTTCTGATTAGTGTTTCTGACCCTGTGTTTCTGATTGTTTCTGACCCTGTGTTTCTGACCCTGTGTTTCTGATTAGTGTTTCTGACCCTGTGTTTCTGATTAGTGTTTCTGACCCTGTGTTTCTGATTAGTGTTTCTGACCCTGTGTTTTCTGATTAGTGTTTCTGACCCCTGTGTTTTTCTGATTAGTGTTTCTGACCCTGTGTTTCTGATTTGTGTTTCTGACCCTGTGTTTCTGACCCTGTTTAGTGACCCTGTGTTTCTGATTAGTGTTTCTGACCCTGTGTCTTGACCCTGATTAGTGTTTCTGACCATGGGTTTCTGACCCCGTGTTTCTGACCATGGGTTTCTGACCCCGTGTTTCTGACCATGTGTTTCTGATTAGTGTTTCTGACCCTGTGTTTCTGATTAGTGTGTTTCTGACCCTGTGCTTTTCTGAACGTGTTTATGACCATTGTGTTTCTGACCTGTGTTTCTATTAGTGTTTCTGACCATTTGTTTCGGATTACTGTTTCTGGCCAATGAGATTCTGTCGCTATGTTTCTGATTAGTTTATCTGAACCTGTGTTTCTGGTTAGTGTTGGAGACCCTGTGTGTTTCTGAGTCCTGTTTCCTCTAAAGAGTGAATTGTTTCAGTCTGTGTGTCTGATTAGTGTTTCTGAGTTCCTGTGTTTCTGACGGTGTGTTTTGTGTAGTTTCTGACCCTGTGTTTCTGATTAGTGTTTCTGACCCTGTGTTTCTGATTAGTGTTTCTGACCCTGTGTTTCTGATTAGTGTTTCTGACCCTGTGTTTCTGATTAGTGTTTCTGACCCTGTGTTTCTGACCCTGTGTTTCTGACCCTGTGTTTCTGATTAGTGTTTCTGACCCTGTGTTTCTGATTAGTGTTTCTGACCCTGTGTTTCTGATTAGTGTTTCTGACCCTGTGTTTCTGATTAAAAACACCATGTCAGATCCAGCTCTTAAATAGATGCTCATGCCTCATCAATGTTTCATTCTGGGGTGAATATCATCTGATCTGATTTTCACTTATTTACATCCGCCCAGGGCCTCTGAAACCTTGTCCACATCAAATATTCATCATTTTAGCAAATGCAGTTCTCTGTCAATACAGCAGCATAGATAGCAGGGTGCGTAACAGGGAGGGCAAGAGGCCAGGCAGGATCACAGCTTTATGGCTCCTGAGACATTGGAATGCAGAGGCTAAGATGAATTACATTAGTGATGCATACTCTGTCTCTCTCAGAAAACTCGATCCCACTTTTATGGACCAAAATGTTGCTGCTATTATATTTTTGTCAGGAATCAATGTGAGGCAGAGATTAACTGACACATGAGTTGATTTTTGGCTATTACTCTGTCTTTACCAGTAGCAGGCAGGATAGTGCAGCAGCCTCTTAGGATGGGGAGAGTTAAAGGACTTTGCATACTGATTTCAGACCTCATTGGGTGAGGGGATTTGTATAGTAATGAAGTAGTGTTGGTACTTATATTTGTTGTGAAATCATTAATCATGGTATCATTAATCTGTCATATATATGAATACAGATTTGATTTAAACATTTAGATATCAATACTGAATAGAAAATACTGAAGATTTTCTACAATGCAAAGAATTATACTCATATAGAAATGATTTTGTCAAGACTGAGAGCATACAAAATAAAGAATGAGAGAACAGCCTTTGAAGGAAGACTTGTACCAAAATAAAGAATGAGAGAACAGCATTTGAAGGAAGACTTGTACCAAAATAAAGAATGAGAGAACAGCCTTTGAAGGAAGACTTGTACCAAAATAAAGAATGAGAGAACAGCATTTGAAGGACGACTTGTACCAAAATAAAGAATGAGAGAACAGCCTTTGAAGGAAGACTTGTACCAAAATAAAGATTGAGAGAACAGCATTTGAAGGAAGACTTGTACCAAAATAAAGAATGTGAGAACAGCCTTTGAAGGAAGACTTGTACCAAAATAAAGAATGAGAGAACAGCCTTTGAAGGAAGACTTGTACCAAAATAAAGAATGAGAGAACAGCATTTGAAGGAAGACTTGTACCAAAATAAAGAATGAGAGAACAGCCTTTGAAGGAAGACTTGTACCAAAATAAAGAATGAGAGAACAGCCTTTGAAGGAAGACTTGTACCAAAATAAAGAATGAGAGAACAGCCTTTGAAGGAAGACTTGTACCAAAATAAAGAATGAGAGAACAGCCTTTGAAGGAAGACTTGTACCAAAATAAAGAATGAGAGAACAGAATTTGAAGGAAGACTTGTACCAAAATAAAGAATGAGAGAACAGTCTTTGAAGGAAGACTTGTACCAAAGACATATATAATGTCCTGTAAGCATCTGACAGCTCACAGCTTGGAAACCCTAAACTGGTCAGATCCGGAACAAATCCTGTCAGATTGTCTTAGATTCTCATAAGCTCTTAGTAGTTCCCAGGAGACAGGGGGGTTCAGGGAGAGAGAGGGGGGTCTAGAAGGGGCTAGCATGTACTGCATACTGTATGGAGTCATGGTGTGACTTGGCTGGGTGGAGGGATACGGAGTGTAGGGATACGGGGTGGGTGGAGAGATTAGGGGGGAGGGATACAGGGGTGGGTGGAGGGATACGAGGTGGGTGGAGGGATACGGGGTGGAGGGATACGGAGTGTAGGGATACGGGGTGGGTGGAGAGATACGGGGTGGGTGGATACAGGGTGGGTGGAGGGATACGGGGTGGGTGGAGGGATACGGGGTGGAGGGATACGGGGTGGGTGGAGGGATACGGAGTGGAGGGATACGGAGTGGAGGGATACGGGGTGGGTGGAGGGATACGGGGTGGAGGGATACGGGGTGGGTGGAGGGATACGGGGTGGAGGGATACGGGGTGGGTGGAGGGATATGGGGTGGGTGGAGGGATACGGGGTGGAGGGATACAGGGGTGGAGGGATACGGGGTGGGTGGAGGGATACAGGGGTGGGTGGAGGGATACAGGGGTGGGTGGAGGGATACGGGGTGGGTGGAGAGATACGGGGTGGAGGGATACGGGGTGGGTGGAGGGATACAGGGTGGGTGGAGGGATACAGGGGTGGGTGGAGGGATACGGGGTGGGTGGAGGGATACGGGGTGGGTGGAGAGATACGGGGTGGGTGGAGGGATATGGGGTGGAGGGAGAGATAAGGGGGGAGGGATACGGAGTGTAGGGATACGGGGTGGGTGGAGAGATACGGGGTGGGTGGAGGGATACGGGGTGGAGAGATAAGGGTGGAGAGATTAGGGGGGAGGGATACAGGGGTGGGTGGAGGGATACGGGGTGGAGGGATACGGGGTGGGTGGAGGGATACGGGGTGGGTGGAGGGATACAGGGGTGGGTGGAGGGATACGGGGTGGGTGGAGGGATACAGGGGTGGTGGAGAGATTAGGGGGGGAGGGATACAGGGTGGGTGGAGGGATACAGGGGTGGGTGGATACAGGGTGGGTGGAGGGATACGGGGTGGGTGGATACGGGGTGGGTGGATACAGGGTGGGTGGAGGGATATGGGGTGGAGGGGATACGGGTGGGTGGAGGGATACGGGGTGGGTGGATACGGGGTGGGTGGATACGGGGTGGGTGGAGGGATATGGGGTGGAGGGATACGGGGGGGTGGAGGGATACGGGGTGGGTGGAGAGATTAGGGGGGAGGGATACAGGGGTGGGTGGAGGGATACGAGGTGGGTGGAGGGATACGGGGTGGGTGATACGGGTGGAGGGATACGGGGTAGGGATACGGGGTGGGTGGAGGGATACGGGGTGGAGGGATACGGGGTGGGTGGAGGGATACGGGGTGGAGGGATACGGGGTGGGTGGAGGGATATGGGGTGGAGGGATACGGGGTGGGTGGAGGGATATGGGGTGGAGGGATAAGGGGTGGAGGGATACGGGGTGGGTGGAGGGATATGGGGTGGAGGGATACGGGGTGGAGGGAGGGATACGGGGTGGGTGGAGGGATACGGGGTGGGTGGAGGGATACGGGGTAAGTGGAGGGATACGAGGTGGGTGGAGGGATACGGGTGGGTGGATAGAGGCTCTGTCCCATACAGAAAAATAATATATTGACATACATTTTTAAAGTATTTACGTATATGTAAATGACAGATATCTAAATATGTGTTTAAGCCTTATATGTCCCTGTATGTACAAAAGGATATGGACATTTTACAAAATTGGCCGTTTTGATATATTTCTCCCGGGCAGTCCTTCCCCGGGAGGAAGAGCAGCTCCGTCTTGCCGAGGTTCAGCTTGAGGTGGTGATCCAACATCCACACTGATGTGTCTGCCAGACATGCAGAGATGCGATTCGCCACCTGGTTATCAGAAGGGGGAAAGGAGAAGATAAATTGTGTGTCGTCTGCGTAGCAATGATAGGAGAGGCCATGTGAGGATATGACAGAGCCAAGTGAGGAGAGCCTCCGTGACACAGAGAAGAGCAGTCTCAGTTGAATGACCAATCTTGAAACCTGACTGGTTTGGATCAAGCAGGTCATTCTGAGAGAGATAGCAGGAGAGTTGGCTATAGATGGCAACGCTCAAGAGTTTTGGAGAGAAAAGAAAGAAGGGATACTGGTCTGTAGTTGTTGACATCGGAGGGATCGAGTGTAGGTTTTTTTGAGGAGGGGTGCAACTCTCGCTTTCTTGAAGATGAAAGGGACATAGCCAGCGGACAAGGATGAGTTGATGAGCGAGGTGAGGTAAGGGAGAAGGTCTCTGGAAATGGTCGACAAGTCTGATGCGCCCTGAAGAGAGCAGCTCGGGGTCGTCAGCCTGGACGTTCCTCACAGAGGTTTGGACCAGCTCATCTATGTGTTCAATCCCTACTACTTTCCCTGTCGGCCCTACCATCCTCGCAAAGCACGCTGTGAGAGAGCCACTTCCTGATCCCACATCCAATGCAGATGCCCCATCCATTAGCTTGTCACTCAGCACCTCCAGGGCATGCTGAAGAAACACCAGACAGCATCCATATTCAGCAAATATATGGTCCGTCTGGCCCCGCGGCCTTGTGAATGTTCACCTGTTTAACCCTCCCGTTGTCCTAGGGTCAAAATGACCCGCCACTGTGTTGAACCAACTTTCATTAATTTTTTTATTTTTTGGATCATTTGTGAGAAGGAGGCAGTGATACTTTCTTTAAAGTCTCACTGCCTCCTTCTCACAAATGATCCCAAAAATATAAAAATTAAAGAAAGTTGGTTCAACACAGTGGCGGGTCATTTTGACCCTAGGACAACGGGAGGGTTAAAGGTCTTGCTCACATCGGCTACGTAGAGTGTGATCACACAGTTGTCAGGAACAACTGGTGCTCTCATGCATGCTTAAGTGTTGCTTGCCTCGAAAAGAGCATAAAAGGCATTTAGCTCGACTGGTAGGCTTGAGTAACTGGGCAGTTTGCGTCTGGGTTTCTCTTTGTAGTCCGTAATAGTTTTCAAGCCCTGCCACATCCGACGAGCGTCAGAGCCGGTGTAGTAGGATTCAATATTAGTCCTTTATTGATGCTTTTCCAATGTTATTGTGAGACGGAGGCATTATGTTCGACTGTAACAGTGAGAGAGACGGAGGCAGTGTGTTCCAAGGTAACAGTGAGAGAGATGGAGTAGTGTGTTCCAAGGTTACAGTGAGACGGAGGCATTGTGTTCCAAGGTAACAGTGAGATAGATGGAGGCAGTGTGTTCCAAGGTAACAGTGAGATAGATGGAGGCAGTGTGTTCCAAGGTAAAGTGAGAGAGATGGAGGCAGTGTGTTCCAAGGTAACAGTGAGAGAGATGGAGGCAGTGTGTTCCAAGATAACAGTGAGATAGATGGAGGCAGTGTGTTCCTAGGTAACAATGAGATAGATGGAGGCAGTGTGTTCCAAGGTAACAGTGAGATAGATGGAGGCAGTGTGTTCCAAGATAACAGTGAGATAGATGGAGGCAGTGTGTTCCTAGGTTACAGTGAGATAGATGGAGGCAGTGTGTTCCAAGGTTACAGTGAGAGAGATGGAGTAGTGTGTTCCAAGGTTACAGTGAGACGGAGGCATTGTGTTCCAAGGTAACAGTGAGAGAGATGGAGGCAGTGTGTTCCAAGGTAACAGTGAGACGGAGGCATTGTGTTCCAAGGTAAGAGTGAGAGAGATGGAGGCAGTGTGTATCAAGGTTACAGTGAGATAGATGGAGACAGTGTGTTCCAAGGTTATAGTGAGACGGAGGCATTGTGTTCCAAGGTAACAGTGAGACGGAGGCATTGTGTTCCAAGGTAACAGTGAGAGAGATGGAGGCAGTGTGTTCCAAGGTTACAGTGAGATGGAGGCATTGTGTTCCAAGGTAACAGTGAGACGGAGGCATTGTGTTCCAAGGTTACAGTGAGACGGAGGCATTGTGTTCCAAGGTTACAGTGAGACGGAGGCATTATGTTCCAAGGTAACAGTGAGAGAGATGGAGGCAGTGTGTTCCAAGGTTAACAGTGAGATAGATGGAGGCAGTGTGTTCCAAGGTAACAGTGAGATAGATGGAGACAGTGTGTTCCAAGGTTACAGTGAGACGGAGGCATTGTGTTCCAAGGTAACAGTGAGACGGAGGCATTGTGTTCCAAGGTAACAGTGAGAGAGATGGAGGCAGTGTGTTCCAAGGTTACAGTGAGAGAGATGGAGGCAGTGTGTTCCAAGGTAACAGTGAGAACAGTGAGATGGAGGCATTGTGTTCCAAGGTTACAGTGAGACGGAGCCAGCATTATGTTCCAAGGTAACAGTGAGATAGATGGAGGCAGTGTGTTCCAAGGTAACAGTGAGATAGATGGAGGCAGTGTGTTCCAAGGTAACAGTGAGATAGATGGAGGCAGTGTGTTCAAAGGTAACAGTGAGATAGATGGAGGCAGTGTGTTCCAAGGTAACAGTGAGAGAGATGGAGGCAGTGTGTTCCAAGGTAACAGTGAGATAGATGGAGGTAGTGTGTTCCAAGGTTACAGTGAGATAGATGGAGGCAGTGTGTTCCAAGGTAACAGTGAGATAGATGGAGGCAGTGTGTTCCAAGATAACAGTGAGATAGATGGAGGGAGTGTGTTCCTAGGTTATAGTGAGATAGATGGAGGCAGTGTGTTCCAAGGTAACAGTGAGATAGATGGAGGCAGTGTGTTCCAAGATAACAGTGAGATAGATGGAGGCAGTGTGTTCCAAGGTAACAGTGAGATAGATGGAGGCAGTGTGTTCCAAGGTAACAGTGAGATAGATGGAGGCAGTGTGTTCCAAGGTAACAGTGAGATAGATGGAGGCAGTGTGTTCCAAGGTAACAGTGAGAGAGATGGAGGCAGTGTGTTCCAAGGTAACAGTGAGAGAGATGTGGAGGCAGTGTGTTCCAAGGTAGTGTGTTCCAAGGAAACAGTGAGATAGATGGAGTCAGTGTGTTCCAAGGTAACAGTGAGATAGATGGAGGCAGTGTGTTCCAAGTTTACAGTGAGAAGGAGGCATTGTATTCCAATGTAACAGTGAGAGAGATGGAGGCATTGTGTTCCAAGGTAACAGTGAGAGAGATGGAGGCAGTGTGTTCCAAGGTTACAGTGAGATGGAGGCATTGTGTTCCAAGGTAACAGTGAGACGGAGGCATTGTGTTCCAAGGTTACAGTGAGACGGAGGCATTATGTTCCAAGGTAACAGTGAGATAGATGGAGGCAGTGTGTTCCAAGGTAACAGTGAGATAGATGGAGGCAGTGTGTTCCAAGGTAACAGTGAGATAGATGGAGGCAGTGTGTTCCAAGGTAACAGTGAGATAGATGGAGGCAGTGTGTTCCAAGGTAACAGTGAGAGAGATGGAGGCAGTGTGTTCCAAGGTAACAGTGAGATAGATGGAGGTAGTGTGTTCCAAGGTTACAGTGAGATAGATGGAGGCAGTGTGTTCCAAGGTAACAGTGAGATAGATGGAGGCAGTGTGTTCCAAGATAACAGTGAGATAGATGGAGGGAGTGTGTTCCTAGGTTATAGTGAGATAGATGGAGGCAGTGTGTTCCAAGGTAACAGTGAGATAGATGGAGGCAGTGTGTTCCATGATAACAGTGAGATAGATGGAGTCAGTGTGTTCCAAGGTTACAGTGAGATAGATGGAGGCAGTGTGTTCCAAGGGAACAGTGAGATAGATGGAGGCAGTGTGTTCCAAGGTAACAGTGAGAGAGAGATGGAGGCAGTGTGTTCCAAGGTAACAGTGAGAGAGATGTGGAGGCAGTGTGTTCCAAGGTAACAGTGAGAGAGATGTGGAGGCAGTGTGTTCCAAGGTAGTGTGTTCCAAGGAAACAGTGAGATAGATGGAGTCAGTGTGTTCCAAGGTAACAGTGAGATAGATGGAGGCAGTGTGTTCCAAGTTTACAGTGAGAAGGAGGCATTGTATTCCAATGTAACAGTGAGAGAGATGGAGGCATTGTGTTCCAAGGTAACAGTGAGATAGATGGAGGCAGTGTGTTCCAAGGTTACAGTGAGATAGATGGAGGCAGTGTGTTCCAAGGTTACAGTGAGACGGAGGCATTGTGTTCCAAGGTAACAGTGAGACGGAGGCATTGTGTTCCAAGGTAACAGTGAGAGAGATGGAGGCAGTGTGTTCCAAGGTTACAGTGAGATAGATGGAGGCAGTGTGTTCCAAGGTAACAGTGAGAGAGATGGAGGCAGTGTGTTCCAAGGTTACAGTGAGACGGAGGCATTGTGTTCCAAGGTTACAGTGAGATAGATGGAGGCATTGTGTTCCAAGGTAACAGTGAGAGAGATGGAGGCAGTGTGTTCCAAGGTTACAGTGAGATAGATGGAGGCAGTGTGTTCCAAGGTAACAGTGAGATAGATGGAGACAGTGTGTTCCAAGGTTACAGTGAGACGGAGGCATTGTGTTCCAAGGTAACAGTGAGATAGATGGAGGCATTGTGTTCCAAGGTAACAGTGAGATAGATGGAGGCAGTGTGTTCCAAGGTTACAGTGAGATAGATGGAGGCATTGTGTTCCAAGGTAACAGTGAGATAGATGGAGGCAGTGTGTTCCAAGGTTACAGTGAGAGAGATGGAGGCATTGTGTTCCAAGGTAACAGTGAGATAGATGGAGGCAGTGTGTTCCAAGGTAACAGTGAGATAGATGGAGGCAGTGTGTTCCAAGGTAACAGTGAGATAGATGGAGGCAGTGTGTTCCAAGGTAACAGTGAGATAGATGGAGGCAGTGTGTTCCAAGGTAACAGTGAGAGAGATGGAGGCAGTGTGTTCCAAGGTAACAGTGAGATAGATGGAGGTAGTGTGTTCCAAGGTTACAGTGAGATAGATGGAGGCAGTGTGTTCCAAGGTAACAGTGAGATAGATGGAGGCAGTGTGTGTTCCAAGGTAACAGTGAGATAGATGGAGGGAGTGTGTTCAAGGGTTATAGTGAGATAGATGGAGGCAGTGTGTTCCAAGGTAACAGTGAGATAGATGGAGGCAGTGTGTTCCAAGATAACAGTGAGATAGATGGAGGCAGTGTGTTCCAAGGTAACAGGAACAGTGAGATAGATGGAGGCAGTGTGTTCCAAGGTAACAGTGAGATAGATGGAGGCAGTGTGTTCCAAGGTAACAGTGAGAGAGATGGAGGCAGTGTGTTCCAAGGTAACAGTGAGAGAGATGTGGAGGCAGTGTGTTCCAAGGTAACAGTGAGAGAGATGTGGAGGCAGTGTGTTCCAAGGTAGTGTGTTCCAAGGAAACAGTGAGATAGATGGAGTCAGTGTGTTCCAAGGTAACAGTGAGATAGATGGAGGCAGTGTGTGTTCCAAGGTAACAGTGAGTGAGAGGAGGCATTGTATTCCAATGTAACAGTGAGAGAGATGGAGGGCATGTGTGTTCCAAGGTAACAGTGAGATAGATGGAGGCAGTGTGTTCCAAGGTTACAGTGAGATAGATGGAGAGTTGTGTTCCAAGGTAACAGTGAGACGGAGGCATTGTGTTCCAAGGTTACAGTGAGACGGAGGCATTATGTTCCAAGGTAACAGTGAGATAGATGGAGGCAGTGTGTTCCAAGGTAACAGTGAGATAGATGGAGGCAGTGTGTTCCAAGGTAACAGTGAGATAGATGGAGGCAGTGTGTTCCAAGGTAACAGTGAGATAGATGGAGGCAGTGTGTTCCAAGGTAACAGTGAGATAGATGGAGGCAGTGTGTTCCAAGGTAACAGTGAGATAGATGGAGGGGCAGTGTGTTCCAAGGTAACAGTGAGATAGATGGAGGCAGTGTGTTCCAAGGTAACAGTGAGATAGATGGAGGCAGTGTGTTCCAAGGTAACAGTGAGATAGATGGAGGCAGTGTGTTCCAAGGTTACAGTGAGATAGATGGAGGCAGTGTGTTCCAAGGTAACAGTGAGATAGATGGAGGCAGTGTGTTCCAAGGTAACAGTGAGATAGATGGAGGCAGTGTGTTCCAAGGTTAACAGTGAGATAGATGGAGGCAGTGTGTTCCAAGGTAACAGTGAGATAGATGGAGGCAGTGTGTTCCAAGGTAACAGTGAGATAGATGGAGGCAGTGTGTTCCAAGGTAACAGTGAGATAGAGGAGGCAGTGTGTGTTCCAAGGTAACAGTGAGAGAGATGGAGGCAGTGTGTTCCAAGGTAACAGTGAGATAGATGGAGGCAGTGTGTTCCAAGGTAACAGTGAGATAGATGGAGGCAGTGTGTTCCAAGTTGTAACAGTGAGAGATGATGGAGGCAGTGTGTGTAACAGTCCAGATGGAGGGCAGTGTGTTCCAAGTACAGTGAGATAGATGGAGGCAGTGTGTTCCAAGGTAACAGTGAGATAGATGGAGTCAGTGTGTTCCAAGGTAACAGTGAGATAGATGGAGGCAGTGTGTTCCAAGTTTACAGTGAGAAGAGATGGAGCAGTGTGTTCCAAGGTAACAGTGAGATAGATGGAGGCAGTGTGTTCCAAGTAACAGTGAGATAGATGGAGGCAATGTGTTCCAAGGTACAGTGAGATAGATGGAGGCAGTGTGTTCCAAGGTAACAGTGAGATAGATGGAGGCAGTGTGTTCCAAGGTAGTGTGTTCCAAGGTAACAGTGAGATAGATGGAGGCAGTGTGTTCCAAGGTAACAGTGAGATAGATGGAGGCAGTGTGTTCCAAGGTAACAGTGAGATAGATGGAGGCAGTGTGTTCCAAGGTAACAGTGAGATAGATGGAGGCAGTGTGTTCCAAGGTAACAGTGAGAAGATGGAGGCATTGTGTTCAATGTAACAGTGAGATAGATGGAGGCATTGTGTTCCAAGGTAACAGTGAGATAGATGGAGGCAGTGTGTTCCAAGGTAACAGTGAGATAGATGGAGGCAGTGTGTTCCAAGGTAACAGTGAGATAGATGGAGGCAGTGTGTTCCAAGGTAACAGTGAGATAGATGGAGGCAGTGTGTTCCAAGGTTACAGTGAGATAGATGGAGGCAGTGTGTTCCAAGGTTACAGTGAGAAGGAGGCATTGTATTCCAATGTAACAGTGAGAGATGATGGAGAGGCAGGTAACAGTTGTGTTCCAAGGTAACAGTGAGATAGATGGAGGCAGTGTGTTCCAAGGTTACAGTGAGATAGATGGAGGCAGTGTGTTCCAAGGTTACAGTGAGATAGATGGAGGCAGTGTGTTCCAAGGTAACAGTGAGATAGATGGAGGCAGTGTTTCAAGGTAACAGTGAGATAGATGGAGGCAGTGTGTTCCAAGGTAACAGTGAGATAGATGGAGGCAGTGTGTTCCAAGGTAACAGTGAGAGATAGATGGAGGCAGTGTGTTCCAAGGTAACAGTGAGATAGATGGAGGCAGTGTGTTCCAAGGTAACAGTGAGATAGATGGAGGCAGTGTGTTCCCAAGGTAACAGTGAGATAGATGGAGGCAGTGTGTTCCAAGGTAACAGTGAGATAGATGGAGGCAGTGTGTTCCAAGGTAACAGTGAGATAGATGGAGGCAGTGTGTTCCAAGGTAACAGTGAGATAGATGGAGGCAGTGTGTTCCAAGGTAACAGTGAGATAGATGGAGGCAGTGTGTTCCAAGATAACAGTGAGATAGATGGAGGCAGTTTGTTCCAAGGTAACAGTGAGATAGATGGAGGCAGTGTGTTCCAAGGTTACAGTGAGATAGATGGAGGCAGTGTGTTCCAAGTAACAAACAGTGAGATAGATGGATGGAGGCAGTGTGTTCCAAGGTAACAGTGAGATAGATGGAGGCAGTGTGTTCCAAGGTTAACAGTGAGATAGATGGAGGCAGTGTGTTCCAAGTAACAGTGAGATAGATGGAGGCAGTGTGTCCAAGGTAACAGTGAGATAGATGGAGGCAGTGTGTTCCAAGGTAACAGTGAGATAGATGGAGGCAGTGTGTTCCAAGGTAACAGTGAGATAGATGGAGGCAGTGTGTTCCAAGGTAACAGTGAGATAGATGGAGGCAGTGTGTTCCAAGGTAACAGTGAGATAGATGGAGGCAGTGTGTTCCAAGGTAACAGTGAGATAGATGGAGGCAGTGTGTTCCAAGGTTACAGTGAGATAGATGGAGGCAGTGTGTTCCAAGGTAACAGTGAGATAGATGGAGGCAGTGTGTTCCAAGGTAACAGTGAGATAGATGGAGGCAGTGTGTTCCAAGAAAACAGTGAGATAGATGGAGGCAGTGTGTTCCAAGGTAACAGTGAGATAGATGGAGGCAGTGTGTTCCAAGGTAACAGTGAGATAGATGGAGGCAGTGTGTTCCAAGGTTACAGTGAGATAGATGGAGGCAGTGTGTTCCAAGGTAACAGTGAGATAGATGGAGGCAGTGTGTTCCAAGGTAACAGTGAGATAGATGGAGGCAGTGTGTTCCAAGGTAACAGTGAGATAGATGGAGGCAGTGTGTTCCAAGGTAACAGTGAGATAGATGGAGGCAGTGTGTTCCCAAGGTAACAGTGAGATAGATGGAGGCAGTGTGTTCCAAGGTAACAGTGAGATAGATGGAGGGTGTGAGTAACAGTGAGATGGAAGGCAGTGTGTTCCAAGGAAACAGTGAGATAGATGGAGGCAGTGTGTTCCAAGGTAACAGTGAGAGAGATGGAGGCAGTGTGTTCCAAGGTAACAGTGAGATAGATGGAGGCAGTGTGTTCCAAGGTAACAGTGAGATAGATGGAGGCAGTGTGTTCCAAGTTAACAGTGAGATAGATGGAGGCAGTGTGTTCCAAGGTAACAGTGAGATAGATGGAGGCAGTGTGTTCCAAGGTAACAGTGAGATAGATGGAGGCAGTGTGTTCCAAGTAACAGTGAGATAGATGGAGGCAGTGTGTTCCAAGGTAACAGTGAGATAGATGGAGGCAGTGTGTTCCAAGGTTACAGTGAGATAGATGGAGGCAGTGTGTTCCAAGGTAACAGTGAGATAGATGGAGGCAGTGTGTTCCAAGGTAACAGTGAGAGATAGATGGAGGCAGTGTGTTCCAAGGTAACAGTGAGATAGATGGAGGCAGTGTGTTCCAAGGTAACAGTGAGATAGATGGAGGCAGTGTGTTCCAAGGTAACAGTGAGATAGATGGAGGCAGTGTGTTCCAAGGTAACAGTGAGATAGATGGAGGCAGTGTGTTCCAAGGTAACAGTGAGATAGATGGAGGCAGTGTGTTCCAAGGTAGCAGTGAGAGAGAGATGGAGGCAGTGTGTTCCAAGGTAACAGTGAGATAGATGGAGGCAGTGTGTTCCAAGGTAAACAGTGAGAGAGATGGAGGCAGTGTGTTCCAAGGTAACAGTGAGATAGATGGAGGCAGTGTGTTTCCAGATGTGAGGCAGTGTGTTCCAAGGTACAGTGAGAGAGATGGAGGTAACAGATAGAGATAGATGGAGGCAGTGTGTTCCAAGGTAACAGTGAGATAGATGGAGGCAGTGTGTTCCAAGGTAACAGTGAGATAGATGGAGGCAGTGTGTTCCAAGGTAACAGTGAGATAGATGGAGGCAGTGTGTTCCAAGGTAACAGTGAGATAGATGGAGGCAGTGTGTTCCAAGGTAACAGTGAGATAGATGGAGGCAGTGTGTTCCAAGGTAACAGTGAGATAGATGGAGGTAGTGTGTTCCAAGTAAAACAGTGAGATAGATGGAGGCAGTGTGTTCCAAGGTAACAGTGAGAGAGATGGAGGCAGTGTGTTCCAAGGTAACAGTGAGATAGATGGAGGCAGTGTGTTCCAAGGTAACAGTGAGATAGATGGAGGCAGTGTGTTCCAAGGTAACAGTGAGAGAGATGGAGGCAGTGTGTTCCAAGGTAACAGTGAGATAGATGGAGGCTGTGTGTTCCAAGGTTACAGTGAGATAGATGGAGGCAGTGTGTTCCAAGGTTACAGTGAGATGGAGGCATTGTATTCCAATGTAACAGTGAGAGTGATGGAGGCATTGTGTTCCAAGGTAACAGTGAGATAGATGGAGGCAGTGTGTTCCAAGGTTACAGTGAGATAGATGGAGGCAGTGTGTTCCAAGGTTACAGTGAGATAGATGGAGGCAGTGTGTTCCAAGGTAACAGTGAGATAGATGGAGGCAGTGTGTTCCAAGGTAACAGTGAGATAGATGGAGGCAGTGTGTTCCAAGGTAACAGTGAGATAGATGGAGGCAGTGTGTTCCAAGGTTACAGTGAGATAGATGGAGGCAGTGTGTTCCAAGGTTACAGTGAGATAGATGGAGGCAGTGTGTTCCAAGGTAACAGTGAGATAGATGGAGGCAGTGTGTTCCAAGGTAACAGTGAGATAGATGGAGGCAGTGTGTTCCAAGGTAACAGTGAGATAGATGGAGGCAGTGTGTTCCAAGGTAACAGTGAGATAGATGGAGGCAGTGTGTTCCAAGGTAACAGTGAGATAGATGGAGGCAGTGTGTTCCAAGGTAACAGTGAGATAGATGGAGGCAGTGTGTTCCAAGGTAACAGTGAGATAGATGGAGGCAGTGTGTTCCAAGGTAACAGTGAGATAGATGGAGGCAGTGTGTTCCAAGGTAACAGTGAGATAGATGGAGGCAGTGTGTTCCAAGGTAACAGTGAGATAGATGGAGGCAGTGTGTTCCAAGGTAACAGTGAGATAGATGGAGGCAGTGTGTTCCAAGGTAACAGTGAGATAGATGGAGGCAGTGTGTTCCAGGGAAACAGTGAGATAGATGGAGGCAGTGTGTTCCAAGGTAACAGTGAGAGAGATGGGAGGCAGTGTGTTCCACAGTGAGATAGATGGAGGTGTGTTCCAAGGTAACAGTGAGATAGATGGAGGCAGTGTGTTCCAAGGTAACAGTGAGATAGATGGAGGCAGTGTGTTCCAAGGTTAACAGTGAGATAGATGGAGGCAGTGTGTGTTCCAAGGTAACAGTGAGATAGATGGAGGCAGTGTGTTCCAAGGTAACAGTGAGATAGATGGAGGCAGTGTGTTCCAAGGTTACAGTGAGATAGATGGAGGCAGTGTGTTCCAAGGGAACAGTGAGATAGATGGAGGCAGTGTGTTCCAAGGTAACAGTGAGATAGATGGAGGCAGTGTGTTCCAAGGTAACAGTGAGATAGATGGAGGCAGTGTGTTCCAAGGTAACAGTGAGATAGATGTGGAGGCAGTGTGTTCCAAGGTAGTGTGTTCCAAGGAAACAGTGAGATAGATGGAGGCAGTGTGTTCCAAGGTAACAGTGAGATAGATGGAGGCAGTGTGTTCCAAGGTTACAGTGAGATAGATGGAGGCAGTGTGTTCCAAGGTAACAGTGAGATAGATGGAGGCAGTGTGTTCCAAGGTAACAGTGAGATAGATGGAGGCAGTGTGTTCCAAGGTAACAGTGAGATAGATGGAGGCAGTGTGTGTTCCAAGGTAACAGTGAGATAGATGGAGGCAGTGTGTTCCAAGGTAACAGTGAGATAGATGGAGGCAGTGTGTTCCAAGGTAAACAGTGAGATAGATGGAGGCAGTGTGTTCCAAGGTAACAGTGTGAGTGTGTTCCAATGTTACAGGATAGAGGAGGCATTGTATTCCAATGTAACAGTGAGATAGATGGAGGCAGTGTGTTCCAAGGTAACAGTGAGATAGATGGAGGCAGTGTGTTCCAAGGTAACAGTGAGATAGATGGAGGCAGTGTGTTCCAAGGTAACAGTGAGATAGATGGAGGCAGTGTGTTTTCCAAGGTAACAGTGAGATAGATGGAGGCAGTGTGTTCCAAGGTAACAGTGAGATAGATGGAGGCAGTGTGTTCCAAGGTAACAGTGAGATAGATGGAGGCAGTGTGTTCCAAGGTAACAGTGAGATAGATGGAGGCAGTGTGTTCCAATGTACAGTGACAGTGAGATAGATGGAGGCAGTGTGTTCCAAGGTAACAGTGAGATAGATGGAGGCAGTGTGTTCCAAGGTAACAGTGAGATAGATGGAGGCAGTGTGTTCCAAGGTAACAGTGAGAGATAGATGGAGGCAGTGTGTTCCAAGGTACAGTGAGTGATAGATGGAGGCAGTGTGTTCCAAGGTAACAGCAGTGTGTAACAGTGAGATAGATGGAGGCAGTGTGTGTTCCAAGGTAACAGTGAGATAGATGGAGGCAGTGTGTTCCAAGGTAACAGTGAGATAGATGGAGGCAGTGTGTTCCAAGGTCCAACAGTGAGATAGATGGGAGGCAGTGTGTTCCAAGGTAACAGTGAGAGAGATGGAGGCAGTGTGTTCCAAGGTAACAGTGAGATAGATGGAGGCAGTGTGTTCCAAGGTTACAGTGAGATAGATGGAGGCAGTGTGTTCCAATGTAACAGTGAGATAGATGGAGGCAGTGTGTTCCAAGGTAACAGTGAGATAGATGGAGGCAGTGTGTTCCAAGGTAACAGTGAGAGATGGAGGCAGTGTGTTCCAAGGTAACAGTGAGATAGATGGAGGCAGTGTGTTCCCAAGGTAACAGTGAGATAGATGGAGGCAGTGTGTTCCAAGGTAACAGTGAGATAGATGGAGGCAGTGTGTTCCAAGGTAACAGTGAGATAGATGGAGGCAGTGTGTTCCAATGTAACAGTGAGATAGATGGAGGCAGTGTGTTCCAAGGTAACAGTGAGATAGATGGAGGCAGTGTGTTTCAAGGTAACAGTGAGATAGATGGAGGCAGTGTGTTCCAAGGTAACAGTGAGATAGATGGAGGCAGTGTGTTCCAAGGTAACAGTGAGATAGATGGAGGCAGTGTGTTCCAAGGTAACAGTGAGATAGATGGAGGCAGTGTGTTCCAAGGTAACAGTGAGATAGATGGAGGCAGTGTGTTCCAAGGTTACAGTGAGATAGATGGAGGCAGTGTGTTCCAAGGTAACAGTGAGAGAGATGTGGAGGCAGTGTGTTCCAAGGTAACAGTGAGATAGATGGAGGCAGTGTGTTCCAAGGTAACAGTGAGATAGATGGAGGCAGTGTGTTCCAAGGTAACAGTGAGATAGATGGAGGCAGTGTGTATCCAAGGTTACAGTGAGATAGATGGAGGCAGTGTGTTCCAAGTAACAGTGAGATAGATGGAGGCAGTGTGTTCCAAGGTAACAGTGAGATAGATGGAGGCAGTGTGTTCCAAGGTAACAGTGAGAGAGATGGAGGCAGTGTGTTCCAAGGTAACAGTGAGATAGATGGAGGCAGTGTGTTCCAAGGTAACAGTGAGATAGATGGAGGCAGTGTGTTCCAAGGTAACAGTGAGATAGATGGAGGCAGTGTGTTCCAAGGTAACAGTGAGATAGATGGAGGCAGTGTGTTCCAAGGTAACAGTGAGATAGATGGAGGCAGTGTGTTCCAAGGTAACAGTGAGATAGATGGAGGCAGTGTGTTTCCAAGGTAACAGTGAGATAGATGGAGGCAGTGTGTTCCAAGGTAACAGTGAGATAGATGGAGGCAGTGTGTTCCAAGGTAACAGTGAGATAGATGGAGGCAGTGTGTTCCAAGGTAACAGTGAGATAGATGGAGGCAGTGTGTTCCAAGGTAACAGTGAGAGAGATGGAGGCAGTGTGTTCCAAGGTACAGTGAGATAGATGGAGGGAGTGTGTGTTCAAAGTAACAGTGAGAGATGGAGGCAGTGTGTTCCAAGGTAACAGTGAGATAGATGGAGGCAGTGTGTGTTCCAAGGTAACAGTGAGATAGATGGAGGCAGTGTGTTCCAAGGTAACAGTGAGATAGATGGAGGCAGTGTGTTCCAAGGTAACAGTGAGATAGATGGAGGCAGTGTGTTCCAAGGTAACAGTGAGATAGATGGAGGCAGTGTGTTCCAAGGTAACAGTGAGATAGATGGAGGCAGTGTGTTCCAAGTTTACAGTGAGAAGGAGGCATTGTATTCCAATGTAACAGTGAGAGAGATGGAGGCAGTGTGTTCCAAGGTAACAGTGAGATAGATGGAGGCAGTGTGTTCCAAGGTAACAGTGAGATAGATGGAGGCAGTGTGTTCCAAGGTAACAGTGAGATGGAGATGGAGGCAGTGTGTTCCAAGTTCCAAAAACAGTGAGATAGATGGAGGCAGTGTGTTCCAAGGTTACAGTGAGAGAGATGGAGGCAGTGTGTTCCAAGTTTAACAGTGAGAGAGAGATGGAGGCAGTGTTCCAAGGTAACAGTGAGATAGATGGAGGCAGTGTGTTCCAAGGTAACAGTGAGATAGATGGAGGCAGTGTGTTCCAAGGTAACAGTGAGAGAGATGGAGGCAGTGTGTTCCAAGGTAACAGTGAGATAGATGGAGGCAGTGTGTTCCAAGGTAACAGTGAGATAGATGGAGGCAGTGTGTTCCAAGGTAACAGTGAGATAGATGGAGGCAGTGTGTTTCCAGGTAACAGTGAGATAGATGGAGGCAGTGTGTTCCAAGGTAACAGTGAGATAGATGGGAGGCAGTGTGTTCCAAGGTAACAGTGAGATAGATGGAGGCAGTGTGTTCCAAGGTAACAGTGAGATAGATGGAGGCAGTGTGTTCCAAGGTAACAGTGAGATAGATGGAGGCAGTGTGTTCCAAGGTAACAGTGAGATAGATGGAGGCAGTGTGTTCCAAGGTAACAGTGAGATAGATGGAGGCAGTGTGTTCCAAGGTAACAGTGAGATAGATGGAGGCAGTGTGTTCCAAGGTAACAGTGAGATAGATGGAGGCAGTGTGTGTTCCAAGGTAACAGTGAGATAGATGGAGGCAGTGTGTTCCAAGGTAACAGTGAGATAGATGGAGGCAGTGTGTTCCAAGGTAACAGTGAGATAGATGGAGGCAGTGTGTTCCAAGGTAACAGTGAGAGATAGATGGAGGCAGTGTGTTCCAAGGTAACAGTGAGATAGATGGAGGCAGTGTGTTCCAAGGTAACAGTGAGATAGATGGAGGCAGTGTGTTCCAAGGTAACAGTGAGATAGATGGAGGCAGTGTGTTCCAAGGTAACAGTGAGATAGATGGAGGCAGTGTGTTCCAAGGTAACAGTGAGATAGATGGAGGCAGTGTGTTCCAAGGTAACAGTGAGATAGATGGAGGCAGTGTGTTCCAAGGTAACAGTGAGATAGATGGAGGCAGTGTGTTCCAAGGTAACAGTGAGTGAGAGAGGCAGTGTAGATGGATGGAGGCAGTGTGTTCCAAGGTAACAGTGAGATAGATGGGAGGCAGTGTGTTCCAAGGTAACAGTGAGATAGATGGAGGCAGTGTGTTCCAAGGTAACAGTGAGATAGATGGAGGCAGTGTGTTCCCAAACAGTGAGATAGATGGAGGCAGTGTGTTCCAAGGTAACAGTGAGATAGATGGAGGCAGTGTGTTCCAAGTTAACAGTGAGATAGATGGAGGCAGTGTGTTCCAAGGTTAACAGTGAGATAGATGGAGGCAGTGTGTTCCAAGGTAACAGTGAGATAGATGGAGGCAGTGTGTTCCAAGGTAACAGTGAGATAGATGGAGGCAGTGTGTTCCAAGGTTACAGTGAGATAGATGGAGGCAGTGTGTTCCAAGGTAACAGTGAGATAGATGGAGGCAGTGTGTTCCAAGGTAACAGTGAGATAGATGGAGGCAGTGTGTTCCAAGGTAACAGTGAGATAGATGGAGGCAGTGTGTTCCAAGGTAACAGTGAGATAGATGGAGGCAGTGTGTTCCAAAGGTAACAGTGAGAGATGGTGGCAGTGTGTTCCAAGGTAACAGTGAGATAGATGGTGGCAGTGTGTTCCAAGGTACAGTGAGATAGATGGAGGCAGTGTGTTCCAAGGTAACAGTGAGATAGATGGAGGCAGTGTGTTCCAAGGTAACAGTGAGATAGATGGAGGCAGTGTGTTCCAAGGTAACAGTGAGATAGATGGAGGCAGTGTGTTCCAAGGTAACAGTGAGATAGATGGAGGCAGTGTGTTCCAAGGTAACAGTGAGATGATGGAGGCAGTGTGTTCCAAGGTAACAGTGAGATAGATGGAGGCAGTGTGTTCCAAGGTAACAGTGAGATAGATGGGCAGGCAGTGTGTTCCAAGGTTACAGTGAGATAGATGGAGGCAGTGTGTTCCAAGGTAACAGTGAGATAGATGGAGGCAGTGTGTTCCAAGGTAACAGTGAGATAGATGGAGGCAGTGTGTTCCAAGGTAACAGTGAGATAGATGGAGGCAGTGTGTTCCAAGGTAACAGTGAGATAGATGGAGGCAGTGTGTTCCAAGTAACAGTGAGATAGATGGAGGCAGTGTGTTCCAAGGTAACAGTGAGATAGATGGAGGCAGTGTGTTCCAAGGTAACAGTGAGATAGATGGAGGCAGTGTGTTCCAAGGTAACAGTGAGATAGATGGAGGCAGTGTGTTCCAAGGTAACAGTGAGATAGATGGAGGCAGTGTGTTCCAAGGTAACAGTGAGATAGATGGAGGCAGTGTGTCCAAGTTACAGTGAGATAGATGGAGGCAGTGTGTTTCCAAGGTAACAGTGAGATAGATGGAGGCAGTGTGTTCCAAGGTAACAGTGAGATAGATGGAGGCAGTGTGTTCCAAGGTAACAGTGAGAGAGATGGAGGCAGTGTGTTCCAAGGTAACAGTGAGATAGATGGAGGCAGTGTGTTCCAAGGTTACAGTGAGATAGATGGGAGGCAGTGTGTTCCAAGGTAACAGTGAGATAGATGGAGGCAGTGTGTTCCAAGGTAACAGTGAGATAGATGGAGGCAGTGTGTTCCAAGGTAACAGTGAGATAGATGGAGGCAGTGTGTTCCAAGGTAACAGTGAGATAGATGGAGGCAGTGTGTTCCAAGGTAACAGTGAGAGATGGAGGCAGTGTGTTCCAAGGTAACAGTGAGATAGATGGAGGCAGTGTGTTCCAAGGTAACAGTGAGATAGATGGAGGCAGTGTGTTTCCCAAGGTAACAGTGAGATAGATGGAGGCAGTGTGTTCCAAGGTAACAGTGAGATAGATGGAGGCAGTGTGTTCCAAGGTAACAGTGAGATAGATGGAGGCAGTGTGTTCCAAGGTAACAGTGAGATAGATGGAGGCAGTGTGTTCCAAGGTAACAGTGAGATAGATGGAGGCAGTGTGTTCCAAGGTAACAGTGAGATAGATGGAGGCAGTGTGTTCCAAGGTAACAGTGAGATAGATGGAGGCAGTGTGTTCCAAGGTTACAGTGAGATAGATGGAGGCAGTGTGTTCCAAGGTAACAGTGAGATAGATGGAGGCAGTGTGTTCCAAGGTAACAGTGAGATAGATGGAGGCAGTGTGTTCCAAGGTAACAGTGAGATAGATGGAGGCAGTGTGTTCCAAGGTAACAGTGAGATAGATGGAGGCAGTGTGTTCCAAGGTAACAGTGAGATAGATGGAGGCAGTGTGTTCCAAGGTAACAGTGAGATAGAGGAGGCAGTGTGTGTTCCAAGGTAACAGTGAGATAGATGGAGGCAGTGTGTTCCAAGGTAACAGTGAGATAGATGGAGGCAGTGTGTGTTCCAAGGTAACAGTGAGATAGATGGAGGCAGTGTGTTCCAAGGTAACAGTGAGATAGATGGAGGCAGTGTGTTCCAAGGTACAGTGAGATGAGATGGAGGCAGTGTGTTCCAAGGTAACAGTGAGATAGATGGAGGGCAGTGTGTTCCAAGGTAACAGTGAGATAGATGGAGGCAGTGTGTTCCAAGGTAACAGTGAGATAGATGGAGGCAGTGTGTTTCCAAGGTAACAGTGAGATAGATGGAGGCAGTGTGTTCCAAGGTAACAGTGAGATAGATGGAGGCAGTGTGTTCCAAGGTAACAGTGAGATAGATGGAGGCAGTGTGTTCCAAGGTAACAGTGAGATAGATGGAGGCAGTGTGTTCCAGATTGACAGTGAGATAGATGGAGGCAGTGTGTTCCAAGGTAACAGTGAGAGAGAGATGGAGGCAGTGTGTTCCAAGGTAACAGTGAGATAGATGGAGGCAGTGTGTTCCAAGGTAACAGTGAGATAGATGGAGGCAGTGTGTTCCAAGGTAACAGTGAGAGAGATGGAGGCAGTGTGTTCCAAGGTAACAGTGAGATAGATGGAGGCAGTGTGTTCCAAGGTAACAGTGAGATAGATGGAGGCAGTGTGTTCCAAGGTAACAGTGAGATAGATGGAGGCAGTGTGTTCCAAGGTAACAGTGAGATAGATGGAGGCAGTGTGTTCCAAGGTAACAGTGAGATAGATGGAGGCAGTGTGTTCCAAGGTTCCACAGTGAGAGATAGATGGAGGCAGTGTGTTCCAAGGTAACAGTGAGATAGATGGAGGCAGTGTGTTCCAAGGTTACAGTGAGATAGATGGAGGCAGTGTGTTCCAAGGTAACAGTGAGATAGATGGAGGCAGTGTGTTCCAAGGTAACAGTGAGATAGATGGAGGCAGTGTGTTCCAAGGTAACAGTGAGAGAGATGGAGGCAGTGTGTTCCAAGGTAACAGTGAGATAGATGGAGGCAGTGTGTTCCAAGGTAACAGTGAGATAGATGGAGGCAGTGTGTTCCAAGGTAACAGTGAGATAGATGGAGTAGTGTGTTCCAAGGTACACAGTGAGATAGATGGAGGCAGTGTGTTCCAAGGTAACAGTGAGATAGATGGAGGCAGTGTGTTCCAAGGTAACAGTGAGATAGATGGAGGCAGTGTGTTCCAAGGTAACAGTGAGAGATGGAGATGGAGGCAGTGTGTTCCAAGGTAACAGTGAGATAGATGGAGGCAGTGTGTTCCAAGGTAACAGTGAGATAGATGGAGGCAGTGTGTTTCCAAGGTAACAGTGAGATAGATGGAGGCAGTGTGTTCCAAGGTAACAGTGAGATAGATGGAGGCAGTGTGTTCCAAGGTTAACAGTGAGATAGATGGAGGCAGTGTGTTCCAAGGTAACAGTGAGATAGATGGATGGAGTGTGTGTTCCCAAGGTAACAGTGAGATAGATGGAGGCAGTGTGTTCCAAGGTAACAGTGAGATAGATGGAGGCAGTGTGTTCCAAGGTAACAGTGAGATAGATGGAGGCAGTGTGTTCCAAGGTAACAGTGAGATAGATGGAGGCAGTGTGTTCCAAGGTAACAGTGAGATAGATGGAGGCAGTGTGTTCCAAGGTAACAGTGAGATAGATGGAGGTAGTGTGTTCCAAGGTAACAGTGAGATAGATGGGAGGCAGTGTGTTCCAAGGTAACAGTGAGATAGATGGAGGCAGTGTGTTCCAAGGTAACAGTGAGAGAGATGGAGGCAGTGGATAGAATGGAGTGTGTTCCAAGGTAACAGTGAGATAGATGGAGGCAGTGTGTTCAAGGTAACAGTGAGATAGATGGAGGCAGTGTGTTCCAAGGTAACAGTGAGATAGATGGAGGCAGTGTGTTTCAAGGTACAGTGAGATAGATGGAGGCAGTGTGTTCCAAGGTAACAGTGAGATAGATGGAGGCAGTGTGTTCCAAGGTAACAGTGAGATAGATGGAGGCAGTGTGTTCCAAGGTAACAGTGAGATAGATGGGAGGCAGTGTGTTCCAAGGTAACAGTGAGATAGATGGAGGCAGTGTGTTCCAAGGTAACAGTGAGATAGATGGAGGCAGTGTGTTCCAAGGTAACAGTGAGATAGATGGAGGCAGTGTGTTCCAAGGTAACAGTGAGATAGATGGAGGCAGTGTGTTTCCAAGGTAACAGTGAGATAGATGGAGGCAGTGTGTGTTCCAAGGTAACAGTGAGATAGATGGGAAGCAGTGTGTTCCAAGGTAACAGTGAGATAGATGGAGGCAGTGTGTTCCAAGGTAACAGTGAGATAGATGGAGGCAGTGTGTTCCAAGGTAACAGTGAGATAGATGGAGGCAGTGTGTTCCAAGGTAACAGTGAGATAGATGGAGGCAGTGTGTTCCAAGGTTAACAGTGAGATAGATGGAGGCAGTGTGTTCCAAGGTTAACAGTGAGATAGATGGAGGCAGTGTGTTCCAAGGTAACAGTGAGATAGATGGAGGCAGTGTGTTCCAAGGTAACAGTGAGATAGATGGAGGCAGTGTGTTTCCAAGGTAACAGTGAGATAGATGGAGGCAGTGTGTTCCAAGGTAACAGTGAGATAGATGGAGGCAGTGTGTTCCAAGGTAACAGTGAGATAGATGGAGGCAGTGTGTTCCAAGGTAACAGTGAGATAGATGGAGGCAGTGTGTTCCAAGGTAACAGTGAGATAGATGGAGGCAGTGTGTTCCAAGGTAACAGTGAGATAGATGGAGCAGTGTGTTCCAAGGTAACAGTGAGATAGATGGAGGCAGTGTGTTCCAAGGTAACAGTGAGATAGATGGAGGCAGTGTGTTCCAAGGTAACAGTGAGATAGATGGAGGCAGTGTGTTCCAAGGTAACAGTGAGATAGATGGAGGCAGTGTGTTCCAAGGTAACAGTGAGATAGATGGAGGCAGTGTGTTCCAAGGTAACAGTGAGATAGATGGAGGCAGGCAGTGTGTTCCAAGGTAACAGTGAGATAGATGGAGCAGTGTGTTCCAAGGTAACAGTGAGATAGATGGAGGCATTGTGTTCCAAGGTAACAGTGAGATAGATGGAGGCAGTGTGTTCCAAGGTAACAGTGAGAGATGGAGGCAGTGTGTTCCAAGGTAACAGTGAGATAGATGGAGGCAGTGTGTTCCAAGGTTACAGTGAGATAGATGGAGGCAGTGTGTTCCAAGGTAACAGTGAGATAGATGGAGGCAGTGTGTTCCAAGGTAACAGTGAGATAGATGGAGAGGCAGTGTGTTCCAAGATAACAGTGGATAGATGGAGGCAGTGTGTTCCAAGGTAACAGTGAGATAGATGGAGGCAGTGTGTTCCAAGGTAACAGTGAGATAGATGGAGGCAGTGTGTTCCAAGGTAACAGTGAGATAGATGGAGGCAGTGTGTTCCAAGGTAACAGTGAGATAGATGGAGGCAGTGTGTTCCAAGGTAACAGTGAGATAGATGGAGGCAGTGTGTTCCAAGGTAACAGTGAGAGAGATGGAGAGGCAGTGTGTTCCAAGGTAACAGTGAGATAGATGGAGGCAGTGTGTTCCAAGGTAACAGTGAGATAGATGGAGGCAGTGTGTTCCAAGGTAACAGTGAGATAGATGGAGGCAGTGTGTTCCAAGGTAACAGTGAGATAGATGGAGGCAGTGTGTTCCAAGGTAACAGTGAGATAGATGGAGGCAGTGTGTTCCAAGGTAACAGTGAGATAGATGGAGGCAGTGTGTTCCAAGGTAACAGTGAGATAGATGGAGGCAGTGTGTTCCAAGGTAACAGTGAGATAGATGGAGGCAGTGTGTTCCAAGGTAACAGTGAGATAGATGGAGGCAGTGTGTTCCAAGGTAACAGTGAGATAGATGGAGGCAGTGTGTTCCAAGGTAACAGTGAGATAGATGGAGGCAGTGTGTTCCAAGGGTGAGATACAGTGTGTTGAGACAGTGAGATAGATGGAGGCAGTGTGTTCCAAGGTAACAGTGAGATAGATGGAGGCAGTGTGTGTTCCAAGGTTACAGTGAGATAGATGGAGGCAGTGTGTTCCAAGGTAACAGTGAGATAGATGGAGGCAGTGTGTTCCAAGGTAACAGTGAGATAGATGGAGGCAGTGTGTTCCAAGGTAACAGTGAGATAGATGGAGGCAGTGTGTTCCAAGGTAACAGTGAGATAGATGGAGGCAGTGTGTTCCAAGGTAACAGTGAGATAGATGGAGAGCAGTGTGTTCCCAAGGTAACAGTGAGATAGATGGAGGCAGTGTGTTCCAAGGTAACAGTGAGATAGATGGAGGCAGTGTGTTCCAAGGTAACAGTGAGATAGATGGAGGCAGTGTGTTCCAAGGTAACAGTGAGATAGATGGAGGCAGTGTGTTCCAAGGTAACAGTGAGATAGATGGAGGCAGTGTGTTCCAAGGTAACAGTGAGATAGATGGAGGCAGTGTGTTCCAAGGTAACAGTGAGATAGATGGAGGCAGTGTGTTCCAAGGTTACATTGGGGTCCCAAGGTAACAGTGAGATAGATGGAGGCAGTGTGTTCCAAGGTAACAGTGAGATAGATGGAGGCAGTGTGTTCCAAGGTAACAGTGAGATAGATGGAGGCAGTGTGTTCCAAGGTAACAGTGAGATAGATGAGGGCAGTGTGTGTTCCAAGGTAACAGTGAGATAGATGGAGGCAGTGTGTTCCAAGGTAACAGTGAGATAGATGGAGGCAGTGTGTTCCAAGGTAACAGTGAGATAGATGGAGGCAGTGTGTTCCAAGGTAACAGTGAGATAGATGGAGGCAGTGTGTTCCAAGGGAACAGTGAGATAGATGGAGGCAGTGTGTTCCAAGGTAACAGTGAGATAGATGGAGGCAGTGTGTTCCAAAGTAACAGTGAGATAGATGGAGGCAGTGTGTTCCAATGTAACAGTGAGATAGATGAGGGCAGTGTGTTCCAAGGTAACAGTGAGATAGATGGAGGCAGTGTGTTCCAAGGTAACAGTGAGATAGATGGAGGCAGTGTGTTCCAAGGTAACAGTGAGATAGATGGAGGCAGTGTGTTCCAAGGTTACAGTGAGATAGATGGAGGCAGTGTGTTCCAAGGTAACAGTGAGATAGATGGAGGCAGTGTGTTCCAAGGTAACAGTGAGATAGATGGAGGCAGTGTGTTCCAAGGTAACAGTGAGATAGATGGAGGCAGTGTGTTCCAAGGTAACAGTGAGATAGATGGAGGCAGTGTGTTCCAAGGTAACAGTGAGATAGATGGAGGCAGTGTGTTCCAAGGTAACAGTGAGATAGATGGAGGCAGTGTGTTCCAAGGTAACAGTGAGATAGATGGAGGCAGTGTGTTCCAAGGTAACAGTGAGAGAGATGGAGGCAGTGTGTTCCAAGGTAACAGTGAGATAGATGGAGGCAGTGTGTTCCAAGGTAACAGTGAGATAGATGGAGGCAGTGTGTTCCAAGGTAACAGTGAGATAGATGGAGGCAGTGTGTTCCAAGGTAACAGTGAGATAGATGGAGGCAGTGTGTTCCAAGGTAACAGTGAGATAGATGGAGGCAGTGTGTTCCAAGGTAACAGTGAGATAGATGGAGGCAGTGTGTTCCAAGGTAACAGTGAGATAGATGGAGGCAGTGTGTTCCAAGGTAACAGTGATAGAGGCAGTGTGTTCCAAGGTAACAGTGAGATAGATGGAGGCAGTGTGTTCCAAGGTAACAGTGAGATAGATGGAGGCAGTGTGTTCCAAGGTAACAGTGAGATAGATGGAGGCAGTGTGTTCCAAGGTAACAGTGAGATAGATGGAGGCAGTGTGTTCCAAGGTAACAGTGAGATAGATGGAGGCAGTGTGTTCCAAGGTAACAGTGAGATAGATGGAGGCAGTGTGTTCCAAGGTAACAGTGAGATAGATGGAGGCAGTGTGTTCCAAGGTAACAGTGAGATAGATGGAGGCAGTGTGTTTCCAAGGTAACAGTGAGATAGATGGGGCAGTGTGTTCCAAGGTAACAGTGAGATAGATGGAGGCAGTGTGTCCAAGGTAACAGTGATAGAGTGAGATAGATGGAGGCAGATGTGTGTTCCAAGGGTACAGTGAGATAGATGGAGGCAGTGTGTTCCAAGGTAACAGTGAGAGAGATGGAGGCAGTGTGTTCCAAGGTAACAGTGAGATAGATGGAGGCAGTGTGTTCCAAGGTAACAGTGAGATAGATGGAGGCAGTGTGTTCCAAGGTAACAGTGAGATAGATGGAGGCAGTGTGTTCCAAGGTAACAGTGAGATAGATGGAGGCAGTGTGTTCCAAGGTAACAGTGAGATAGATGGAGGCAGTGTGTTCCAAGGTAACAGTGAGATAGATGGAGGGCAGTGTGTTCCAAGGTAACAGTGAGATAGATGGAGGCAGTGTGTTCCAAGGTAACAGTGAGATAGATGGAGGCAGTGTGTTCCAAGGTTAACAGTGAGATAGATGGAGGCAGTGTGTTCCAAGGTAACAGTGAGATAGATGGAGGCAGTGTGTTCCAAGGTAACAGTGAGATAGATGGAGGCAGTGTGTTCCAAGGTAACAGTGAGATAGATGGAGGCAGTGTGTTCCAAGGTAACAGTGAGATAGATGGAGGCAGTGTGTTCCAAGGTAACAGTGAGATAGATGGAGGCAGTGTGTTCCAAGGTAACAGTGAGATAGATGGAGGCAGTGTGTTCCAAAGGTAACAGTGAGAGAGATGGAGGCAGTGTGTTCCAAGGTAACAGTGAGATAGATGGAGGCAGTGTGTTCCAAAGGTAACAGTGAGATAGATGGAGGCAGTGTTCCAAGGTAACAGTGAGAGAGATGGAGGCAGTGTGTTCCAAGGTAACAGTGAGATAGATGGAGGCAGTGTGTTCCAAGGTAACAGTGAGATAGATGGAGGCAGTGTGTTCCAAGGTAACAGTGAGATAGATGGAGGCAGTGTGTTCCAAGGTAACAGTGAGATAGATGGAGGCAGTGTGTTCCAAGGTAACAGTGAGATAGATGGAGGCAGTGTGTTCCAAGGTAGCGTGTTCCAAGGTAACAGTGAGATAGATGGAGGCAGTGTGTTCCAAGGTAACAGTGAGATAGATGGAGGCAGTGTGTTCCAAGGTAACAGTGAGATAGATGGAGGCAGTGTGTTCCAAGGTAACAGTGAGATAGATGGAGGCAGTGTGTTCCAAGGTAACAGTGAGATAGATGGAGGCAGTGTGTTCCAAGGTAACAGTGAGATAGATGGAGGCAGTGTGTTCCAAGGTAACAGTGTGAGAGATAGATGGAGGCAGTGTGTTCCAAGGTAACAGTGAGATAGATGGAGGCAGTGTGTTCCAAGGTAACAGTGAGATAGATGGAGGCAGTGTGTTCCAAGGTAACAGTGAGATAGATGGAGGCAGTGTGTTCCAAGGTTACAGTGAGATAGATGGAGGCAGTGTGTTCCAAGGTAACAGTGAGATAGATGGAGGCAGTGTGTTCCAAGGTAACAGTGAGATAGATGGAGGCAGTGTGTTCCAAGGTAACAGTGAGAGAGATGGAGGCAGTGTGTTCCAAGGTAACAGTGAGATAGAGATGGAGGCAGTGTGTGTTCCAAGGTAACAGTGAGATAGATGGAGGCAGTGTGTTCCAAGGTTACAGTGAGATAGATGGAGGCAGTGTGTTCCAAGGTAACAGTGAGATAGATGGAGGCAGTGTGTTCCAAGGTAACAGTGAGATAGATGGAGGCAGTGTGTTCCAAGGTAACAGTGAGATAGATGGAGGCAGTGTGTTCCAAGGTAACAGTGAGATAGATGGAGGCAGTGTGTTCCAAGGTAACAGTGAGATAGATGGAGGCAGTGTGTTCCAAGGTAACAGTGAGATAGATGGAGGCAGTGTGTTCCAAGGTAACAGTGAGATAGATGGAGGCAGTGTGTTCCAAGGTAACAGTGAGATAGATGGAGGCAGTGTGTTCCAAGGTAACAGTGAGATAGATGGAGGCAGTGTGTTCCAAGGTAACAGTGAGATAGATGGAGGCAGTGTGTTTCCAAGGTAACAGTGAGATAGATGGAGGCAGTGTGTTCCAAGGTAACAGTGAGATAGATGGAGGCAGTGTGTTCCAAGGTAACAGTGAGATAGATGGAGGCAGTGTGTTCCAAGGTAACAGTGAGATAGATGGAGGCAGTGTGTTCCAAGGTAACAGTGAGATAGATGGAGGCAGTGTGTTCCAAGGTAACAGTGAGATAGATGGAGGCAGTGTGTTCCAAGGTAACAGTGAGATAGATGGAGGCAGTGTGTTCCAAGGTAACAGTGAGATAGATGGAGGCAGTGTGTTCCAAGGTAACAGTGAGATAGATGGAGGCAGTGTGTTCCAAGGTAACAGTGAGATAGATGGAGGCAGTGTGTTCCAAGGTTACAGTGAGATAGATGGAGGCAGTGTGTTCCAAGGTAACAGTGAGATAGATGGAGGCAGTGTGTTCCAAGGTAACAGTGAGATAGATGGAGGCAGTGTGTTCCAAGGTAACAGTGAGATAGATGGAGGCAGTGTGTTCCAAGGTAACAGTGAGATAGATGGAGGCAGTGTGTTCCAAGGTAACAGTGAGAGATAATGGAGGCAGTGTGTTCCAAGGTAACAGTGAGATAGATGGAGGCAGTGTGTTCCAAGGTAACAGTGAGATAGATGGAGGCAGTGTGTTCCAAGGTAACAGTGAGATAGATGGAGGCAGTGTGTTCCAAGGTAACAGTGAGATAGATGGAGGCAGTGTGTTCCAAGGTAACAGTGAGATAGATGGAGGCAGTGTGTTCCAAGGTAACAGTGAGATAGATGGAGGCAGTGTGTTCCAAGGTAACAGTGAGATAGATGGAGGCAGTGTGTTCCAAGGTAACAGTGAGATAGATGGAGGCAGTGTGTTCCAAGGTAACAGTGAGATAGAGATGGAGGCAGTGTGTTCCAAGGTAACAGTGAGATAGATGGAGGCAGTGTGTTCCAAGGTAACAGTGAGATAGATGGAGGCAGTGTGTTCCAAGGTAACAGTGAGATGAGATAGATGGAGGCAGTGTGTTTCCAAGGTAACAGTGTGAGATAGATGGAGGCAGTGTGTTCCAAGGTTAACAGTGAGATAGATGGAGGCAGTGTGTTCCAAGGTAACAGTGAGATAGATGGAGGCAGTGTGTTCCAAGGTAACAGTGAGATAGAGATGGAGGCAGTGTGTCCAAGGTAACAGTGAGATAGATGGAGGCAGTGTGTTCCAAGGTAACAGTGAGATAGATGGAGGCAGTGTGTTCCAGGGTACAGTGAGATAGATGGAGGCAGTGTGTTCCAAGGTAACAGTGAGATAGATGGAGGCAGTGTGTTTCCAAGGTAACAGTGAGATAGATGGAGGCAGTGTGTTCCAAGGTAACAGTGAGATAGATGGAGGCAGTGTGTTCCAAGGTAACAGTGAGATAGATGGAGGCAGTGTGTTCCAAGGTAACAGTGAGATAGATGGAGGGCAGTGTGTTCCAAGGTAACAGTGAGATAGATGGAGGCAGTGTGTTCCAAGGTAACAGTGAGATAGATGGAGGCAGTGTGTTCCAAGGTAACAGTGATGGAGTGGAGGCAGTGTGTTCCAAGGTACAGTGAGATAGATGGAGGCAGTGTGTTCCAAGGTAACAGTGAGATAGATGGAGGCAGTGTGTTTCCAAGGGTAACAGTGAGATAGATGGAGGCAGTGTGTTCCAAGGTAACAGTGAGATAGATGGAGGCAGTGTGTTCCAAAGGTAACAGTGAGATAGATGGAGGCAGTGTGTTCCAAGGTAACAGTGAGATAGATGGAGGCAGTGTGTTCCAAGGTAACAGTGAGATAGATGGAGGCAGTGTGTTCCAAGGTTACAGTGAGATAGATGGAGGCAGTGTGTTCCAAGGTAACAGTGAGATAGATGGAGGCAGTGTGTTCCAAGGTAACAGTGAGATAGATGGAGGCAGTGTGTTCCAAGGTAACAGTGAGATAGATGGAGGCAGTGTGTTCCAAGGTAACAGTGAGATAGATGGAGGCAGTGTGTTCCAAGGTAACAGTGAGATAGATGGAGCAGTGTGTTCCAAGGTAACAGTGAGATAGATGGAGGCAGTGTGTTCCAAGGTAACAGTGAGATAGATGGGAGGCAGTGTGTTCCAAGGTAACAGTGAGATAGATGGAGGCAGTGTGTTCCAAGGTAACAGTGAGATAGATGGAGGCAGTGTGTTCCAAGGTAACAGTGAGATAGATGGAGGCAGTGTGTTCCAAGGTTACAGTGAGATAGATGGAGGCAGTGTGTCCAGGTAACAGTGAGATAGATGGAGGCAGTGTGTTCCAAGGTAACAGTGAGATAGATGGAGGCAGTGTGTTCCAAGGTAACAGTGAGATAGATGGAGGCAGTGTGTTCCAAGGTAACAGTGAGATAGATGGAGGCAGTGTGTTCCAAGGTAACAGTGAGATAGATGGAGGCAGTGTGTTCCAAGGTAACAGTGAGAGATAGATGGAGGCAGTGTGTTCCAAGGTAACAGTGAGATAGATGGAGGCAGTGTGTTCCAAGGTAACAGTGAGATAGATGGAGGCAGTGTGTTCCAAGGTAACAGTGAGATAGATGGAGGCAGTGTGTTCCAAGGTAACAGTGAGATAGATGGAGCAGTGTGTTCCAAGGTAACAGTGAGATAGATGGAGGCAGTGTGTTCCAAGGTAACAGTGAGATAGATGGAGGCAGTGTGTTCCAAGGTAACAGTGAGATAGATGGAGGCAGTGTGTTCCAAGGTAACAGTGAGATAGATGGAGGCAGTGTGTTCCAAGGTAACAGTGAGATAGATGGAGGCAGTGTGTTCCAAGGTAACAGTGAGATAGATGGAGCAGATGGAGCAGTGTGTCCAAAGGTAACAGTGAGATAGATGGAGGCAGTGTGTTCCAAGGTAACAGTGAGATAGATGGAGGCAGTGTGTTCCAAGGTAACAGTGAGATAGATGGAGGCAGTGTGTTCCAAGGTAACAGTGAGATAGATGGAGGCAGTGTGTTCCAAGGTAACAGTGAGATAGATGGAGGCAGTGTGTTCCAAGGTTACAGTGAGATAGATGGATGGGGCAGTGTGTTCCAAGGTAAGTGAGATGAGTGAGATAGATGGAGGCAGTGTGTTCCAAGGTAACAGTGAGATAGATGGAGGCAGTGTGTTCCAAGGTAACAGTGAGATAGATGGAGGCAGTGTGTTCCAAGGTAACAGTGAGATAGATGGAGGCAGTGTGTTCCAAGGTAACAGTGAGATAGATGGAGGCAGTGTGTTCCAAGGTAACAGTGAGATAGATGGAGGCAGTGTGTTCCAAGGTAACAGTGAGATAGATGGAGGCAGTGTGTTCCAAGGTAACAGTGAGATAGATGGAGGCAGTGTGTTCCAAGGTAACAGTGAGACGGGATGGAGGCAGTGTGTTTCCAAGGTAACAGTGAGATAGATGGAGGCAGTGTGTTCCAAAGGTAACAGTGAGAGAGATGGAGGCAGTGTGTTCCAAGGTAACAGTGAGATAGATGGAGGCAGTGTGTTCCAAGGTAACAGTGAGATAGATGGAGGCAGTGTGTTCCAAGGTAACAGTGAGAGAGATGGAGGCAGTGTGTTCCAAGGTAACAGTGAGATAGATGGAGGCAGTGTGTTCCAAGGTAACAGTGAGATAGATGGAGGCAGTGTGTTCCAAGGTAACAGTGAGAGAGATGGAGGCAGTGAGTTAGATGGAGTGTGTTCCAAGGTAACAGTGAGATAGATGGAGGCAGTGTGTTCCAGGGGTAACAGTGAGAGATGGAGGCAGTGCAGTGTGTTCCAAGGTAACAGTGAGATAGATGGAGGCAGTGTGTTCCAAGGTAACAGTGAGATAGATGGAGGCAGTGTGTTCCAAGTAACAACAGTGAGATAGATGGAGGCAGTGTGTTCCAAGGTAACAGTGAGAGATAGATGGAGGCAGTGTGTTCCAAGGTTACAGTGAGATAGATGGAGGCAGTGTGTTCCAAGGTAACAGTGAGATAGATGGAGGCAGTGTGTTCCAAGGTAACAGTGAGATAGATGGAGGCAGTGTGTTCCAAGGTAACAGTGAGATAGATGGAGGCAGTGTGTTCCAAGGTAACAGTGAGATAGATGGAGGCAGTGTGTTGAGAATAGGTAACAGTGAGATAGAGTGAGAGGCAGTGTGTTTCCAAGGTAACAGTGAGATAGATGGAGGCAGTGTGTTCCAAGGTAACAGTGAGAGAGATGGAGGCAGTGTGTTCCAAGGTAACAGTGAGATAGATGGAGGCAGTGTGTTCCAAGGTAACAGTGAGAGAGATGGAGGCAGTGTGTTCCAAGGTAACAGTGAGATAGATGGAGGCAGTGTGTTCCAAGGTAACAGTGAGATAGATGGAGGCAGTGTGTTCCAAGGTAACAGTGAGATAGATGGAGGCAGTGTGTTCCAAGGTAACAGTGAGATAGATGGAGGCAGTGTGTTCCAGGTGTGAGATAGATGGAAGTGTGTCCAAACAGTGAGATAGATGGAGGCAGTGTGTTCCAAGGTAACAGTGAGATAGATGGAGGCAGTGTGTTCCAAGGTAACAGTGAGATAGATGGAGGCAGTGTGTTCCAGGTGTAACAGTGAGATAGATGGAGGCAGTGTGTTCCAAGGTACAGTGAGATAGATGGAGGCAGTGTGTTCCAAGGTAACAGTGAGATAGATGGAGGCAGTGTGTTTCAAGGTAACAGTGAGATAGATGGAGGCAGTGTGTTCCAAGGTAACAGTGAGATAGATGGAGGCAGTGTGTTCCAAGGGTACAGTGAGATAGATGGAGGCAGTGTGTTCCAAGGTAACAGTGAGATAGATGGAGGCAGTGTGTTCCAAGGTAACAGTGAGATAGATGGAGGGCAGTGTGTCCAAGGTAACAGTGAGATAGATGGAGGCAGTGTGTTCCAAGGTAACAGTGAGATAGATGGTGTTGTTCCACAGTGTGTGTTCCAAGGTAACAGTGAGATAGATGGAGGCAGTGTGTTCCAAGGTAACAGTGAGATAGATGGAGGCAGTGTGTTCCAAGGTAACAGTGAGATAGATGGAGGCAGTGTGTTCCAAGGTAACAGTGAGAGAGATGGAGGCAGCAGTGTGTTCCAAGGTAACAGTGAGATAGATGGAGGAGTGTGTTCCAAGGTAACAGTGAGATAGATGGAGGCAGTGTGTTCCAAGGGTAACAGTGAGATAGATGGAGGTGTGTTCCAAGGTAACAGTGAGATAGATGGAGGCATGTGTGTTCCAAGGTAACAGTGAGATAGATGGAGGCAGTGTGTTCCAAGGTAACAGTGAGATAGATGGAGGCAGTGTGTTCCAAGGTAACAGTGAGATAGATGGAGGCATTGTGTTCAAGGTAACAGTGAGATAGATGGAGGCAGTGTGTTCCAAGGTAACAGTGAGATAGATGGAGGCAGTGTGTTCCAAGGTAACAGTGAGATAGATGGAGGCAGTGTGTTCCAAGGTAACAGTGAGAGAGATGGAGGCAGTGTGTTCCAAGGTAACAGTGAGATAGATGGAGGCAGTGTGTTCCAAGGTAACAGTGAGAAGGTAGATGGAGGCAGTGTGTTCCAAGGTAACAGTGAGATAGATGGAGGCAGTGTGTTCCAAGGGTAACAGTGAGATAGATGGAGGCAGTGTGTTTCCAAGGTAACAGTGAGATAGATGGAGGCAGTGTGTTCCAAGGTAACAGTGAGATAGATGGAGGCAGTGTGTTCCAAGGTAACAGTGAGATAGATGGAGGCAGTGTGTTCCAAGGTAACAGTGAGATAGATGGAGGCAGTGTGTTCCAAGGTAACAGTGAGATAGATGGAGGCAGTGTGTTCCAAGGTAACAGTGAGATAGATGGTGGCAGTGTGTTCCAAGGTACAGTGAGATAGATGGAGGCAGTGTGTTCCAAGGTAACAGTGAGATAGATGGAGGCAGTGTGTTCCAAGGTAACAGTGAGATAGATGGAGGCAGTGTGTTTCCAAGGTAACAGTGAGATAGATGGAGGCAGTGTGTTCCAAGGTAACAGTGAGATAGATGGAGGCAGTGTGTTCCAAGGTAACAGTGAGATAGATGGAGGCAGTGTGTTCCAAGGTAACAGTGAGATAGATGGAGGCAGTGTGTTCCAAGGTAACAGTGAGATAGATGGAGGCAGTGTGTTCCAAGGTAACAGTGAGATAGATGGAGGCAGTGTGTTCCCAAGGTAACAGTGAGATAGATGGAGGCAGTGTGTTCCAAGGTAACAGTGAGATAGATGGAGGCAGTGTGTTCCAAGGTAACAGTGAGATAGATGGAGGCAGTGTGTTCCAAGGTAACAGTGAGATAGATGGAGGCAGTGTGTTTCAAGGTAACAGTGAGATAGATGGAGGCAGTGTGTTCCAAGGTAACAGTGAGATAGATGGAGGCAGTGTGTTCCCAAGGTAACAGTGAGATAGATGGAGGCAGTGTGTTCCAAGGTAACAGTGAGATAGATGGAGGCAGTGTGTTCCAAGGTAACAGTGAGATAGATGGAGGCAGTGTGTTCCAAGGTACAGTGAGATAGATGGAGGCAGTGTGTTCCAAGGTAACAGTGAGAGAGATGGAGGCAGTGTGTTCCAAGGTAACAGTGAGATAGATGGAGGCAGTGTGTTCCAAGGTAACAGTGAGATAGATGGAGGCAGTGTGTTCCAAGGTAACAGTGAGATAGATGGAGGCAGTGTGTTCCAGGTAACAGTGAGATAGATGGAGGCAGTGTGTTCCAAGGTAACAGTGAGAGAGATGGAGGCAGTGTGTTTCCAAGGTAACAGTGAGATAGATGGAGGCAGTGTGTTCCAAGGTAACAGTGAGATAGATGGAGGCAGTGTGTTCCAAGGTTACAGTGAGATAGATGGAGGCAGTGTGTTCCAAGGTAACAGTGAGATAGATGGAGGCAGTGTGTGTTCCAAGGTTAACAGTGAGATAGATGGAGGCAGTGTGTTCCAAGGTAACAGTGAGATAGATGGAGGCAGTGTGTTCCAAGGTAACAGTGAGATAGATGGAGCAGTGTGTTCCAAGGTAACAGTGAGATAGATGGAGGCAGTGTGTTCCAAGGTAACAGTGAGATAGATGGAGGCAGTGTGTTCCAAGGTAACAGTGAGACGGAGGCAGTGTGTTCCAAGGTAACAGTGAGATAGATGGAGGCAGTGTGTTCCAAGGTAACAGTGAGATAGATGGAGGCAGTGTGTTCCAAGGTAACAGTGAGATAGATGGAGGCAGTGTGTTCCAAGGTAACAGTGAGATAGATGGAGGCAGTGTGTTCCAAGGTAACAGTGAGATAGATGGAGGCAGTGTGTTCCAAGGTAACAGTGAGATAGATGGAGGCAGTGTGTTCCAAGGTAACAGTGAGATGGATGCAGTGTGTTCCAAGGTAACAGTGAGATAGATGGAGGCAGTGTGTTCCAAGGTAACAGTGAGATAGATGGAGGCAGTGTGTTCCAAGGTAACAGTGAGATAGATGGAGGCAGTGTGTTCCAAGGTAACAGTGAGATAGATGGAGGCAGTGTGTGTTCCAAGGTAACAGTGAGATAGATGGAGGCAGTGTGTTCCCAAGGTAACAGTGAGATAGATGGAGGCAGTGTGTTCCCAGGTAACAGTGTGTTCCAAGTCCAAGGTAACAGTGAGATAGATGGAGGCAGTGTGTTCCAAGGTAACAGTGAGATAGATGGAGGCAGTGTGTTCCAAGGTAACAGTGAGATAGATGGAGGCAGTGTGTTCCAAAGTAACAGTGAGATAGATGGAGGCAGTGTGTTCCAAGGTAACAGTGAGAGAGATGGAGGCAGTGTGTTCCAAGGTAACAGTGAGAGAGATGGAGGCAGTGTGTTCCAAGGTAACAGTGAGATAGATGGAGGCAGTGTGTTCCAAGGTAACAGTGAGATAGATGGAGGCAGTGTGTTCCAAGGTAACAGTGAGATAGATGGAGGCAGTGTGTTCCAATGTAACAGTGAGATAGATGGAGGCAGTGTGTTCCAATGTAACAGTGAGATAGATGGAGGCAGTGTGTTCCAAGGTAACAGTGAGATAGATGGAGGCAGTGTGTTCCAATGTAACAGTGAGAGAGATGGAGGCAGTGTGTTCCAAGGTTACAGTGAGAGAGATGGAGGCAGTGTGTTCCAAGGTAACAGTGAGAGAGATGGAGGCAGTGTGTTCCAAGGTAACAGTGAGATAGATGGAGGCAGTGTGTTCCAAGGGAACAGTGAGATAGATGGAGGCAGTGTGTTCCAAGGTAACAGTGAGATAGATGGAGGCAGTGTGTTCCAAGGGAACAGTGAGATAGATGGAGGCAGTGTGTTCGAAGGTAACAGTGAGATAGATGGAGTCAGTGTGTTCCAATGTAACAGTGAGAGAGATGGAGGCAGTGTGTTCCAGGTTACAGTGAGACGGAGGCATTGTGTGGCTGTCCAGGGTGAATTTAGGATAATAAGATAATAAAGGAAAGCTATTTCTGTGGCAGGGCTTTCATTATGCAAATGATATTAAAGCAGCCATGTATGTCCTCTGGCTACAGTCTAATCTCTGTGCTGTGATTACAGTGTGTCCAATTTAGTCATTTTGATTATGACATGTTAATTACATGCCATGTTTGCACCTGCACAGCTGACGTGCTTTCAAACAAAAAAGGATAAAAACATAGACAAATAATACTTTAAAAGATCAAAAAGACAATTGTATAATTACTCTTGATAACACGTTACAACATGTTCTCCTAACCCCAACCCCAAGGCTGTTGCTCATTGGATCAGGGGCAATGGAAACGCCTTCAGCTAAAATAATTATAATTTCCTGAAATAAAACAGAAAGGTAAAATTGCTTCTTTTACACAAAAATATATGTACTATTACCACTAGCTGGACTGGTGTTGTGTAGGGCTGTTTTGAGACTGGGACAAGGGCTGTGTTGAGACTGGGACTGGGGCTGGGACTGTTTTGGGCTGAGCTTGGCTGAGCTGGGCTGAGCTAGGACGGGTGCTGTGTAGGGCTTAGACTGGGATTGGGGCTGAGCTGGGCTGAACTGGGACTGGGACTGGGGCTGCGTTGGGGCTGTGCTAGGCTGGGCTGAACTATGACTGGGACTGTGTTGGGCTGGGCTGGGACTGGGGCTGGGACTGGGGTTGTGCTGGGCTGAACTGAGACTGGGACTGTGTTGGGCTGGGATGGACTGGGACTGTGTTGGGCTGGGATGGGACTGGGACTGTGTTGGGCTGGGATGGGACTGGGGCTGTGTCGGGATGGGACTGGGACTGTGTTGGGCTGGGATGGGACTGGGGCTGTGTCGGGATGGGACTGGGACTGTGTTGGGCTGGGATGGGACTGGGGCTGTGTCGGGCTGGGATGTGACTGGGGCTGTGTCGGGATGGGACTGGGACTGTGTTGGGCTGGGATGGGACTGGGGCTGTGTCGGGATGGGACTGGGACTGTGTTGGGCTGGGATGGGACTGGGGCTGTGTCGGGCTGGGATGGGACTGTGTTGTGCTGGGATGGGACTGGGACTGTGTTGGGATGGGACTGGGACTGTGTTGGGCTGGGATGGGACTGGGGCTGTGTCGGGCTGGGACTGGGGTTGTGCTGGGCTGAACTGAGACTGGGACTGTGTTGGGCTGGGATGGACTGGGGCTGTGTCGGGCTGAGCTGGGCTGGGCTGATGTGGGACTGGGACTGTGTTGGGCTGGGGCTGTGTTGGGCTGTCACTGTGCATGGCTGGGCATATACTGGATAAGGCTGGCCTGATGCTGGATAAGGCTGGGCTGATGCTGGATAAGGCTGTGCTGGGGCTGTGTTGGGCTGGGACTGTGCATGGCTGGGCTGATGCTGGATTAGGCTGGGGCTGGGGCTGGATAAGGCTGCACTGCTGCTGGATAAGGCTGGGACTGTGCATGGCTGGGATGATGCTGGATAAGGCTGGGACTGTGCATGGCTGGGATGATGCTGGATAAGGCTGGGACTGTGCATGGCTGGTCTGATGCTGGATTAGGCTGGGGCTGGGGCTGGATAAGGCTGCACTGCTGCTGGATAAGGCTGGGACTGTGCATGGCTGGGATGATGCTGGATAAGGCTGGGCTGGGGCTGTGTTGGGCTGGGACTGTGGCTACTCTTACCAATACTAGGTATATTTGATTAAATTAATTATATGTAAATGGGGTTGGGATGGGGTTGTGTTGTGATGGGGTTGGGATGGGGTTGTGTTGGGCTGGGCTGGGTGTTGGGATGGGGTTGTGTTGTGTTGGGCTGGGTTGTGTTGTGTTGGGCTGGGTTGGGATGGGGTTGTGTTGTGATGGGGTTGGGATGGGGTTGTGTTGGGCTGGGCTGGGCTGGGTTGGGATGGGGTTGTGTTGTGATGGGGTTGTGTTGTGTTGGGCTGGGGTTGGGTTGGGGTTGTGTTGTGATGGTGTTTGTTTTGGGGTTGTGTTTTGGGCTGGGATGGGGTTGTGTTGTGATGGGGTTGTGTTGTGTTGGGCTGGGCTGGGGTTGTGTTGTTTGTGTTGGGGTTGTGTTGTGTGGATGGGGTTGTGTTGTGTGTGGTGTTGTGTGGGTTGGGTTTTGTGTTGGTGGTGGGTTTGTGTTTTGTTGTTGTGTGTGTTGTGTTGTGTGTGTGTTGTGTTGGGGTTGTGTTGGGCTGGGTTTGTGTTTTGTGTTTGGGTTGTGTTGTGTTGGTTGGGGTTGTGTTGTGTTGGGGTTGTGTTGTGTTGTTGGGGTTGTGTTGTGTTGGGTTGTGTGGTTGTGTTGTGTTGTGTTGTGTTGTGTTGGTTGGTTTTTTTTGTGTGTTGTGTTGTGTTGTGTGTTGTGTTGTGTTGGTTGTTGTTTGTGTTGTTTGGGCTGGGTGTGTTTTTGTTGGGGTTGTGGTTGTGTTTGTTTGTGTGGTGTTGTGTTTTGTGTTGGGTTTGTTGATGGGGTTGTTTTTGGGATGGGGTTGTGTTGTGTTGTTTTGGTGTTGGTGGTTTTTTTGGTGTGTTGTGTTGTGTTTGTTTTTGTGTGTTGTTTTGGGGTGTGTGTTGTTTTGGGTTGTTGGTTGTGTTGTTTTGTGGCTGTGTTGGGTTTGGTGGGTGTTTGTGTTGTGTTTTTTGTTGTTGTGTTGGTTTTTGGTGTTGTGTTTTTGTGTGTTGTGGTTGTTGTTGTGTTGGTGTGTGTTGTGGGTTTTGTGTTTTGTTTGTTGTGTGTGTTTTTGTTTTTGTTGTGTTGTGTTGGTGTTGTGGTGGGTTTGTGTTTTGTGTTTGTGTTGTGTGTGGTGGTGTGTGGTTTGTGTGTTTGGTGATGGTTTTGTGTTGTGTTGTTTTGTGGGTGTGTTTTGTTGTTTTGTGGGTTTTTTTGTTGTGTGTTGGTGTGTGTTGTGTGTGGTTTTTTTTGTGGTGTTGTGGTGGGGTTGTGTGTTTTTTGTGTTGTGTTGTGTTGGGATGGGGTTGTGTTGTGTTGTGGTGGTTGTGTGTTGTGTTGTGTGGGGTTGTGTTGTGTTGTGTTTTGTTGTGTTGTGTTGTGTTGGTTGTTGTGTTGTGTGTGGTTGTGTGGTGTGTGTGTTGTTTTGTTGTGGGTTGTGTTGTTTGTTGTTTGGGGGTTTGTTGTGTTTGTGTTTGTGTTGTTTTGTTTTTTGTTTGGTTGTTGTGTTGTGTTGTTGTTGTTTTTTGTGTTGTGGGTTGGTTGTTGTGTTGTGTGGTGTGGTGTTGTTGTGTTGTGTTGTGTTGGGTTGTTTTGTTGTTTGTTTGTGTTTGTTGTTGTGTTGTGTTGTGTGGTGTGGGTTTGTTTTGGGTTGTTGTTTTTTTTTGTTGTTTTGTGTTGTGTGGTTTTTTTTTGTGGTGTTGTTTGTGTTGTGTTGTGTTGTTTTTGTGTTGGTTTTTTGTGTTGTTGTGTGTTTGTGTTTTGTGTGTGTTTTTGTGGGGTTGGGTTTGTGTTTTGTTTTGTTTGTTGTTGTGGTTTTTTTGTGGTGTTGTGTTGTGTTGTTGTTGTTGGTGTGTTGGTGTTTGTGGTTTGGGTTGTTTTGTGTTGTGTTGTGTGGTTTGTTGTTTGTTTTGTGTGTGTGTTGTGTGGGTTGTTGTTGGTGTGTTGTGTTGTGTTTGTGTGTTTTTGTTGTTGTGATTGTTTGGGGTTGTGTGTGATGGTTTTTGTGTTGGGTTTTTTTGTGTTGGTTTGGGGTGTTGTTGTTGTTGGTGTGGTGTGTGTGTTGTGTTGGGTGGGGTTTTTGTTGTGTTGTGTTTTGTGTTGTGTTGTGTTGTGTTGTGTTTTGTTTTTGTGTGTGTGTTGTGTTTGGTTGTTTTTGTGTTTGTTGTTTTGTGTTGTGTTTGTGTGTGTTGTGTTGTGTGTTGTTTTTTGTTGTTTTTGTTTTTGTGTTTGTTTTTGTGTTGTGTGTGTTTGGGTTTGTGTTGTGTTTTGGTTTTGTTTTTTTTTGTGTTGTTTGTGTTGTGTTGTGTGTGTGTTTGTTTGTGTTTTTTTGTTGTGGTGTTGTGTTTTTTTGTGTGTGTGTTTGGTTTTTGGGTGGGTTTTGTTGTTGTGTTTGTTTGTGTTTTGGTGTTGTTGTTTGTTGTGTTTTTGTTGTGGTGGTTTTGTGTTTGTGTTGGTTTTGTTTGTTGTGTTTTTGTTGTTGTTGGGTTTGTTTGTGTTTGTGTTGTGTGTTTGGTTTGTGTGGTTTTTGGGTTTTTTGTTGTGTTGGTGTTGTGTTTTTTTTTGTGTTGGTTGTTTGTTTGTGTTGTGTGTGGTTTGTGTTTTTTTTTTTGTGTTTTGTTTTGTTGTGTGTGTGTTGTTGTTGTGGTTGTGTTGTGGTGTGTGTTGTGTGTTTTTTTTGGTGGTGTGGTGTGTGTGTGTGTGGGTGTTGTGTGGTTGTGTTGTTTGGGTTGGTGTTGTGTTGTGTTGGGTTTTGTTGTGTTTGTTGTGTGTTGTTGTGTTTGGTTTGTGTTGTGTTGTTTTGTGGTTTTTTTGTGTTGTGTTGTGTTGTGTTTGTGGGTTTTGTGATGTTGTTGTGTTGTGTGTGTGTTTTTGTTTGTGTTGTGTGTTTTGTTTTGTGTGTTGTTGTGTGGTGTGTGTTGTGTGTTGGTTTTTTTTGTGTTGTGTTGTGTTGGTGGTTGTGTTGTGTTTTGTGGTGGTTGTTTTGTGTTGTGTTTTGTGTTTGTTGGGTTGTGTGTTTTTGTTGGGTTTTGTTTGGTGTTGGTGTGGGGGTTGGTTTTTTTGTGTTGGGTGGGGTTGTGTTTTGTTGGTTGTTGTGTTGTGTGTTTTGTGTTGTTTTTTGTGTTTTTGTTGTGTTGGTTTGTGTGTGGTGTGTGGGTTGGGGTTTTGTTTGTTGTTTTTTGGTGTGGGTTTGTGTTGTGGTTGTGTTTTTGTGTTGTGTTGTGTTTGGTGGTTGTTGTTGTGTGTTGTGGTGTTTTGTGGTGTTGTTGTTGGGTGTTTTTTGTGTGTTGTTTGTTGTGTTGTTTGTTGTTTTGTTGTTGTTGTTGTTTGTGTTTTTTTGTTGTGTTGTTGGGGTTTTTTGTGTTGTTTTTGTTGTTTGTTTGTGTTGTGTTGTGTGTTGTGTTGTTTTGTTTGTGTTGTGTTGTGTTGGTTTTGTTGTTTGTGTTGTGGTTGTGTTGTGTTGTGGTTGTGTTTGTTTTGGGGGTTGTGTTTTGTTTTTTTTTTTTTTGTGTTGTGTGTGTTGTGTGTGTGTTTTTGTTGTGTTGTTGTTGGGGTGTGTGTTGGGTTTTGTTTGTGTTTTTTTGTTGTGTGTGTTGTGTTGTTGGGTGTTTGGGTTGTGTGTGTTGTTGGGTTGTGTTTTGTTTTGTGGTGGTGTTGTGTTGTTGTTGTTGTGTTTGGTGGTTGTGTTGTGTTTTGTGTTGTGTGTTGTGTGTTGTTGTGTTGTTTTGTTGTTTTTGTTGTGTTGGTTGTTTTTTGTTGTGTTGTTGTGTGTTTTTTGTGTTGTTTGTGTTGTGTTTGTTGTGTGTTTGTGTTTTTGGTTTGTGTTTTTGTGTTGTGTGTGTGTTGTGTGTGGTTTGTTTTGTGGTGTTTGTGTTGTGTTTGTGTGTGTTTTTTTTTGTGTTTTTTGTGTGTGTGTTGGTGTTTTTTGTGTTGTTTTTTGTGTTGTGTTGTTGTTTGGTGTGTTTGTGTGTGTTGTTTGTGGTTTGTGTTTTTTGTGTTGTGTGTGTTTTTGTGTTGTGTTTGTTGTGGTGTTGTGTTGGTGTTTTGTTGTGTGTTGTGTTGTGTTGTGTTGGTGTGTTGTGTGGTTGTTTTGTGTTGTGTTGTGTGTGTGTTTGTTGTTGTTGTTTGGTTTTTTTTTGTTTTGTTTTTGTTTTGTTGTTGTTTGTTGGGTTGTGTTTTTTGTTGGGTGTGGTGTTGTTTTTTGTGGTTGTTTTTTGTTTGGGTGTGGGGTTGGGTGTGGGTTGTGTTTGTGTTTGGTTGTTGTTTTGTTGGTTTGTTTTGTTTTGTTTTTTGTTTGTTGTTGTGTTGTTGTTGGGTGTTGTGGGTGTTTTTTTGTGTTGTTTTGTGTGGTTGGTGTTGTTTTTTTTTTGTGGTTTTGTGGGGTTGTGGTTGTGTTTGTTTTGGGGTTTTTTTGGTTTTTGTGTTGTGTTTTTGTTGTTGTTGTTGGTGTTGTGTTGTGTTTTGTTGGTGTTGTGTTTGTTGGTGTTTTTTTTGTTTGTTTTGGTGTTTTTTTGGGGTGGTGTGTGTGTGGTTGTTGTTTTGTGTTGTGTGTTGTGTGTTTGTTGGGTTGTTTTTTGTGTTGTGTGTGTTGGTTGGTGTTGTTTTTTGGTTTGTGGTGTTGTGTTGTGTTGTGTTTTTGTGTTTGTTTTGGTTTTGTGTGGGTTGGTTTTTTTTTTTGTTTTTGGTTGTGTTGTGTTGTGTTGGTTTTTGTGTTGTTTGGTGTTGGGGTGTTGTTGTTGGGGTTTTGTTTTTTTTTTTTGTGTTGTGTTTGTTTTGTGTTGTGTTGTGTTTTGTGTTGTGTTTTGTTTGTGGGGTTGTGTTTGTTTTGTGTTGGGATGTTTTTTGTGTTGTTTTGTTTTGTTGTTTGTTTTTTGGGTGTTGTGTTTTTGTGTGTGTGGGTTTTTTTGTTGTGTTGTGTGTGGGTTGTGTGTTTGTGTTGTGTTGTGTTGTTTGGTGGTTGTGTTGTGTGGGGTTGTTGTGTTTGTTTTTGGGGTTGTGTTGTGTTGTTTTGTTGGTGTGTTTGTTGTGTTTTTTTGGTGTGTTGGGGTGGGGTTTTTTGGGTTGGTTGGTTGTGTTTGTGTTGTTGTTTGTTGGTGTTGTGTTTTTTGTGTTGTGTGGGGGTTTGTGTTGTGTTGGTGTGTGTTGTGTTGTTTTGGTGTGTTGTGTTTGTTTTTGTTTTTTGGGTTTTTTGTGTTGTGTTGTGTTGTGTGGGGTGTGTGTGTGTGTTGTTGTTGGGGTTTTGTTGTTTTTTGTTTTTGTGTGTGTGTGGGGTTGTGTTTGGTTGGGTGGGTTGGGATGGGGTTGTGTTGTGTTGGGGTTTTTGTTTTTGTGTTGGGGGTGGGGGGTTTGTTTTTGTGTTTTGTGTGTGTGTGTTGGGTTGTTTGTTTTTGTTTGTGTGTTGTTGTGTTGTGTTTTTGTGTGTGTTGGGTGTGTTGTGTGTGTGTTGTGGGTGGTTTTTTGTTGGGTTGTGTTGTGTGTTTGTGGTTGTGTTTGTTGTTTTGGGTTTGTGTTGTGTTGGTGTTGGGTGTGTTGTGTTTGTGTGGTGGTTGTGTTGTTTTGTTTTTGTGTGTGTGTGGTGTTTTTTGTTGTTTGGGGTGGGGTTGTGTTTTTGTGTTTGTTTGTGTGTGTGGGTTGGGTGGTGTTTGTGTTGTGTTTTGTGGTGTTGTGTGTTGTGTTTTGTGTGGTTTTTGTGTTGTTTGGTGTGTGTGTTGTTTTGTGTTTGTGTGGTGTTTGTTTGTGTGTGGTGGTGGTTGGTTTGTTTTGTTGTGTGTGTTGGGGTTTTTTGTTTGTGTGTGTGTTTGTTGTGTGTTGGGTGTGGTTGTTGTGTTGTGTTGGTTTTTTTTGTTTGGTGGGTTTTGTTGTGTTGTTTGTGTGGTTTTGTGTTGTGTGTTGTGTTGGGTTTTGTGTTGTGTTGTGTGTTTTGTGTGTTTTGTTGGGTTGTTTGTTGTTGTGTTGGGGTTGTTTGTGTTGTGTTGTGGTTTTTGTTTGGTGTTTTGTGTGTTTGTGTGGTTTTTGTTTGTTTTTGTTGTGTTTGTGTTGGGTGGGGTGTTTGTTTTTTTGGGGTGGTGTGTGTGTGGTTTTGTGTTTGTGTTGTGGTTGTTTGTGTTGTGTTTGTTGTGTTGTTTTGTTTGGTGGTTGTTTTGTTGGTTTGTTGTGGTTGTTGTGTTGGTGTGGGTGTTTTTGTTGTGTTGTGTTGTGTTTGTTTTGTTTTGTGGGGTGTTTTTTTTGTTTTGGGGTGTTTGTTTGGGTTGTGTGTGTTGTGGTGGTTTTGTGTTTGGTTTTGTTTGTTGTGTGGTGTTGTGGGTTGTGTTGTGTTGGGTGTTGTGTGTGTGTTGGGGTGTGGTGGTTTGTTGTGTGGGTTGTGTGGTGTGTGTGTGTTGTGGTGTTGTGTTGTTTTTGGGTGGGGTTGTGTTGTTGTTGGGGTGTTGTGTGTGTTGTTGTTGTTTGTGTGTGTGTGGGTTGTGTGTGTGTGTGTTGTGGTTGTGTGTGTGGTTGTTGTGTTGTGTTGGGGTGGTTGTTTTGTTGTTTTGTGTGTGTGTGGTGGTTTTGTTTGTTTGTGTTGTGTTTTTTGTGGGGTGTGTGTTTGTGTGTTGTGTGTTGGTGTGGTGTGTGGTTGTGTGTGGTGTGTTTTGGGTGGGGTGTGGTGTTGTGTTTTTTTTGTTGTGTTTTTGTGTGGTTTGTTTTTGTGGGGGTTGGTGTTGTGTTGGGTTTGGTTTTGTGTTGTTGGGTGTTGTGTTGTGTTGGGTGGTGTTGGTTTGTTTTGTTGTGTGGTTTTGTGTTGTGTTTTTTGTGTGTGTGGGGGGGTTGTGTTGTGTTGTTGGGGTTTGGTTGTGTGGGGTTGTGGTTTGTTTTGTGTTTGTGTTGTGTGTTGTTTGTGTTGTGTTTTGTTTGTGTTGGGGGTTTTGTTGTTTTTGTTGGTGTTGGTTGTGTTTTGTTTTTTTTTTTGTTTGTGGTGTTGTTTTGTTTTTGTTTGTTTGTGGTTTTTGTGTGTGTGTTGGTGTGTGTGTTGTTTGTGGGTTGTGTGGGTTTTTGTGTTTGTGTTGTGTGGGTGTTGTGTTGTGTTTTTTGTTGTTTTTTGTTGTGTTGTTTGGGTGTGTGTGTTGTGTTGTGTGTGTTGGTTGTGTTTTGTGGGTTGTGGGTTGTGATGGTGTTGTGTTGTTTGTTTGGTTGTTGGGATGTTGTTGTGTTGGTGTGTTGTTTGTGTGTGGTGTTGTGTGTTTTTTGGGTTTTTTTTTGTTGTGTTGTGTTGTGTTGTTGTGTTGTGTGTTTGTTGTTGTTGTTTGGGGTTTTGTGGGTTGTGTGTTGTGTTGTGTTTGGGGGTTGTTGGTTGTGTTGTGGTGGTTGTGTGTGTTGTGGGGGTGGTGTGTGTTGTGTTGGTTTTTGGGGTTTGTTTTGTTTGTGTGTTGTTTGTGTTTGGTTGGGTTTGTGTGTTGTGTTGGGTGTGGTTGTGTGTGTGTGGGGTGTTGTGTGTGTTGGGGTTGTGTGGTGTTGTGTTTTTTGTGGGTGTGTTTTGTTGTTTGTGTGTTTTGTGTTTGTTGTTTTGGGTTTGTTGTTTTGTTTTGTGTTTGGGTGTGTGTTGTTGTTTGTTGTTGTTTGTGTTGTTTTGTTTTGTTGTGGTGTTTTGTGTTTTGTTTGTTTGTTGGTGGTGTGTGTTGTGTGTTTTTTTTGTTGGTGTTTGTGTGGGTGTTTTTTGGGTGGGGTTGTGTTGTGTTGGGGTTTGTGTTTTTGGGTTGGTGTGTGTTTTGGTGTTGTGGTTGTTGTTGGGTTGTGTGTGTTGTTTTTTTTTTGGTGTTGTTTGGTTTTGTGTGGGTGGGTTTGGGTTGGTGGGTGTTTGTTTTGTGTTTGTGTGTGTTGTGTTTTGTGTTTTTTTGTGTTTTGTGTTTTGTGGGGTTGGTTGTGTTGTGTTTGTGGTGTGTTTGTTTGGGTTGTGTGGGGATGGGGTTGTGTTGTGTTGTTTTGGTGTGTTGTTGTTTGGGGTTGGGTTGTGTTGTGGTGTGTTTTTGGGTGGGTTGTTGTTGTGGTGTGGTGTGTGTTGGTTTTTTGTGGTTTTTGTTGGTGTGGGGTTGTGTTTTGTTGGGTTTGTGGGGTTGTTTTGTGTTTTTGTGTTGTTTTTGTGTTGTGTGTTTTGTGTTGTGTTGTGTGTTGTTTGTGGTGGGGGGTTGTGTTGTGTGTTGTTTTGTTGTTTTTTTTTGTTGGTTTGGTGTTGTTGTGTTTTTTTGGTTTGTTGTTTGTGTGTGTGGTGTTGGGTTGTGTTTTGTGGTTTGTTGGTTTTGGTGTTTGGGTGTGTTGGTTTTTTGGGTTGTGTTGTGTTGTTGTGTGGGGTGTTTGTGTTGGTTTTGTGTTGTGTTGTGTTGTGTTGGTGTTTTGTTGTTGGTGTGGTGTTTTTGTTGGTTTGTTTTTTTGGGTTTTGTTGTTGTTGTGTGTGTTTTGTGGTGTTGTGTTTGGGGTTGTGTTTTGTTGTGTGGGGTTTTGTTGCTTTGGGGGGTTGTTGTGTGGTGTGGTTTTTTGTGGGTTGTGTTTGTGTTGTGTGGGGTGTGTTGTTTTGTGTGGTGTGTTTTTGTTGTGTGGTGTTGTGTGTGTTGTGTTGTGTTTGTGGGTTTGTGTTGTGTGGGGTTGGTTGGTTGGGGTTTGTTTGTTTTGTGTTTTTGTTGTTTTTGTTGTGGTGGTTTTTTTGTTGTGTTGTGGTGGGGTTGTGTTTTGGTTTTGGGGGGTGTTGGTTTGTGTTGTTGTGGGGTTTGTGTGTTGTGTTTGTGTTTTGTGTGTTGTGTTGGGGTTGTGTTGTGGTTTGTGTTGTGTGTTGTTTTGGGGGTGGGGTTGTGTTGTTTGTTTGATTGTTTGTGTTGGGGGGGGGTGTTTTGTGTTTGTGTTGTGTTGGGGTTGTGTTGTGTGGGGTTGGGGTGTTGTGTTGTGTTGTGTTGGGGTGGTGTTTGTGTTGTGCTTGTGTTTTTTTGTTGGTTGTGTTGTGATGGGGGGGTTGTGTTGTGTTGGTGTGTTGGTTGTTGTTGTGTTTGTGTTGTGTGGGGTTGTGTTGGGTTTGTGTTGTGTTGGGGTGTGGGGTGTTGTTTGGTTGGGTGGGTGGTTGTGTTGTTTTGGGGTTTGTTTTTGGTGTTTGTTGTGTGTGGTTTTTGTGTTGTGTTGTGGATGGGGTTTTGTGTTTTGTTGGGTTTTGTTTGTGTTGTGTTGTGGGGGTGTGTTTGTTGTGTTGGGCTGTGGTTGTGTTGTGTTGGGGTTGGGGTTGTGTTGGGATGGGGGGGATGGGGTTTTGTTGTGTTTGGGGTTTGTGTTGTGTTGTTTGTTGGGTGTGGTTGTGTGTGTGTTGATGGTTGTGGTGTGTTTGGGGTTGTGTTTTGTTGGGTTGGTTTTGGGGTTGTGTGTTGGGGTTGTGTTGGGCTGGGGTTTTTTGTTGTGTTGGGGTTGTGTTGGGGTTGGTTTGTGTGGGGGTGTGTGTGTTGTGTTGTGTTGTTGGGGTTGTGTTGTGTTGGGCTGGGGTGTTTGTTGTGTTGTGTTTGTGTTGGGCTGGTTGTGTGTTGTTTGTGGGGTTGGGGTTTTTGTGTTTTGTGTTGGGGGGGTTTTGTGTTGTGTGTGGGGTTGGGGTGTTGTGGTTGTGTTGTGGGTTGTGTTGTGTTGGGGTTGTGTTGTGTTGTGTTTGGGGTTTGTTTGTGTTTTGTGTTGGGTGGGGTTTGTTGTTTGTTGGGATGGGGTTGTGTTTTTGTTGTGTTGTTTTGGTTGGGGGGTTGTGTTGTGTTTGTTGTGTTGGGCTGGGGTTGTGTTGTGTTGTGTTAGGCTGGGGTTGTGTTGTGTTGTGTTTGTGGGGGTTTGGGTGTTGGTGTTTGTTGTTTGGGGTTGTGTTGTGTGTGGGTTGGGGTTTGTGTTGTGTTGGGTTGGGGTTGTGTTGTGTTGGGGTTGTGTTGTGTTGGGGTTGTGTTGTGTTGTGTTGGGGTTGTGTTGTGTTGGGCTGGGGTTGTGTTGGGTTGGGGTTGGGGGGGTTTTGTTTTTTGTGGGGTTGGTTGGGTTGTGTTGTGTTGTGATGGGGTTGTGTTGTGTTGGGATGGGGTGGTGTTGTGTTGGGGTGGTGTTGTGTTGTGATGGGGTTGTGTTGTGTTGGGGTTGTGTTGTGTTGGGATGGGGTTGTGTTGTGTTGTGATGGGGTTGTGTTGTGTGTGTGATGGGGTTGTGTTGTGTTGTGATGGGGTTGTGTTGTGTTGTGATGGGGTTGTGTTGTGTTGTTGGGGTGTTGTGTTGGGGTTGTTGTGTTGGGATGGGGTTGTGTTGTGTTGTGTTGGGCTGGGGTTGTGTTGTGTTGGGGTTGTGTTGTGTTGGGATGGGGTTGTGTTGTGTTGTGTTGTGTTGGGGTTGTGTTGTGTTGGGCTGGGGTTGTGTTGTGTTGGGCTTGGGGTGGGGTTGTGTTGTGTTGGGGTTGTGTTGTGTTGGGATGGGGTTGTGTTGTGTTGTGTTGGGCTGGGGTTGTGTTGTGTTGGGGTTGTGTTGTGTTGGGGTTGTGTTGTGTTGGGGTTGTGGTTGTGTTGTGTTGGGGTTGTGTTGTGTTGTTGGGGCTGGGGTTGTGTTGTGTTGGGATGGGGTTGTGTTGTGTTGGGCTGGGCTGGGGTTGTGTTGTGTTGTGTTAGGCTGGGCTGGGGTTGGGATGGGGTTGTGTTGTGTTGTGTTGGGATGGGGTTGTGTTGTGTTGTGTTAGGCTGGGCTGGGGTTGGGATGGGGTTGTGTTGTGTTAGGCTGGGCTGGGGTTGGGATGGGGTTGTGTTGTGTTGGGGTTGTGTTGTGTTGGGCTGGGCTGGGCTGGGGTTGTGTTGTGTTTGTATATGTATTTGTATTAATTAGGGATCCCCATTAGTTCCTGCCAAGGCAGCAGCTACTCTTCCGGAGGTCTTGCAAAATTAAGGCAGTTATAAAAATATTTAAAACATTGCAATACATTCATAACAGATTTCACAACACACTAAATGTGTGTCCTCAGGCCCCTACTCCACCACTACCACATATCTACAATACAAAATCCATGTGTATGTGTGTGTATAGTGCACATGTTATCATATGTGTGTATGCATGTGTCTGTGCCTATGTTTGTGTTGCTTCACAGTCCCTGCTGTTCCATAAGGTCTATTTTTATCTGTTTTTTAAATCGGATTCTACTGCTTGCGTCAGTTACCTGATGTGGAATAGAGTTCCATGTAGTCATGGCTCTATGTAGTACTGTGCACCTCCCATAGTCTGTTCTGGACTTGGGGATTGTGAAGAGACCTCTGGTGGCATGTCTTGTGGAGAATGCATGGGTGTCTGAGCTGTGTGCTAGTCTTTTAAACAGACAGTTCGGTGCTTTCAACATGTCAATACCTCTCAAAAATACAAGTAGTAATGAAGTCAAACTCTCCTCCACTTTGAGCCAGGAGAGATCGTCATGCCTTGTTGATATTAATGTTTGCTCTCTGTGTACATCCAAGGGCCAGCCGTGCTGCCCTGTTCTGAGACAATTGCAATTTTCCTGAGTCCCTCTTTGTGGCACCTGACCACACGACTGAACAGTAGTCCAGGTGTGATAAACCTAGAGCCTGTAGGACCTGCCTTGTTGATAGTGCTGTGAAGACAGAGCAACACTATTATAGACAGACTTCTCCCCATCTTAGCTACTGTTGTATCAATATGTTTTGACCATGACAGTTTACAATCCAGGGTTACTCCAAGCAGTTTAGTCACCTCAACTTGCTCAATTTCCACATTATTCATTACAATATTTAGTTGAGGTTTAGGGTTTAGGGAATGATATGTCCCAAATACAATGCTTTTAGTTTTTGAAATATGTAGGACTAACTTATTCCTTGCCACCCATTCCGAAACTAACTGCAGCTCTTTAAGTGTTGCAGTCATTTCAGTCGCTGTAGTAGCTGACGTGTATAGTGTTGAGTCATCCGCATACAAAGACACACTGGCTTTACTCAAAGCCAGTGGCATGGCGTTAGACAAATCAAATCAAATGTTATATAGCCAGTAAAGGGGGCTTTACTTTTCTTAGGCAGCGGAATGACTTTTGCTTCCCTCCAGGCCTGAGGGCACACACTTTCTAGTAGACTTAAATTGAAAATATGGCAAATAGGAGTGGCAATATCGTCCGATATTATCCTCAGTAATTTTCCATCCAAGTTGTCAGACCCCGGTGGCTTGTCATTGTCAATAGACAACAATCATTTGTTCACCTCTTCAACACTCACTTTACGGAATTCAAAATTACAATGCTTGTCTTTCATAATTTGGTCAGATATACTTGGATGTGTATTGTCAGCAATTGTTGCTGGCATGTCATACCTAAGTTTGATAATCTTACCAATTAAAAAACTATTAAAGTAGTTGGCAATATCAGTTGGTTTTGTGATGGATGAGCCATCTTATTCAATGAATGATGGAGCTGAGTTTGCCCTTTTCCCCAACATTTCATTTAAGCAGCTCCAAAGCTTTTTACTATCATTCTTTATGTCATTTATCTTTGTTTCATAGTGTAGTTTCTTCTTCTTTTTATTCAGTTTAGTCACATGATTTCTCAATTAGCAATACGTTTGCCAATCGGTTGCGCAGCCAGACTTATTTGCCATTCCTTTTGCCTCATCCCTCTCAACCATACAATTTTTTCAATTCCTCATCAATCCACAGGGATTTTACCGTTTTTACAGTAATTTTCTTAATGGGTGCATGCTCATTAGTAACTGGAATAAGCAATTTCATGAATGTGTGAAGTGCAGTATCTGTTTGCTCCTCATTACACACCACGGACCTGGGTTGGACACTGGTCTGTTCTGGAGCTGGGCTGGGTATTAGTATGTTCTAGAGCAGGGCATATCTGGAGGTCTGCTGGGTAATGATCTGTTCTAGAGCAGGGCATATCTGGAGGTCTGCTGGGTAATGGTCTGTTCTAGAGCAGGGCATATCTGGAGGTCTGCTGGGTAACGGTCTGTTCTAGAGCAGGGCATATCTGGAGGTCTGCTGGCTAATGGTCTGTTCTCTAGAGCAGGGCATATCTGGAGGTCTGCTGGGTAATGGTATGTTCTAGAGCAGGGCATATCTGGAGGTCTGCTGGGTAATGGGCTGTTCTAGAGCAGGGCATATCTGGAGGTCTGCTGGGTAATGGTCTGTTCTAGAGCAGGGCATATCTGGAGGTCTGCTGGGTAATGGTATGTTCTAGAGCAGGGCATATCTGGAGGTCTGCTGGGTAATGGTCTGTTCTAGAGCAGGGCCGGGTGATGATCTCTTCTGGAGCTTTGTATGGTGTTGGTCTGTTCTGGAGCTGGGATGTTCTGGATCTGGGCTGGTTAGTGGACTGTTCTGGAGCTGGGTTGGATAGTGGTCTGTTCTGGAGCTGGGCTATTGTAGAGTTGGTGTGGGCAGTGGTCTGTTATGGAGCTGGGCTGTGTAGTGGTCTGTTCTGGAGCTGGGCTTTGTAGTGGTCTGTTCTGGAGTTGTTCTGGGTGTTGGTCTGTCCTGGAGCTGTGCCGTTCTGTAACTGTGCTAGGTAGTGGTCTGTTCTGGAGCTGGGCTGGGTAGTAGACTGTTCTGGAGCTGGGTTGTGTAGTGGTCTGTTTTGGAGCTGGGCTGTTCTGGAGCTGAAATGGGTTATGGCCTTTTCTGGAGCTGGGCTGGGTAGTGGTCTGTTCTGGAACTGGGCTGGGTGGTGGTCTGTTCTGGAGCTGGGCTGGGTAGTCGTCTTTTCTGGAGCTGGTCTGGGTAGTGCTTTACTCTGGAGCTGGGCTGGTTAGTTGTCTGTTATGGAGCTGGGCTGAGCAGTAGTGTATTCTGAATCTGGGCTGGGTGGTGGTCTGTTCTGGAGCTGGGCATGATAGCGGCATGCTCTGGAGCTGGGCTGGGTAGTGGTCTGTTCTGGGGATGCGCTGGTTCGTGGTCTTTTCTGTAGCTTGACTGGGTAGTGGTCTGTTCTCGAGCTGGGCTGAGTAGTGGCCTTTTCTGGAGCTGGGCTGGGTAGTGGTCTGTTCTAGAGCTGGTCTGTTCTGGAGCTGGGGTGGGTAGTTGTCTGTTCTGGAGCTGGGATGGGTAGTGGTCTGTTCTGGAGCTGGGCTGAGTAGTGGTCTGTTCTGGAGCTGGGCTGTTCTTGAGCTTTTATGGAGCTGGGCTATTCTGCATCTGGGCTGGGCGGTATCTGTTCTGGAGCTTGGCTGGGTAGTGGCTGTTCTGGACATGGCCTGTTCCAGAGATGGGCTTAGTAGTGGTTTGTTCTGGAGCTTGCATGGGCAGTATTCTGTTCTGGAGCTGTGCTGATCTGGATCTGTGCTGTTCTGAAGCTGGGATGGGTACTGGTCTGTTCTGGAGCTGGGCTGAGTATTAGTCTGTTCTGGAGCTGGGCTGTTCTGGAGCCTGGCTGGATATTGGCTGTTCTGGAGCTGGGCTGTTATGGAGCTGGGCTGGGTAGTGGTCTGTTTTGGATCTGGGATGTGTAGTGGTTTGTTCTGTAGCTGGGTTGGATAGTTGTCTGTCCTGGAGATGGGCTGACTGTTAATCTGTTCTGGAGGATGTCAGGGATTTGGTCTGTCCTGGAGATGGGCTGACTGTTAATCTGTTCTGGAGGTTGTCAGGGATTTGGTCTGTCCTGGAGATGGGCTGACTGTTAATCTGTTCTGGAGGATGTCAGGGCTTTGGTCTGTCCTGGAGATGGGCTGACTGTTCATCTGTTCTGGAGGATGTCAGGGCTTTGGTCTGTCCTGGAGATGGGCTGACTGTTAATCTGTTCTGGAGGATGTCAGGTCTTTGGTCTGTCCTGGAGATGGGCTGACTGTTAATCTGTTCTGGAGGATGTCAGGGCTTTGGTCTGTCCTGGAGATGGGCTGACTGTTAATCTGTTCTGGAGGATGTCAGGGCTTTGGTCTGTCCTGTAGATGGGCTGACTGTTAATCTGTTCTGGAGGATGTCAGGGCTTTGGTCTTTTCTGTAGCTGGTCTGTTCTGGAGCTGGGCTGGGTAGTGGTCTGTTCTGGAGCTGGGCTGGGTAGTGGTCTTTTCTGTAGCTGGTCTGTTCTGGAGTTGGGGTGGGTGGTTGTCTGTTCTGGAGCTGGGCTGGGTGGTGGTCTGTTCTGGAGCTGGGCTGTTCTGGAGCTGGGCTATTCTGCATCTGGGCTGGGCAATGGTCTGTTCATGAGCTTGGCTGGGTAATGGTCTTTTCTGTAGCTGGTCTGGGTAGTGGTCTTTTCTGTAGCTGGTCTGTTCTGGAGTTGGGGTGGGTAGTTGTGTGTTCTGGAGCTGGCCTGGGTGGTGGTCTGTTCATGAGCATGGCTGGGTAATGATCTGTTCTGGAGCTGGGCTGGTTAGTGGTCATTTCTGGAGCTGGTCTGTTCTGGAGTTGGGGTGGGTAGTTGTCTGTTCTGGAGCTGGGCTGGGTGGTGGTCTGTTCTGGGGCTGGGCTGTTCTGGAGCTGGGCTATTCTGCATCTGGGCTGGGCAGTGGTCTGTTCATGAGCTTGGCTGGGTAATGGTCTGTTCTGGGGCTGGTTAGTGGTCTTTTCTGGAGCTGGGCTGTTCTGGAGTTGGGTTGGGTAGTGGTCTGTTCTGGAGCTGGGCTGGGTAATGGTCTGTTCTGGAGCTGGGCTGGTTAATGGTCTGTTCTGGAGCTGGGCTGGGTAATGGTCTGTTCTGGAGCTGGGCTGGGTAATGGTCTGTTCTGGAGCTGGACTGGGTAATGGTCTGTTCTTGAGCTGGGCTGGGTAATGGTCTGTTCTGGAGCTGGGCTGGGCAGTGGTCTGTTCTGGAGCTGGGCTGGGTAGTGGTCAGTCCTGGAGCTGGGCTGGTGTCCATTTACTCCACAGATTGTTGATGCTTTATACCACAGATCCTGTGGGAGTCATAAATATTGATGGAACTGGAAAGTGGATGAAGATAGTGTCTCTGTCCAGGGGAATACATTCTGTTTCTCTAGCTAGCCGAAGACCTGTACACTGTGTACATCATAGAAACATACATGACCATACTCTATGGGATTTGGTCTTTAAAGGGTTTCTTTGCTGGCTCTTAATTTTTTATATATTTTTTTCATTTTCAAAGATTATACATTGAAACTCCAAATGGGTAGCTGGATGCAATGGAAATTAATTGTATTCTATTTTACATTAAAACCTTCCACCAACACAATAAGTCTAGGCCCTCATAGAAACATGGTGAAAACATCAGAATAAAACATTTTATGAAAAAACATAAAATGAGATTCTGACCCCAGACATGTTCCAACCATATCGCAGCTCCAGCTCTCAGAACACTCAGATCTGTTTAAAGTGTCTTACACTTCTCTCTGGATAAAACCCCACCAATCTGTTCCTCCATGTTATAGAGGGTCTAATTCCAGCAGACAGCTAACTGGACCCAACAGGACTCTGTCACTTCTGGTTAGCATCAGACCATAAGAGACCTTCCCCAAATTAACCTCCTTCATAACCAAACACTGAGATTGTCCTCCAACAGAAAAAAACAGAAACGACAACAACTTATTCAGTACCTGTCACCTCCTTAATAAATAAGAATATCCTTTTGTGGGAGCAGGCGTTGGGGCGGTGTTGTCTCTGAGCCTGTCGGGGTGAGAGGAGGGAAGAGCGGGGGGAGCCGTGCTCCGTAGATTAAACATCTAGTCTGGCCAGGCAGCTCTAATGAAAAGCAATAGAGATTCACAGGGTTTTAATGAACAACACAGATTTTACACAGACCAATTTATTGGGCCAATTCCCCCCTGTCCATCACACTGCCCCCCTTCTCTCTCTCTCTCTCTCTCTCTCTCTCTCGCTCTCTCGCTCTCTCTCTCTCTCTCTCTCTCTCTCTCTCTCTCTCTCTCTCTCTCTCTCTCTCTCTCTCTCTCTCTCTCTCTCTCTCTCTCTCTCTCGCTCGCTCGCTCGCTCGCTCTCTCTCTCTCTCTCTCTCTCTCTCTCTCTCTCTCTTTCTTTCTGATTCCCCCCACTCTTTAGTTAGCCTGTCAGGGGTGAGTGTGGGGGAAATTGGCCGACTGCCCAGGAAAGTTGAGGACCCTGTTGACTCAATCGACTGCGTGACACCTCTGATCTCCCCCTCCGGATCAGTAAGCAACCTTGTTACCGTGGTGATGAGATGCAACCCTGTTACCGTGGTGATGAGATGCAACCCTGTTATCCTGGCGATAAGATGCAACCCTGTTACACTGGCGATGAGAGGCATGGGATTAATTACTGTGTGTGACCCTGTATTTGGGCAGCTCACTCCAAATGTTCAACAGTGTGGTTAACAACAGGGCAGAGTGCCTCACCTTGTTTAGTTTATACACTTTCCTGTGAGTCAGTCAGTCAGGATGCACACAGACTTTTTCCAAAAGCTAGTCTGCTATGGGGTTAGAATTGTATCAGAAGGTATCTGTTTTCACATTACAGTCTTACCAAGAAAACAATTACTTTAAAAGCACAAAAGACCCAAAGTGCAGTTTATTTTCATACCATTCAGAGATTTGTACACTGCTGAGATAATAATCAGATCAGATTGTAATAACACTGTCTGATGCTTCATTGGTCAATAACATTTTTGGAAATAACATCTCTGTTGTATAATAGTACATTCTGTGTGTTACATCTTTCTGTCTACTGGATTCTATCCTACTTTTAGTAATAATGACATCCTTTAATTTAATTGAATGTCTGCTTTTAATGGAGTACCAGATGGTTCTGGGATTATAACGATTGATCATGATTGCAACAAAGGCATTTGTTAGTTATTACAATGATGATTTGTATTCTGCAGTTAGTGGAAGGGCATAACTTTGTGTTGCATATTGGGGGGGTCAGGGTCAATTTGTTCTGAGTTCAACACCCTTCTTGGGGGGTCCGGAGACATGCCCTGCCGTGAGAAAAAAAAAAAAAAAAAAAAAACGGTGAAATGGTTGTTTCTGGTGAATTTCCTGATAATTTGGTCCAATTATTATTATTAGGTATTTTCTGCATTGTTCTTTCGAAGGCCAAAACCACCATTGATGTGCCAAAGACCTCTATTTTCATGTCATCTGACCATAGCACTGCCTGGAGTTTGCTAAAACGGTATTGGCACTTGGAACCTGTGCTTTGGTCATATGACACGAAAATAAAGATATTTATTTACCAACTGAGCTAGTCCCCGTGTAGCTCAGTTGGTAGAGCATGACGCTTGCAATGGCAGGGTTGTGGGTTCGTTTCCCACGGGGAGCCAGTATGAAAAATGTATGCACTCGCTAACTGTAAGTTGCTCTGGATAAGAGCATCTGCTAAATGACTAAAATGTCTTTGGCCTTCAGAAGAACAATGCAAATGCAGAACACATCTCATCCCTGCTGTAAAATATGGTGGTGGATCTTTTATGTTATGGGGCTATTTTGCTTCCACTGGTCGTGGAGTCCTTTTTAAGGTCAACGGCATCATGAACTTTACCAAGTACCAGGATATTTTATCCTTAAACATGGTTGCCTCTGCCAGGAGGCTGAAACTTGGCCGCACATGGATCTTCCAGCAAGACAATAACCCCAAGCACACATCAAGGTCCACAAAAAATCACAATTTTGCAAAGGCAATCTCAATCTCCAGACTTGAAGCCCATTGAAAACCTGTGGTTTGAATTGAAGAGGGCAGTCCATAAGCTCAGACAAAGGATATCAAGGATCTGGAAAGATTCTGTATGGAGGAATGGTCTAAGATCCCTCCCAATGTGTGCTCCAATCTCATAAAACATTTTAGAAAAAGGCTCAGTGTCATTATCCTCCCAAGGGGAGGCTGCTTGAGTATTGAAACAGGGAATTCCAATCATTTTGACCCCTATCTTTGAGATTTTTTTTTTCATTACTTGTTAGACAACATTTATTTATCCAAGCAATTGTATTAGTATAAATAAATAAAACGTGTCCAGTTTTTTTTAGCATACAATATAGCTCAGTATTTATATATTATTTACTATGTAGTCTTTTTTGCTCTTTCTTTATCAAGGGATGATTTTGGACCTCACTGTATCTTTACCACAAGTGAAATACCAATAATTTCTGTATTACATTAAACTGTTGGTCTAACTCTAACAGTTCAGAAAGTCACCATCAAACCCCTGCTTTAACTCAATTTAACATAACCCATTACCTGATTTCCCTTCCATTTTGAAATCAAGACAGAAATAATAATGAAGGAGACATAAAGCAGCTTACTGCTGTGCAATGTCACATGTATCTTTATCAATAAAGACTCGGCTGTTTTCTATTGTAGATTCTCAAATTGAAATAAAAACTAACGTTGGTTCTGGAAGTATTTTAATGGTGATTATTAAGTTGCATAAACATGAACGTTTGGGCATTCAAATTGGCTAAAATAAGGAGGATAGGTTGCTGCTGTTGGTCAATGGTCAGAGTCTGGGAGACAGGGAGGCTGCCTCTCACTGGGGATCGCTTCAGCCTACTGCCTGAGGTTCATAGAAAGCTCTTCTCTAATTCTGTAGACCCCCTAGAGTCAATGTCCGCTCCCCCGCGGAAATCTAATTAGCATAATATAAATCCATCAGTTCATCTGCGGTGAAAGGTGACAGCGCTAGATCGGTGTTTGTTAGACCATGAGACATCCCCAAAATCTGTCTTGTCACAAAATCATCTGTAGCTTTCGAACAGCTTGGCCTACATGGAAAGATGAGACTCTCACGAAAACGATGGTGTTCTCCGTTTTTCTCTACAGCCCCCGCAAGCGTCTTGGGACTCGTCTGAAGTTGGTACAGCTGATCTGCCAACTTCTGTCCATTGCGTCCGATCAGTTTGGGCTACACATTAATATTACCCCTCTGTTGAACGGTGATACTCTCATGAACACATACATGCTCTAGGATGCTCACGAGACTTGTCTGAAGGTCCCCCGGTACTAGTTGATAAAATGAATTGAAGAACTGTATATACTGTATGGAGATTATTTTGTGCCAAAAATAACGGTTTAAATACATGTTAAAAAAATTACAAATGTTTCCTGATCTTTCTTATATCTCTCAGATATAGGACAGACACTTTGGTTTTTTGTTGGGACTATCTGTTATTCAATGCTTTTGTATTTACATTTTAGTCATTTAGCAGACACTCTTATCCAGAGCGACTTACAGTTAGTGAGTGCATACATTTTCATACTTGTCCCCCGTGGGAAACGAACCCACAACCCTGGCGCTGCAAGCGCTATGCTCTACCAACTGAGCTACACGGGTCCATATGTATGGGCCAATAGCAAGACCCAGATTTGTTTTTCATCATTACTGTCTTCTTGGGTATGACACTACAAGCTTGGCACACCTGTATTTGGGGAGTTTCTCCCATTCTTCTCTGTAGATCCTTTCAAGCTCTGTCAGATTGGATGGGGAGCGGCTCTGCACAGCTATTTTCAGGTCTCTCCAAAGATGTTAGATCGGGTTTGAGTCCGGGCTCTGGCTGGGCCACTCAAGGACATTCAGAGACTTGTCCCGAAGCCACTCCTGCGTTGTCTTGGCTGTGTGCTCAGGGTAGTTGTCCCTAAGTGTGAGGTCCTGAGCACTCTGGAGCAGGTTTTCATTAGGATCTCTCTGCACTTTGTGTGTATACAGTTCAGTGAGTGCAGGTACAGTCCAGTGAGTCTGTATAGAGTCATGTGAGTGTGTGGGTGGAGTCCAGTGAGTGTGTGGGTGGAGTCCAGTGAGTGTGTGGGTGGAGTCCAGTGAGTGTGTGGGTGGAGTCCAGTGAGTGTGTGGGTGGAGTCCAGTGAGTGTGTGGGTGGGTAGAGTCCAGTGAGTGTGTGGAGTCCAGTGAGTGTGTGGGTGGAGTCCAGTGAGTGTGTGGGTGGAGTCCAGTGAGTGTGTGGGTGGAGTCCAGTGAGTGTGTGGGTGGAGTCCAGTGAGTGTGTGGGTAGAGTCCAGTGAGTGTGTGGGTGGAGTCCAGTGAGTGTGTGGGTGGAGTCCAGTGAGTGTGTGGGTGGAGTCCAGTGAGTGTGTGGGTGGAGTCCAGTGAGTGTGTGGGTGGAGACCAGTGAGTGTGTGGGTGGAGTCCAGTGAGTGTGTGGGTAGAGTCCAGTGAGTGTGTGGGTGGAGTCCAGTGAGTGTGTGGGTAGAGACCAGTGAGTGTGTGGGTGGAGACCAGTGAGTGTGTGGGTGGAGTCCAGTGAGTGTGTGGGTGGAGTCCAGTGAGTGTGTGGGTGGAGTCCAGTGAGTGTGTGGGTAGAGACCAGTGAGTTTTTTTTTTAGAATCCAGTAAGTGGTAATAGAACGTGAGTGTGAATAGAATCCAATGTGTGTGAGTAGCGTCCACTGAGTGTTTATGGAGTCCAGTGAGTGTGGGCAGAGTCCAGTGAGTGTGTATAGATTTCAGTGAGTGCGGGTAGAGTCTAGTGAGCATATTGGTATAGAGTCCAGTGAGTGTGTATAGAGTCCAGTGAGTGTGTATAGAGTCCAGTGAGTGTGTATAATGTTGTGAGTGTTCATATATCCCAGTGACTGTGGGGGTAGAGTCCAGTGCAACTCACTCTGTTCTACTGTAACTCTCTGTTCTATTGTGACTCTCTGTTCAACTTTGACTTTCTGTTCCACTGTGACTCTCTCTTCAAGTGTGACTCTCTGTTCAACTGTGACTGTCTGTTCCACTGTGAATATCTCTTCAACTGTGACTTTCTGTTCCACTGTGACTCTCTTCAACTGTGACTCCCTGTTCCACAGTGACCTCTCTGTTCCACAGTGACTCTCTCTGTTCTACTTTGACTCTCTCTGTTTCACTGTAACTTTCTCTTCCACTGTAACTATCTGTTCCACTGTGACTCTGTTCCACTGTGAATCTCTCTTCAACTGTGACTCTCTGTTCCACTGTGACTCTCTGTTCATCTGTGACGCTCTGTTCCACTGTGACTCTCTGTTCCACTGTGTCTCTGTTCCACTGTGACTTTCTCTGTTCTACTGTGACTGTCTGTTCCACTGTGACTCTCTGTTTCCACTGTAACTCACTCTGTTCTACTGTGACTTTCTATTTCACTGTTACTCTCTGTGTTCCACCGTCACTCTCTCTGTTCCACTTTAACTCTCTGTTCCACTGTAACTCTGTGTTCATTGTGACTCTCTGTTCTACTGTGATTCTCTCTGATCCACTGTGACTATTTGTTCCACGGTGACTCTTTCTGTTCCACTGTAACTCTCTCTTCCACATTGACTCTCTGTTCCACTATAACTCTTTCTTCCACATTGACTCTCTCTTCCACTGTAACTCTCTGTCCCATTTTGACTCTCTCTGTTCCACTTTTACTCTCCATGTTCCACTTTGAGTATCTCTTCCACTGGGACTTTTTGTTACACTGTGACTCTGTCTTCTACTGTGACTCTCTCTATTCCAATGTGACTCTCCAAACTGTGACTCTCTGTTCCACTGTGACTGTGTCTGTTCCATTATGACTCTCTGTGCTCCACTGTGATTATCTCTGTTCCACTGTGGTTCTCTCTGTTCCAGTGTGACTCTCTGTTCCACTGTGACTCCCTGTTCCACAGTGACCTCTCTGTTCCACTGTGACTCTCTCTGTTCTACTGTGACTGTCTGTTCAACTGTTACTCTCTGTGTTCCACCATCACTCTCTCTGTTCCACTGTAACTCTGTGTTCCACTGCGACTCTCTGTTCCATTGTGACTCTGTCTTCTACTGTGACTCTCTCTATTCCACAATGACTCTCTGTTCCACTGTGACTCTCTCTGTTCCACAGTGACTCTCTGTTCCACTGTGACTCTCTCTGTTCCACTGTGACTCTCTCTGTTCCACAGTGACTTTCTCTGTTCTACTGTGACATCTCTGTTCCACTGTGACTGTCTGTTCCACTGTGACTCCCTGTTCCACTGTGAATCTCTCTACAACTGTAACTGTCTGTTCCACGGTGACTCTCTCTTCAACTGTGACTCTCTGTTCCACTGTAACTCACTCTGTTCTACTGTGACTGTCTGTTCAACTGTTATTCTCTGTGTTCCTACGTCACTCTCTCTGTTCCACTGTAACTCTGTGTTCCACTGCGAATCTCTATTCCACTGCGAATATCTCTTCAACTGTGACTTTCTGTTCCACTGTGACTCTCTTCAACTGTGACTCCCTGTTCCACAGTGACCTCTCTGTTCCACAGTGACTCTCTCTGTTCTACTTTGACTCTCTCTGTTTCACTGTAACTTTCTCTTCCACTGTAACTATCTGTTCCACTGTGACTCTGTTCCACTGTGAATCTCTCTTCAACTGTGACTCTCTGTTCCACTGTGACTCTCTGTTCATCTGTGACGCTCTGTTCCACTGTGACTCTCTGTTCCACTGTGTCTCTGTTCCACTGTGACTTTCTCTGTTCTACTGTGACTGTCTGTTCCACTGTGACTCTCTGTTCCACTGTAACTCACTCTGTTCTACTGTGACTTTCTATTTCACTGTTACTCTCTGTGTTCCACCGTCACTCTCTCTGTTCCACTTTAACTCTCTGTTCCACTGTAACTCTGTGTTCCATTGTGACTCTCTGTTCTACTGTGATTCTCTCTGATCCACTGTGACTATTTGTTCCACGGTGACTCTTTCTGTTCCACTGTAACTCTCTCTTCCACATTGACTCTCTGTTCCACTATAACTCTCTCTTCCACATTGACTCTCTCTTCCACTGTAACTCTCTGTCCCATTTTGACTCTCTCTGTTCCACTTTTACTCTCCATGTTCCACTTTGAGTATCTCTTCCACTGGGACTTTTTGTTACACTGTGACTCTGTCTTCTACTGTGACTCTCTCTATTCCAATGTGACTCTCCAACTGTGACTCTCTGTTCCACTGTGACTGTGTCTGTTCCATTATGACTCTCTGTGCTCCACTGTGATTATCTCTGTTCCACTGTGGTTCTCTCTGTTCCAGTGTGACTCTCTGTTCCACTGTGACTCCCTGTTCCACAGTGACCTCTCTGTTCCACTGTGACTCTCTCTGTTCTACTGTGACTGTCTGTTCAACTGTTACTCTCTGTGTTCCACCATCACTCTCTCTGTTCCACTGTAACTCTGTGTTCCACTGCGACTCTCTGTTCCATTGTGACTCTGTCTTCTACTGTGACTCTCTCTATTCCACAATGACTCTCTGTTCCACTGTGACTCTCTCTGTTCCACAGTGACTCTCTGTTCCACTGTGACTCTCTCTGTTCCACTGTGACTCTCTCTGTTCCACAGTGACTTTCTCTGTTCTACTGTGACATCTCTGTTCCACTGTGACTGCCTGTTCCACTGTGACTCCCTGTTCCACTGTGAATCTCTCTACAACTGTAACTGTCTGTTCCACGGTGACTCTCTCTTCAACTGTGACTCTCTGTTCCACTGTAACTCACTCTGTTCTACTGTGACTGTCTGTTCAACTGTTATTCTCTGTGTTCCTACGTCACTCTCTCTGTTCCACTGTAACTCTGTGTTCCACTGCGAATCTCTATTCCACTGCGAATCTCTATTCCATTGTGACTCTCTCTTCCACTGTTACTCTCTGTTCCACAGTGACTCTCTGTTCCACTGTGACTCTCTGTGCTCCACTGTGATTATCTCTGTTCCATTGTGGTTCTCTTGTGTTCCAGTGTGAATCTCTGTTCCACTGTGACTCCCTGTTCCACAGTGACCTCTCTGTTCCACTTTGACTCTGTCTGTTCTACTGTGACTTTCTGTTCCACTGTGATTATCTCTGTTCCATTGTGACTCTCTGTTCTACTGTGATTCTCTTTTCCACTTTGACTCTCTCTTTTCCACTGTAACTCTAGTTCACTATGAAATCACCCTGTTCCACTGTGACTATCTGTTCCATGGTGACTCTTTCTGTTCCACTGTAACTCTCTCTTACACATTGACTCTCTGTTCCACTGTAACTCTCTCTTACACATTGACTCTCTGTTCCACTGTAACTCTCTCTTCCACATTGACTCTCTCTTCCACTGTAACTCTATGTTCCACTTTGACTCTCTCTTCCACTGTGACTTTTTTGTTACACTGTGACTCTGTCTTCTACTGTGACTCTCTGTTCCACTGTGACATCTCTGTTCATCTGTGACTCTCTCTGTTCCACTGTGACTCTCTGTTCCACTGTGACTCTGTTCCACTGTGACTTTCTCTGTTCTACTGTGACTGTCTGTTCCACTGTTACTCTCTGTGTTCCACCGTCACTCTCTCTGTTCCACTTTAACTCTCTGTTCCACTGTAACTCTGTGTTCCATTGTGACTCTCTGTTCTACTGTGATTCTCTCTGATCCACTGTGACTATTTGTTCCACTGTGTCTCTGTTCCACTGTGACTTTCTCTGTTCTACTGTGACTGTCTGTTCCACTGTGACTCTCTGTTCCACTGTAACTCACTCTGTTCTACTGTGACTTTCTATTTCACTGTTACTCTCTGTGTTCCACCGTCACTCTCTCTGTTCCACTTTAACTCTCTGTTCCACTGTAACTCTGTGTTCCATTGTGACTCTCTGTTCTACTGTGATTCTCTCTGATCCACTGTGACTATTTGTTCCACGGTGACTCTTTCTGTTCCACTGTAACTCTCTCTTCCACATTGACTCTCTGTTCCACTATAACTCTCTCTTCCACATTGACTCTCTCTTCCACTGTAACTCTCTGTCCCATTTTTGACTCTCTCTGTTCCACTTTTACTCTCCATGTTCCACTTTGAGTATCTCTTCCACTGGGACTTTTTGTTACACTGTGACTCTGTCTTCTACTGTGACTCTCTCTATTCCAATGTGACTCTCCAACTGTGACTCTCTGTTCCACTGTGACTGTGTCTGTTCCATTATGACTCTCTGTGCTCCACTGTGATTATCTCTGTTCCACTGTGGTTCTCTCTGTTCCAGTGTGACTCTCTGTTCCACTGTGACTCCCTGTTCCACAGTGACCTCTCTGTTCCACTGTGACTCTCTCTGTTCTACTGTGACTGTCTGTTCAACTGTTACTCTCTGTGTTCCACCATCACTCTCTCTGTTCCACTGTAACTCTGTGTTCCACTGCGACTCTCTGTTCCATTGTGACTCTGTCTTCTACTGTGACTCTCTCTATTCCACAATGACTCTCTGTTCCACTGTGACTCTCTCTGTTCCACAGTGACTCTCTGTTCCACTGTGACTCTCTCTGTTCCACTGTGACTCTCTCTGTTCCACAGTGACTTTCTCTGTTCTACTGTGACATCTCTGTTCCACTGTGACTGTCTGTTCCACTGTGACTCCCTGTTCCACTGTGAATCTCTCTACAACTGTAACTGTCTGTTCCACGGTGACTCTCTCTTCAACTGTGACTCTCTGTTCCACTGTAACTCACTCTGTTCTACTGTGACTGTCTGTTCAACTGTTATTCTCTGTGTTCCTACGTCACTCTCTCTGTTCCACTGTAACTCTGTGTTCCACTGCGAATCTCTATTCCACTGCGAATATCTCTTCAACTGTGACTTTCTGTTCCACTGTGACTCTCTTCAACTGTGACTCCCTGTTCCACAGTGACCTCTCTGTTCCACAGTGACTCTCTCTGTTCTACTTTGACTCTCTCTGTTTCACTGTAACTTTCTCTTCCACTGTAACTATCTGTTCCACTGTGACTCTGTTCCACTGTGAATCTCTCTTCAACTGTGACTCTCTGTTCCACTGTGACTCTCTGTTCATCTGTGACGCTCTGTTCCACTGTGACTCTCTGTTCCACTGTGTCTCTGTTCCACTGTGACTTTCTCTGTTCTACTGTGACTGTCTGTTCCACTGTGACTCTCTGTTCCACTGTAACTCACTCTGTTCTACTGTGACTTTCTATTTCACTGTTACTCTCTGTGTTCCACCGTCACTCTCTCTGTTCCACTTTAACTCTCTGTTCCACTGTAACTCTGTGTTCCATTGTGACTCTCTGTTCTACTGTGATTCTCTCTGATCCACTGTGACTATTTGTTCCACGGTGACTCTTTCTGTTCCACTGTAACTCTCTCTTCCACATTGACTCTCTGTTCCACTATAACTCTCTCTTCCACATTGACTCTCTTCCACTGTAACTCTCTGTCCCATTTTGACTCTCTCTGTTCCACTTTTACTCTCCATGTTCCACTTTGAGTATCTCTTCCACTGGGACTTTTTGTTACACTGTGACTCTGTCTTCTACTGTGACTCTTTCTATTCCAATGTGACTCTCCAACTGTGACTCTCTGTTCCACTGTGACTGTGTCTGTTCCATTATGACTCTCTGTGCTCCACTGTGATTATCTCTGTTCCACTGTGGTTCTCTCTGTTCCAGTGTGTTCCACTCTCTGTTCCACAGTGACCTCTCTGTTCCACTGTGACTCTCTCTGTTCTACTGTGACTGTCTGTTACTCTCTGTGTTCCACCATCACTCTCTCTGTTCCACTGTAACTCTGTGTTCCACTGCGACTCTCTGTTCCATTGTGACTCTGTCTTCTACTGTGACTCTCTCTATTCCACAATGACTCTCTGTTCCACTGTGACTCTCTCTGTTCCACAGTGACTCTCTCTGTTCCACTGTGACTCTCTCTGTTCCACTGTGACTCTCTCTGTTCCACAGTGACTTTCTCTGTTCTACTGTGACATCTCTGTTCCACTGTGACTGCCTGTTCCACTGTGACTCCCTGTTCCACTGTGAATCTCTCTACAACTGTAACTGTCTGTTCCACGGTGACTCTCTCTTCAACTGTGACTCTCTGTTCCACTGTAACTCACTCTGTTCTACTGTGACTGTCTGTTCAACTGTTATTCTCTGTGTTCCTACGTCACTCTCTCTGTTCCACTGTAACTCTGTGTTCCACTGCGAATCTCTATTCCACTGCGAATCTCTATTCCATTGTGACTCTCTCTTCCACTGTTACTCTCTGTTCCACAGTGACTCTCTGTTCCACTGTGACTCTCTGTGCTCCACTGTGATTATCTCTGTTCCATTGTGGTTCTCTTTGTTCCAGTGTGAATCTCTGTTCCACTGTGACTCCCTGTTCCACAGTGACCTCTCTGTTCCACTTTGACTCTGTCTGTTCTACTGTGACTTTCTGTTCCACTGTGATTATCTCTATTCCATTGTGACTCTCTCTTCCACTGTGACTCTCTGTTCCACAGTGACTCTCTGTTCCACAGTGACTCTCTGTTCCACTGTGACTCTCTGTGCTCCACTGTGATTATCTCTGTTCCATTGTGGTTCTCTCTGTTCCATTGTGACTCTCTGTTCTACTGTGATTCTCTCTTCCACATTGACTCTCTCTTTTCCACTGTAACTCTAGTTCACTATGAAATCACCCTGTTCCACTGTGACTATCTGTTCCATGGTGACTCTTTCTGTTCCACTGTAACTCTCTCTTACACATTGACTCTCTGTTCCACTGTAACTCTCTCTTACACATTGACTCTCTGTTCCACTGTAACTCTCTCTTCCACATTGACTCTCTCTTCCACTGTAACTCTATGTTCCACTTTGACTCTCTCTTCCACTGTGACTTTTTTGTTACACTGTGACTCTGTCTTCTACTGTGACTCTCTCTATTCCACAATGTCTATCTGTTCCACAGTGACTCTCTGTTCCACTGTGACTCTCTATTCCACTGTGACTCTCTCTGTTCCACAGTGACTCTCTGTTCCACTGTGACTCGCTCTGTTCCACTGTGACTCTCCAACTGTGACTCTCTGTTCCACAGTGACTGTCTGTTCCACTGTGACTGTCTTTTCCAATGTGACTCTCTGTTCCACTGTGACTGTCTTTTCCAATGTGAATCTAATTCAACTGTAACTCTCTGTTCTACTTTGACTCTCTCGGTTTTACTTTGACTCTCTCTGTTTCACTGTAACTTTCTCTTCCACTGTAACTATCTGTTCCACTGTGACTCCTTGTTCCACTGTGACTCTCTGTTCCACTGTGACTCTCTCTTCCACTGTGACTCTCTGTTCCACAGTGACTGTGTCTGTTCCACTATGACTCTCTCTGTTCCACTGTGGTTATCTTTGTTCCAGTGAAACTCTCTGTTCTAATGTGACTCTCTGTTCCACTGTGACTCTCTCTTCAACTGTAACTGTCTGTTCCACTGTCACTCTCTCTTCAACTGTGACTCTCTGTTCCACTGTCACTCTCTCTTCAACTGTGACTCTCTGTTCCACTGTGACTCTCTCTTCAATTGTGACTCTCTGTTCCACTGTGACTTTCTCTGTTCTACTGTGACTGTCTGTTCCACTGTGAATCTCTCTACAACTGTAACTGTCTGTTCCACTGTGACTCTCTCTTGAACTGTGACTCTCTGTTCCACTGTGACTGTCTGTTCCACTGTGACTCTCTCTTGAACTGTTACTCTCTGTGTTCCACCGTCACTCTCTCTGTTCCACTGTAACTCTCTGTTCCACTGTGACTCCCTGTTCCACTGTGACTCTCTCTTCAACTGTAACTGTCTGTTCCACTGTGACTCTCTCTTGAACTGTGACTCTCTGTTCCACTGTAACTCTGTGTTCCACTGTGACTGTCTGTTCCACTGTAACTCACTCTGTTCTACTGTGACTTTCTATTCCACTGTTACTCTCTCTGATCCACTGTGACTATTTGTTCCATTGTGACTCTCTGTTCTACTGTGATTCTCTCTGATCCACTGACTCTCGCAATAACAAGGAAAGCCAAAGTGCCAAGGGTTTGGCCGAAAGTAATTTATAAGAGATATTTTCTCAGGACTCTTTTGTTGAAGATGTAAAAAATGTATGTTGGTCTGATGTGTATGATGAAGTGAATCCAGATGTGGAAGTCTTTGTACAATTATTCATGCAAATTGTTGACAAGCATTCACCTCTTAAGAAACTAAATTTGAGAACTGTTAGAGCCCTCTGGATTGATGATGTATTGAACAATTTGTATGGTTCAATGAAATGATGCAAAAGAGGTGTCCAACAAGTCTGGCTGCTCAGCTGATTAGCTGACATACTGTCAATGGAGACATTTTGTGACTGAACTTAACAAAAAGAAGAAGAAATTACATTACCAAACCAAGATAAATGACATAAAACATAATGGAAAAAGACTTTGGAGTATCGTAAATGATATAATTGGCAGAAAACCCAGTTCATCTCCATAGTTCATTGAAGTTGATGAGTAATTTGTAACAAAACCTTTCAATATTGCCAATCATTTCAATGACTATTTCACTAGTAAAGTGGAAAAACTCAGAAGTGAAAATGACAACATTGAACAGTGAACCATCATATTTGTTTATAAAAGATCCAATAATGAAAGAGAAGGATTGCTGTTTTGAATTTGGTCAAGTTAGTGTGGGAGAGGTGGCTCATCAATAATGATGAGCCATCAGGTATAGACAACCTAGATGGGAAACTATTGAGAATGGTAGCAGACTGTATTGCCACTCCTATTTGCCATGTCTGTAACCAAAGCCTAAAGGAATGTGTGTGCCCACAGGCGTGGAAGGAAGCTAAAGTAATTCCACTGCTTAAAAATAGTAAAACACCCTTTGCTGGCTCTAACAGCCACCCAATCAGTTTGCTGCCTGTTCTCAGTAAACTGATGGAGATAATTGTGTTTGAACAAATACAATGCTATTGTTATGAGAACAGTTGAACTACTGACTTTCAGCATGCATATACTGCGGCTTCAGAAAGTATTCCACCCCCCTTGACATTTTTCCTATTTTGTTGCCTTACAAGCTGGAATTAAAATTGATTTTGGGGGGGGTTGTATATTTGAAGATGCAAAATATTTTTTATTGTGAAACAAACAAGAAATAAGACAAAAAACAGAAAACTAAAGCGTGCATAACTATTCACCCCCCCAAAGTCAATACTTTGTAGAGCCACCTTTTGCAGCAATTACAGCTGCAAGTCTCTTAGGGTATGTCTCTATAAGCTTGGCACATCTAGCCACTGGGATTTTTGCCCATTCTTCAAGGCAAAACTGCTCCAGCTCCTTCAAGTTGGATGGGTTCCGCTGGTGTACAGCAATCTTGTAAATACATTCTGGTGTAAATACATTCTGGTGTAAATACATTCTGCACGCAGAATTTAGAATTCTTTGAAACAAGTCATCTTTTTCATTTCACTTTACCAATTTGGACTATTGTGTATGTCCGCTACATGAAATCCAAATAAAATTCAATTAAATTACAAGTTTTAATGCAACAAAATAGGAAAAACGCCAAGGGGGTTGAATACTTTTGCAAGGCACTGCATCCTGAAAAAGCACTGGCATATTCTGCAATCAGAATCTCTTCAAGGAACCCCCACCGGTGGTCTAGAAGCGTGGTCACAGTATTGGGGATAGCTTAGTGAGATCTGACCTGCCCCCTGAGCCCACTCAGACACTCATCCCATTCCAAATGGGAACTACAAATGTGGCTCATGCGTACAGTGCAACAGCACTACAAAAACATCCTTCTTCAGACACCCACATACAGGTCGAAAAATCCCTGTTAGGGGTATCATCTCATGCAAGACAAAGGGAGTAATCTATCTCCTCACCTGTTCATGTGGGAAAGCCATGGACCCTACGACCTCTACACTAAATAATGTTCTCTGGGTGTGTCGTTAGTCAGCACCTCTAACCTAAATAATGTTCTCTGGGTGTGCCGTTGGTCAGCACCTCTACACTAAATAATGTTCTCTGGGTGTGTCGTTGGTCAGCACCTCTACACTAAATAATGTTCTCTGGGTGTGTCGTTGGTCAGCACCTCCACACTAAATAATGTTCTCTGGGTGTGTCGTTGGTCAGCACCTCCACACTAAATAATGTTCTCTGGGTGTGTCGTTGGTCAGCACCTCTACACTAAATAATGTTCTCTGGGTGTGTCGTTGGTCAGCACCTCCACACTAAATAATGTTCTCTGGGTGTGTCGTTAGTCAGCGCCTCTACACTAAATAATGTTCTCTGGGTGTGTCGTTGGTCAGCACCTCCACACTAAATAATGTTCTCTGGGTGTGTCGTTGGTCAGCACCTCCACACTAAATAATGTTCTCTGGGTGTGTCGTTGGTCAGCACCTCCACACTAAATAATGTTCTCTGGGTGTGTCGTTGGTCAGCACCTCCACACTAAATAATGTTCTCTGGGTGTGTCGTTAGTCAGCACCTCTACACTAAATAATGTTCTCTGGGTGTGTCGTTGGTCAGCACCTCTACACATTTAAGTGTTATTTGCAATTGTGTATATGTTTCGTCTAATGCAATGAACAGTTGAAGATGAGTCTGTACTTCCCACTGTGTTGCTGGATAACATGGTGAGGGAGATACCAGGATTCACTGAGTGGGTTTCCCTCTTCATGAGCTGTCACCTTGGTGACATAGCCTGCCTACACAAGGTTATGAATCTCTCAGTTATGAACTTCAGCAAGCTCAGGATTCTTCACCAGTCGCCGCTCCGTTCCGCAGAGTAGTGGGAGTACAGCTTGTGTTGTGGTAGCCAGAGGAGGATGGTTGGGCACCTGTAGCAGTGGGGTCGTGTACCTCTGAACAGCCTCCATTTCAGTGGTGGTGGTGTGCTTCTCCAGGAGGTCTAATGCATAGGAGTTTCGAGCGGGTTGGAAGCTACAGGAGGTCATCCTTTCCGCTCTCAAAGTATGGCAGTCTGGGTCTGGGAATTCCATAGGCTGAGGCTACCAGCAGTTTCATGATGTTGGCTCCCTATTCTGGTTGCATGAAGGATAAACTTGGGACTGCTGAGCTGCTCATTTTGGCCTCGTTGGGCTTTTCCCCTACCAGCCCAGACCCTCCATTGGTGGCAGCCTGAATTGAGTGAGAGCTCTCCCCCCTGATGGTTGATGACTGGCCTGGCCCAGGCCCTGGACGAGAGGAATGATTTGCCGTTGTTGGTAATTGGCGGAAAGGCGAAGGAGAGGTGTTTTGGCAAGATGGAGGAGGAACGCTAACATGTGTCACTTGGTGGAGCAGCCTGTCCCCTGTGGTCCGTGCTGGCTGTTGACCTTGGAGCCTCCAGGGCCTGTGTGCCATGCTGCACCGGAGGAGCAGACAGGTCAGGTCCATGTGGAGTGGTGGTCAGGTCAACTCCCTGTTCGTTCCTCTCCAGGAAGGATGAGACCATCCGTGCCTCCTCCAATTCCCTTTTTGCTTGACGGCGCCGCCGCTGCTGTGCGGTGTTTGGCAATGAATTCCCATTCCTGTAGAGCTCTAGGGGCCTGCACATCCAATAGGTGACAGTGTTCATTAGCCTGTCGTTCCTCCTCAATCTGACGCTCAATTTCCTCCAACGCTTGTAGTTTCATCCTCTCATAGGACAGCGGTCTGTGAATCGCTGAGGGCTAGTGAATGGCGGCTGCCATGGCCACTTCCTAAGGGGTATCCACCGGTCGAACTCTCACTCCGTCCAGAGTCACTCCGTCTAGAGTGCCTCAACGATTTCCCATGACTTAAGGGGTGAGCGGAGCCCACCTTGGGGAGCTGTTCAACCTATGCTGTGGGTGATACCTCTTCCATGGGTTCTTCCTGTTGACCAATCTCCTGTTCCAAAGCAGTTTCCGGTCCTTGTCTCGGACGGGATGGTTGATTGCTGAAACATACAGTTGATCCATTGCTGCTTTGAGCCCTAGTGGGCTTGCCCTTTGGTGGGGGAAACTCCACCACATAATCCTTAAGATAACCAGGTGGTTGTCTGGTTCTCCTGGTGCTGCTGTTAGTTGAAGATGAAGCCTTCTTTCGTGTTTTAGGCTTAGCTCCTGGATCTTTTATTTGTTCCAGGACTTTTCCCTCATCTTCAGCCTCAGCTGCTATTTCTCCCTCTCTCCTTCCTTCCAGTGGAGACAATTCTTCCTTCTCCTCCATGTCCTTTTCACCTGTCTTTGGATCAGTCATCATCCGGCTTGAAGGATCATTGAAAGATTATTGGAATCTGTGTGGGTAGCTGGACAGGTAGGATGATTACAATAGTAAAGGTGAACAGGTGGTCACGGGTCAGGTGACGGAGAGGAATGGAGGAGACTGTGGAAAGAATTCCTTTAACCACAAAGTGGTATAATTAATGGGTAGTTTGTCTGTGATACATAACAAAGGAAACAGAATAGCATGTATCCAATTCGTAATCACAAAAGTCAAATCATAACAATCATTCTCATTATTAATATAGAGGTCATTCAGTAATTCAGTTCAATAGGAATTCAATGTGAAGCATGATGAGGTCATTTACGATCATAACCATTTATCATAACCATGTGAATGATAATGCGAAAAAATCGATCAGTTGTCAATTATTCAATCTATACTCTCATGCCCAGTGACACAAGCCTACCAGACGAGCTAAATCACTTCTATGCTAGCTTCGAGGCAAGCAACACTGAAGCATGCATGAGAGCATCAGCTGTTCCGGATGACTATGTGATCACACTCTCCATAGCCAATGTGAGTAAGACTTTTAAGCAGGTCAACATTCACAAGGCCACAGGGCCAAACGGATTACCAGGACATGTACTCCGAGCACGCGCTGACCAACTGGCAAGTGTCTTCACTGACATTTTCAACATGTCCCTGACTGAGTCTCTAATACCAACATGTTTCAAACAGACCACCATAGTCCCTGTGCCCAAGAACACTAAGATAACCTGCCTAAATGACTACCGACCTGTAGCACTCACGTCTGTAGCCATGAAGTGCTTTGAAAGGCTGGTCATGGCTCACATAAAGACCATTATCCCAGAAACCCTAGACCCACTAATTTGCATACCGCCCCAACAGATCCACAGATGATGCAATCTCTATTGCACTCAACACTGCCCTTTCCCACTTGGACAAGAGGAACACCTACGTCAGAATGCTATTCATTGACTACAGCTCAGCGTTCAACACCATTAAGCTCACCACTAAGCTAAGGATCCTAAACACCTCCCTCTGCAACTGGATCCTGGACATCCTGAAGGGCCTCAAAGCTCGTCACTATTTTCAAAAAAAAAATTCACCTTTATTTAACCAGGTAAGCCAGTTGAGAACAAGTTCTCATTTACAACTGCGACCTGGCCAAGATAAAGCAAAGCAGTGCGATAAAAACAACAACACAGAGTTACATATGGGGTAAAACAAAACATAAAGTCAAAAATACAACAGAAAATATATATACAGTGTGTGCAAATGTAGCAAGTTATGGAGGTAAGGCAATAAATAGGCCATAGTGCAAAATAATTACAATTAGTATTAACACTGGAATGATAGATGTGCAAGAGATGATGTGCAAATAAAAATACTGGGGTGCAAATGAGCAAAATAAATAACAATATGGGGATGAGGTAGTTGGATGGGCTAATTACAGATGGGCTGTGTACAGGTGCAGTGATCGGTAAGCTGCTCTGACTAATGCTTAAAGTTAGTGAGGGAGATAAGAGTCTCCAGCTTCAGAGATTTCTGCAGTTCGTTCCAGTCATTGGCAGCAGAGAACTGGAAGGAATGGCGGCCAAAGGAGGTGTTGGCTTTGGGAATGACCAGTGAGATATACCTGCTGGAGTGCCGACTACGGGTGGGTGTTGCTATGGTGACCAGTGAGCTAAGATAAGACAGGGATTTGCCTAGCAGTGATTTATAGATGACCTGGAGCCAGTGGGTTTGGCGACAAATATGTAGTGAGGGCCAGCCAACAAGAGCGTACAGGTCACAATGGTGGGTAGTATATGGGACTTTGGTGACAAAACGGATGGCACTGTGATAGACTACATCCAATTTGCTGAGTAGAGTGTTGGAGGCTATTTTGTAAATGACATCGCCGAAGTCAAGGATCGGTAGGATAGTCAGTTTTACGAGGGCATGTTTGGCAGCATGAGTGAAGGAGGCTTTGTTGCGAAATAGGAAGCCGATTCTAGATCTAACTTTTGATTGGAGATGTTTAATGTGAGTCTGGAAGGAGAGTTTACAGTCTAACCAGACACCTAGGTATTTGTAGTTGTCCACATACTCTAGGTCAGACCTGCAGAGAATAGTGATTCTAGTCAGGTGAGCGGGTGCAAGCAGCGTTCGGTTGAAGAGCATGCATTTAGCCTTGGCCAGGTCGATGAAGACGGCTGCGCAGTACTGTCTTTTATCGATCGTGTTATAATATCATTTAGGACCTTGAGCGTGGCTGAGGTGCACCCATGACCAGCTCGCAAACCGGATTGCATAGCGGAGAAGGTATGGGGGTGGGGGGGGGGGGCATGGGCAAGTTGCAGCGGAGGGTGCAGAGCTGGTGGCCGGGGTAGTGGTAGCCTGGTGGAAAGCATTGCCAGCCGTAGCAAAATGGTTGTTGAAATTCTATAACGCCAATAGTAATGTAATAACGCCAATAGTAATGTAATATCACTGAGAGTAAAGTGATAACACTGAGAGTAAAGTAATATCATTGAGAGTAACGTAATAACGCCAATAGTAATGTAATAACGCCAATAGTAATGTAATAACACTGAGAGTAACGTGATAACACTGAGAGTAAAGTAATATCAATGAGAGTAAAGTAATAACACTGAGCCTAAGGTACTAACACTGAGAGTGAAGTAAAGTAATAACACTGAGTAAAATAACAATCTCAGATAATAATAATAAGACTAAGTAATAACACTGAGAGTAACATAATAACGCCAATAGTAAAGTAATAACACTGAGAGTAAAGTAATAACACACAGTGTAAATCAAATCAAATTGTATTTGCCACATGCGCCGAATGCAACCAGTGAAATGCTTACTTACAGGCCCTTAACCAACAGTGCAGTTTTAAGAAAAAAAGTGTTATTTAGAAAATAGATCAGTAAAAAATATATATTTTTCAGGGGGTACCGGTACAGAGTCAATGTGAAATAACAGTAGGGAGGCTATATACAGGGGGTACCGGTACAGAGTCAATGTGCAGGGGCACAGGTTAGTTGAATTAAAGTGACTATGCATAGATAATATACAGAGTAGCAGCAGCATAAATGAGGGGGTGGGGTGGGGTGACAATGCAAATAGTCCGGGTAGCCATTTGATTAGATGTTCAGGAGTCTTATGGCTTGGGGATAGAACCTGTTAAGAAGTCTTTTGGACCTAGACTTGGCGCTCCGGAACAGCTTACCATGCGGTAGCAGAGAGAACAATCTATGACTAGGGTGGCTGGAGTCTTTGACAATTTGTAGGGCCTTCCTCTGACACTGTCTGGTATAGAGGTCCTGGATGGCAGGAAGCTTGGCCCCAGTGATGTACTGGGCCGTACGCACTACCCTCTGTAGTGCCTTGCGGTCGGAGGCCAAGCAGTTGCCATACCAGGCGGTGATGCAACCAGTCAGGATGCTCTCGATGGTGCAGCTGTATAATTTTTTGAGGATCTGAGGACCCATGCCAAATCTTTTCAGTATCCTGAGGGGGAATAGGCTTTGTCGTGCACTCTTCACGACTGTCTTGGTGTGTTTGGACCATGATAGTTTGTTGGTGATGTGGACACCAAGGAACGTGAAGCTCTCAACCTTCTCCACTACAGCCCCATCAATGAGAATGGGGGCGTGCTGGGACCTCTTTTTTATCCTGTAGTCCACAATCATCTCCTTTGTCTTGATCACGTTGAGGGAGAGGTTGTTGTCCTGGCACCACAAGGCCAGATCTCTGACCTCCTCCCTATAGCCTGTCTCATCGTTGTCAGTGATCAGGCCTACCACTGTTGTGTCATCTGCAAACTTAAAAATGGTGTTGGAGTCATGCCTGGCCATGCAGTCAAGGGTGAACAGGGAGTACAGGAGGGGACTGAGCACACACCCCTCAGGGGCCCCTGTGTTGAGGATCAGCGTGGCGGATGTGTTGTTACCTACACTTACCACCTGGGGGAGGCCCGTCAGGAATTCCAGGATCCAGTTGCAGAGGGAGGTGTTTAGTCCCAGGGTCCTTAGCTTAGTGATGAGCTTTGTGGGCACTATGGTATTGAACGCTGAGCTGTAGTCAATGAATAGCATTCTCACGTAGGTGTTCCTCTTGTCCAGGTGGGAAAGGGCAGTGTGGAGTGCAATAGAGATTGCATCATCTGTGTATCTGTAGGGGGCGGTATTCAAATTGGAGTGGGTCTAGGCTTTCTGTGATAATGGTGTTGATGTGAGCCATGACTAGCCTTTCAAAGCACTTCATGGCTACAGATGTCAGTGCTACGTGTTGGTAGTCATTTAGGCAGGTTACCTTAGTGTTCTTGGGCACAGGGACTATGGTGGTCTGCTTGAAACATGTTGGTATTACAGACTCAGTCAGGGACATGTTGAAAATGTCAGTGAAGACACTTGCCAGTTGGTCAGGGAATGCTCTGAGTACACGTCCTGGTAATCCGTCTGGCCCTGCGGCCTTGTGAATGTTGACCTGCATAAAAGTTTTACTCTCATCGGCTTCTGAGAGCGTGATGACTGAGAGTTAAGTGATAACACTGAGAGTTAAGTAATAATACAGAGTAATTACACCGATAGTAAATTAATAACACCGAGAGTAAAGTAATATCACTGAGTGCAAAGTAATAACACTGAGAGCATGTAATACCACTGGGAGTAAAGTAATACCACTGGGAGTAAAGTATTACCATTGGGAGTAAAGTAATACCACTGGGAGTAAAGTAATACCACTGGGAGTAAAGTAATACCACTGAGAGTAAAGTAATATCACTGAGAGTAAAGTAATACCACTGAGAGTAAAGTAATACCACTGGGAGTAAAGTAATACCACTGGGAGTAAAGTAATACCACTGGGAGTAAAGTAATACCACTGAGAGTAAAGTAATATCACTGAGAGTAAAGTAATACCACTGAGAGTAAAGTAATACCACTGGGAGTAAAGTAATAACACTGGGAGTAAAGTAATAACACTGGGAGTAAAGTAATACCACGGGGAGTAAAGTAATACCACTGGGAGTAAATTAATATCACTGAGTGCAAAGTAATAACACTGGGAGTAAAGTAATAACACTGAGGTAATGTAATACCACTGGGAGTAAAGTAATATCACTGGGAGTAAAGTAATAACACTGAGATTATGTAATACCACTGGGAGTAAAGTAATACCACTGAGAGTAAAGTAATACCACTGGGAGTAAAGTAATACCACTGGGAGTAAAGTAATAACACTGAGAGTATGTAATACCACTGGGAGTAAAGTAATATCACTGAGATTATGTAATACCACTGGGAGTAAAGAAATATCACTGGGAGTAAAGTAATACCACTGGGAGTAAAGTAATACCACTGGGAGTAAAGTAATACCACTGAGAGTATGTAATACCACTGGGAGTAAAGTAATACCACTGGGAGTAAAGTAATACCACTGGGAGTAAAGTAATATCACTGAGATTATGTAATACCACTGGGAGTAAAGTAATACCACTGGGAGTAAAGTATTACCACTGGGAGTAAAGTAATACCACTGGGAGTAAAGTAATACCACTGGGAGTAAAGTAATACCACTGAGAGTAAAGTAATACCACTGAGAGTAAAGTAATACCACTGGGAGTAAAGTAATACCACAGGGAGTAAAGTAATACCACTGAGAGTAAAGTAATACCACTGAGAGTAAAGTAATACCACTGGGAGTAAAGTAATACCACGGGGAGTAAAGTAATACCACTGGGAGTAAATTAATATCACTGAGTGCAAAGTAATAACACTGGGAGTAAAGTAATAACACTGAGATAATGTAATACCACTGGGAGTAAAGTAATATCACTGGGAGTAAAGTAATAACACTGAGATTATGTAATACCACTGGGAGTAAAGTAATACCACTGGGAGTAAAGTAATACCATTGGGAGTAAAGTAATGACACTGAGAGTATGTAATACCACTGGGAGTAAAGTAATATCACTGAGATTATGTAATACCACTGGGAGTAAAGTAATATCACTGGGAGTAAAGTAATATCACTGAGATTATGTAATACCACTGGGAGTAAAGTAATACCACTGGGAGTAAAGTAATAACACTGAGAGTAAGGTAATAACACTGGGAGTAAAGTAATACCACTGGGAGTAAAGTAATAACACTGAGAGCAACGTCATATGACTGAGAGTAAAGTAATACCACTGGGAGTAAAGTAATACCACTGGGAGTAAAGTAATACCACTGGGAGTAAAGTAATATCACTGGGAGTAAAGTAATAACACTGAGATTATGTAATACCACTGGGAGTAAAGTAATACCACTGGGAGTAAAGTAATACCACTGGGAGTAAAGTAATGACACTGAGAGTATGTAATACCACTGGGAGTAAAGTAATATCACTGAGATTATGTAATACCACTGGGAGTAAAGTAATATCACTGGGAGTAAAGTAATACCACTGGGAGTAAAGTAATAACACTGAGAGCAACGTCATATGACTGAGAGTAAAGTAATACCACTGGGAGTAATGTAATACCACTGGGAGTAAAGTAATATCACTGAGATTATGTAATACCACTGGGAGTAAAGTAATACCACTGGGAGTAAAGTAATACCACTGGGAGTAAAGTAATATCACTGATATTATGTAATACCACTGGGAGTAAAGTAATAATACAGAGTAATTACACCGATAGTAAATTAATAACACCGAGAGTAAAGTAATATCACTGAGTGCAAAGTAATAACACTGAGAGCATGTAATACCACTGGGAGTAAAGTAATACCACTGGGAGTAAAGTAATACCACTGGGAGTAAAGTAATACCACTGGGAGTAAAGTAATACCACTGGGAGTAAAGTAATACCACTGAGAGTATGTAATACCACTGGGAGTAAAGTAATACCACTGGGAGTAAAGTAATACCACTGGGAGTAAAGTAATAGTCGATCCAAGATGGCGTAGTAGTGCAGTTGTGTTTTTATCGTGTGTCTGTAAATAGCCTGTAAATACCCTATTTTTCTGTATTTTTCGTACATATTTCCCTATCAGACTTTTCATCCTTCTACAAAATATACTTTCCTGCAACCCGCCTCACTCACTCAATGTGGAACGGATTCTATTATTGACTTACCTTTATCTAGAATCTAGAATCTCCAGTTGAAACTAGCTAGCCAGCTAACTAGCTACTTGCTATTAGCCACAGCTAGCAGTATTTCACCCAGAACATTGGATTTTTTTTCTGCGGGATTAATTTTAATCACTGGACATTAATCACCGGATATTCGGCCAGTCTGCACAGCGCGTTATCGACCCAGAACATATCAGTTTTTCCGCCGGAATCACTGAATCACTGGACCTTTAACTCCGGATTCATCGCTACCAGCTAGCTACAACAAAACGGACGCTGTGGTCTGGCTAATCATCCTGAGCTAGGCCCATCCCCCGGCTATCTACCTCTCTGTCAACCGGACGGGACCACCTAGTGTTGACACGGAGCCCCGCCGATCCTACACGACTGGTCTGCCGACGAAATCGTCTGATGTGGTTACGACGTTAACCACGAAGATTCCATCCATCTGCTAGCCCCGGCCCGCTAGCACACGCTAGCCGTGGCCTCTTACTCACTAGTCCTTTACCACCGGACCTTATGATAACTCAGCTATACAGCTGATGTCTGCTGGACTGTTCCTTTTTACGGTACTACATCCTGTTTATGTTTAGCCTCAGCCCAAACATGGTTAGTTTATTGTTGTTTCGGTTATTTCTAATTGTACTATATCACTGTAGACCCCCCAGCCTAGCTAAACCTGCCTTAGATAGCTCCTTTGCCCCTCCCCCTATACACGCGGAGACCGACTCAATTGATGCCTCCAGCGATGCTATCTCTTTCATTGTTACCCAACGCTTAGGTTTACCTCCACTTTACTCATATCCTTCCATATCCTTGTCTGTACATAATGCCCTGAATCTTTTCTATAACACCCGGAAATCTGCCCCCTTTATTCTATGTACCCAACGCACTAGAAGACCAGTTCTTAAAGCCTTTAGCCGTATCCTTATTCTAGTCCTCCTCTGTTCCTCTGGTGATGTAGAGGCTAACCCAGGCCCTGCAGCCCTCAGTATCACTCCTACTCCCCAGGCGCTATCATTTGATGACTTCTGTAATCGCAAAAGTATTGGTTTCTTGCACATAAATATCAGAAGTCTACTTCCTAAGTTTGAGTTATTCACTGCGTTAGCACACTCTGCCAACCCTGATGTTCTAGCAGTGTCTGAATCCTGGCTCAGGAAGGCCACCAAAAATTCTGAAATTTCCATCCCCAACTATAACATTTTCCGTCTAGATAGAACTGCCAAAGGGGGTGGAGTTGCAATCTACTGTAGAGATAGCCTGCAGAGCTCTATCATACTATCCAGGTCTGTGCCCAAACAGTTTGAGCTTCTACTTCTAAAAATCCCACCTTTCCAGAAATAAGTCTCTCACTGTTGCCGCTTGCTACAGACCCCCCTCAGCCCCCAGCTGTGCCCGGACACCATATGTGAATTGATTGCCCCCCATTTATCCTCAGAGTTTTGTACTGCTTGGTGCTAAATTGGGATATGCTTAATACCCCAGCCATCCTACCAATCCAAGCTAGCTGCCCCAGACCCTCATCGCAAATTATCACGAACCTACCAGGTACAACCCCTAAAATCCGTAAACATGGGTACCCTTGATCTCATCCTGACTAACATACCCTCTAAATACACCTCAGCCTTCAACCAGGATCTCAGCGATCACTGCCTTATGGCCTGTGTCCGTAAGGGTCCCCGGTCAAACGACCACCCCTCATCCTCAAACGCTCCCTAAAACACTTTAGCGAGCAGGCCTTCCTAACTGACCTGGCCCAGGTATCCTGGATGATATAGATCTCATTCCGTCAGTAGAGGATGCCTGGTTGTTCCTTAAAAGTAATTTTTCTCTCAATCTTAAATAAACATGCCCCATTCAAACCCCCCAGAGCCTAAGAACCTCCCCTGGTTCTCCCCTGGTTTCCCCAAGACTTATGCAGCATTTGCACCCCCCACATAAACATCCTTTTTTTTTTACAAGCATCGGAAAGCACAGTACTCCCTTCTGAAATAGCCTCCTGTTTTTAGGAACCAATATACACAAGCAGTCAGGAAAGCAAAGGCCAACTTTTTCAAACAGAAATTTGCATCCTCCCCCACTACCCCCAAAAAAGTTTTGGGCCACCCGTAAAGTCCTGGAGAATAAGAGCACTTCCTCCCAGCTGCCCCACTGCACTGAGGCCTAGGAAACACCGATAAATCTACAATAATCAGTAAATTTCAACAAGCATTTTGCTAATTACCACTCCAACGACTCTGCACCCTCTGCTGTAACTTGCCCATGCCCCCCCCCGCTTCTCCTTCACACAAATCAGACAGCTGATGTTTTGAAAGCGCTGCAAAAGTTTGTACAAATCAGCTGGGCTAGACAATCTGGACCCTTTCTTTCTAAAACTAGCCGTGTCGCAACCCTATTTACTAGTCTGTTCATCCTCTCTTTCATAACGTCGAGATCCCAAGAGATTGCGGTCGAGTAATTTGACAGCCAAGTTCTCAAACAGATTGTACGCATCCATCCCGAAAGTAGCCTTCAAAGGGGGTGACCGTCTCCTCCTCTAGATCCAAATAGCCTACCAGCCTATATCTACAATCCAAGGTCTGTGCCCATAAAAGTTTGATAAAGCCCTTCTCAGATCACCTTTCCAGATTTCATACCACCGTTGCCGCTTGGCTTATCAGTTTCCCAGCTGCTGCCCTCGCTGGACACCATATGTGCATTGATTGCCCCCCTTATCCTCAGAGTTTGTACTGCTTATTGACCTAAATTGGGATATGCTTAATACCCCAGCCATACAATCCAAGCTAGATGCCCTCAAAACCTCACGCAAAAGGCTAACGGACCTGGGTACGCCTCCTAAATCCGTAAACATGGGTACCCTCATAGATATCATCCATCACTAACTACCCTCTAAATACACCTCAGCTGTCTTCAACCAGGATCTCAGCGATCACTGCCTTATGGCCTGTGTCCGTAACGGGTCCGCGGTCAAACGACCACCCCTCATCACTGTCAAACGCTCCCTAAAACACTTTAGCGAGCAGGCCTTCCTACTGACCTGGCCCAGGTATCCTGGATGGATATAGATCTCATTCCGTCAGTAGAGGATGCCTGGTTGTTCCTTAAAAGTAATTTCCTCTCAATCTTAAATAAACATGCCCCATTCAAAAAATAGTAAAACTAAGAACCGATATAGCCCCTGGTTCTCCTCAGACTTGACTGCCCTTGACCAGCACAAAAACATCCTGTGGCGTACAGCATTAGCATCAAATAGCCCCCGCGATATGCAACTTTTCAGGGAAGTTAGGAAACCAATATACACAAGCAGTCAGGAAAGCAAAGGCTAACTTTTTCAAACAGCCAAAATTTGCATCCTGTAGCACTAACTCCAAAAAGTTTTGGGACACTGTAAAGTCCATGGAGAATAAGAGCACTTCCTCCCAGCTGCCCACTGCACTGAGGCTAGGAAACACTATCACCACCGATAAATCTACAATAATCGAGAATTTCAACAAGCATTTTGCTACAGCTGGGCCATGCTTTCCATCTGGCTACCACTAACCCGGCCACCAACTCTGCACCCTCTCTGCTGCAACTTGCCCATGCCCCCCCCGCTTCTCCTTCACACAAATTCAGACAGCTGATGTTTTGAAAGCGCTGCAAAATCTGGACCCCTACAAATCAGCTGGGCTAGACAATCTGGACCCTTTCTTTCTAAAAACTAGCCGCCGAAATTGTCGCAAACCCCTATTACTAGTCTGTTCAACCTCTCTTTCATAACGTCTGAGATCCCCAGAGATTGGAAAGCTGCCGCGGTCATCCCCCTCTTCAAAGGGGGTGACACTCTAGATCCAAACTGCTACAGACCTATATCCATCCTGCCCTGCCTTTCGAAAGTATTTGAAAGCCAAGTTAACAAACAGATCACCGACCATTTCGAATACCACCGTACCTTCTCCGCTATGCAATCCGGTTTCCGAGCTGGTCACGGGTGCACTTCAGCCACGCTCAAGGTCCTAAAACGATATTATAACCGCGATTGATAATAGACAGTACTGTGCAGCCGTCTTCATCGACCTGGCCAAGGCTTTCGACTCTGTCAACCACCGCATTCTTATTGGCAGACTAAATAGCCTTGGTTTCTCAAATGACTGCCTCGCCTGGTTCACCAACTACTTCTCAGATAGAGTTCAGTGTGTCAAATCGGAGGGCCTGTTGTCTGGACCTATGGCAGTCTCTATGGGGGTGCCACAGGGTTCAATTCTTGGGCCGACACTTTTCTCCGTGTATATCAATGATGTCGCTCTTGCTGCTGGTGACTCTCAGATCCACCTCTACGCAGACGACACCATTTTGTATACATCTGGCCCTTCATTGGACACTGTGTTAACAAACCTCCAAACAAGCTTCAATGCCATACAACAATCCTTCAGTAGCCTCCAACTGCTCTAAAACACTAGTAAAACTAAAATGCATGCTTTTCAATCGAACGCTGCTGGCACCCGCCCACCCGACTAGAATCACCACTCTCGACGGGTCTGACCTAGAGTATGTGGACAACTACAAATACCTAGGTGTCTGGTTAGACTGTAAACTCAACTTCCAGACTCACATAAAGAATCTCCAATCCAAAGTTAATCTAGAATCGGCTTCCTATTTCGCAACAAAGCCTCCTTCACTCATGCTGTAAAAACATGCCCCTCATAAAACTGACTATCCTACCAATCCTTGACTTCGGCGATGTCATTTACAAAATAGCCTCCAACACTCTACTCAGCAAATTGGATGTAGTCTATCACAGTGCCATCCGTTTTGTCTCCAAAGCCCCATACACTACCCACCACTGTGACCTGTACGCTCTTGTTGGCTGGTCCTCACTACATGTTCGTTGTCAAACCCACTGGCTCCAGGCCATCTATAAATCACTGCTAGGCAAATCCCCGCCTTATCTTAGCTCATTGGTCACCATAGCAGCACCCACCCGTAGTCTGCGCTCCAGCAGGTATATCTCACTGGTCATTCCCAAGCCAACACCTCCTTTGGCCGCCATTACTTCCAGTTCTCTGCTGCCAATGACTGGAACGAATTGCAAAAATCTCTGAAGCTGGAGACTCTTATCTCCCTCAATAACTTTAAGCATCAGTTGTCAGAGCACCTTACCGATCACTGCACCTGTACACAGCCCATCTGAAATTAGCCCACCCAACTACCTCATCCCCATATTGTTATTTATTTTGCTCTTTTGCACCCCAGTATCTCTATTTGCACATAATCTCTTGAACATCTAGCATTCCAGTGTTAATACTATTGTATTTATTCTGCACTATAGCCTATTTATTGCCTTACCTCCATAACTTGCTACATTTGCACACACTGTATATATATTTTCTGTTGTATTTTTGACTTTATGTTTTTTACCCCATATGTAACTCTGTGTTGTTTTTATTGCACTGCTTTGCTTTATCTTGGCCAGGTCACAGTTGTAAATGAGAACCTGTTCTCAACTGGCTTACCTGGTTAAATAAAGGTTAAATAAATAAAAATAAATAAAATACCACTGGGAGTAAAGTAATATCACTGGGAGTAAAGTAATATCACTGGGAGTAAAGTAATACCACTGGGAGTAAAGTAATATCACTGAGATTATGTAATACCACTGGGAGTAAAGTAATATCACTGGGAGTAAAGTAATACCACTGAGAGTATGTAATACCACTGGGAGTAAAGTAATACCACTGGGAGTAAAGTAATACCACTGGGAGTAAAGTAATATCACTGAGATTATGTAATACCACTGGGAGTAAAGTAATACCACTGGGAGTAAAGTAATACCACTGACAGTATGTAATACCACTGGGAGTAAAGTAATACAACTGGGAGTAAAGTAATACCACTGGGAGTAAAGTAATATCACTGAGAGTAAAGTAATACCACTGGGAGTAAAGTAATATCACTGAGAGTATGTAATACCACTGAGAGTAAAGTAATACCACTGAGAGTAAAGTAATACCACTGGGAGTAAAGTAATACCACTGGGAGGAAAGTAATATCACTGAGAGTATGTAATACCACTGGGAGTAAAGTAATACCACTGGAGTAAAGGAGTAAAGTAATACCACTGGGAGGAAAGTAATATCACTGAGAGTATGTAATACCACTGAGAGTAAAGTAATACCACTGAGAGTAAAGTAATACCACTGGGAGTAAAGTAATACCACTGGGAGTAAAGTAATGCCACTGGGAGTAAAGTAACACCACTGGGAGTAAAGTAATGCCACTGGGAGTAAAGTAATACCACTGGGAGTAAAGTAATAACACTGGGAGTAAAGTAATACCACTGAGAGTAAAGTAATACCACTGGGAGTAATACCACTGGGAGTAAAGTAATAACACTGAGAGTAAAGTAATACCACTGAGAGTAAAGTAATACCACTGGGAGTAAAGTAATAACACTGAGAGTAAGGTAATAACACTGGGAGTAAAGTAATACCACTGGGAGTAAAGTAATAACACTGAGAGTAAGGTAATAACACTGGGAGTAAAGTAATACCACTGGGAGTAAAGTAATAACACTGAGAGTAAGGTAATAACACTGGGAGTAAAGTAATACCACTGGGAGTAAAGTAATATCACTGATATTATGTAATACCACTGGGAGTAAAGTAATAATACAGAGTAATTACACCGATAGTAAATTAATAACACCGAGAGTAAAGTAATATCACTGAGTGCAAAGTAATAACACTGAGAGCATGTAATAAAGAATATAACTGGGAGTAAAGTAATAACACTGGGAGTAAAGTAATACCACTGGGAGTAAAGTAATACCACTGGGAGTAAAGTAATACCACTGGGAGTAAAGTAATACCACTGGGAGTAAAGTAATACCACTGGGAGTAAAGTAATAACACTGAGAGTAAAGTAATACCACTGAGAGTAAAGTAATACCACTGGAGTAAAGTAATACCACTGGGAGTAAAGTAATACCACTGGGAGTAAAGTAATAACACTGAGAGTAAAGTAATACCACTGAGAGTAAAGTAATACCACTGGGAGTAAAGTAATACCACTGGGAGTAAAGTAATACCACTGGGAGTAAAGTAATACCACTGGGAGTAAAGTAATACCACTGGGAGTAAAGTAATAACACTGAGAGTAAAGTAATACCCACTGAGAGTAAAGTAATACCACTGGGAGTAAAGTAATACCACTGGGAGTAAAGTAATACCACTGGGAGTAAAGTAATACACACTGAGAGTAAAGTAATACCACTGAGAGTAAAGTAATACCACTGGGAGTAAAGTAATACCACTGGGAGTAAAGTAATACCACTGGGAGTAAAGTAATAACACTGAGAGTAAAGTAATACCACTGAGAGTAAAGTAATACCAGAGTAAAGTAATACCACTGAGAGTAAAGTAATACCACTGGGAGTAAAGTAATAACACTGGGAGTAAAGTAATATGACTGAGAGTAAAGTAATACCACTGGGAGTAAAGTAATACCACTGGGAGTAAAGTAATAACACTGAGAGTAAAGTAATAACACTGAGAGTAAAGTAATAACACTGAGAGTAAAGTAATAACACTGAGAGTAAAGTAATAACACTGAGAGTAAAGTAATAACACTGAGAGTAAAGTAATAACACTGAGAGTAAAGTAATAACACTGAGAGTAAGGTACTAACACTGAGAGTAAAGTAATACCACTGGGAGTAAAGTAATATGACTGAGAGTAAAGTAATAACACTGGGAGTAAAGTAATAACACTGAGAGTAAGGTACTAACACTGAGAGTAAAGTAATACCACTGGGAGTAAAGTAATACCACTGGGAGTAAAGTAATAACACTGAGAGTAAGGTACTAACACTGAGAGTAAAGTAATACCACTGGGAGTAAAGTAATAACACTGAGAGTAAAGTAATACAACTGGGAGTAAAGTAATAACACTGGGAGCAACGTCATGTGACTGAGAGTAAAGTAATACCACTGGAGAGTAAGGTAATAACACTGGGAGTAAAGTAATACCATGGAGTAAATGGAGTAATAAATACTGAGAGCAACGTCATGTGACTGAGAGTAAAGTGCTAACACTGAGAGTAATGGAGTGGGTGAAACACAGAAGAAGGTTTCACTGAGATCCAGTAAATTGGCCATTCATTATCAGGCTGCATGGAAGAGGGACTCCAAATAAGCAATGGAACTCCTAATAATTCAATCTAAGCATATACTCACAGAAAACAATGAGATGATCAACTACTGTATGACACTGTGGAGGCGTTTGGATGGGCTGGGAGAGGAGGAAGAGAGGGGAAGACCAGGATGGTGTTGGTAGAGTTAGTGATGCCGTCCCTAAAGCTAAGAAAACATATCTGCAGTCGTTTCTCCTACACACTGGCTGCTCTTAGAGGAGGACTCGACGTTAAAGGTAGAGTTTGAAGACGAGATGAGAAAGAGAAAGAAGGAACAAGTGCACTGGATGGAGGGGTGGGGTGGGGGAGTGGGGGGGGGGGGGGGGGGGGGGGGCAGAGGAACAGAACAGCAGAAAAATGTAAATTTCTAGGAATTTATCTTAGGATCCGCTCTCCGCTGCTCAATTGATATGTAGTTGATTTGAAACAACAACCCTCAGGCCCTCACTGGGGACACTTTTAGATTTTACGCTTGGATATATCTGGTTAACTCCCCATTTACCAAGACAACAGGCCCTGACAGCACAAACAACTTACTGCTGCTGCCACCTGGGGGGGAAGTAGTGGGGGAGGGAGAGAGGAGAAGGAGAGGGTGAGAGGGGGAGGTAGAGAGGGCGGGAAAGAGAGGGTAAGGGAGAGAGGGGGAGGTAGAGAGGGTAAGGGAGAGAGGGGGAGGTAGAGAGGGCGGGGTAGAGAGAGTGGGAAGGAGAGGGGAAGGAGAGGGATGAAAACCTACTGTCCTACGGGAATACAATAAAAGAAAGGGGAAATGGAGATCATATATTTTTATGGTGCTGTAACCCATTTCTCTGTAGTGTGATATGAATATAATAGTAACCCATCTCTCTCTGAATCATGGCTCTGTAATGTGATATGAATATAATTGTAACCCATCTGTCTCTGAAGCATGGCTCTGTATTGTGATATGAATATAATTGTAACCCATCTGTCTCTGAAGCATTGCTCAGTATTGTGATAAGAATATAAGTGCAACCCATCTCTATGTGAAGCATGGCTCTGTAGTGTGCTATAAATATAATTGTAACCCATCTCTCTCTGAATAATGGCTCTGTAGTTTGATATGAATATAATTGTAACCCATCTCTCTCTGAAGCATGATTAAGTATTGTGATATGAATATAATTATTAACAATCTCTCTGTGAAGCATGGCTCAGTATTGTGATATGAATATAATTGTAACCCATCTCTCTCTGAAGCATGGCTCAGTATTGTGATATGAATATAATTGTAACCCATCTCTCTCTGAAGCATGGCTCTGTAGTGTGATATTATTGTGATATTAATATAATCGTAAAATAAAAGTGGATGGATAATGCATAACCCTAACCCTAACCAGCTGATCATGATAATATCATAATGCATAACCCTAACCATCTGATCATGATAATATCATAATGCATAACCCTAACCATCTGATCATGATAATATCATAATGCATAACCCTAACCATCTGATCATGATAATATCATAATGCATAACCCTAACCAGCTGATCATGCTGATAATATCATAACACCTTCTGATGTCATCATTGTGTTCCTCTCTACATTTCTCTCAGTTGGAAAATAATTCATATATTTTTTTCCATTTTTGTGATATTTGTTTTGCCAGTGGTTAAAATAAGATAAATATTAGTATGAATACAGATAAATTCATATGGATTTTCATGCGATTGGTCAGCTCCTCCACCTTTCTGTTTTTAATTGACTGGATCAGAGTGAGAAGCCAGTATGCTAATATCACAAAGGGGAGGGGCCTGTATGCTAATGAGCTGAGGTGGTTAGCAGTCCTGTGCCTCGAGCCAAAAGGCTTGTTTGACTGACAGACAGGTGACACCCATGTAGCTCACCATGTTTTCTTCTCCTCTCTTCAATTTACCTGAAACTTGAGAAAGAAAAAACTAAAGATCAGTTTAATATTGAAAGTATTCTGTTATTTTCCTCTCTCCTTCTCTCTCTCCTCTCCTTCTCTCCCTCCTCTCCTTCCCCTCGCCCTCCTCTCCTCCTCTCCTTCCCTCTCCTCTCCTTCTCGCCTTCCTCTCCTCCTCTCCTTCCCTCTCTCCTCTCTCCTCTCCCTCTCTCTCTCCTCTCCTTTACTCTCTCCTTCTCTCTCTCTTCTCTCTCCCTCCTCTCCTCCTCTCCTTCCCTCTCTCCTTCTCTCTCTCCTCTCCTTCTCTCCCTCCTCTCCTTCCCTCTCTCCTTTTCTCCCTCCTCTCCTTCTCTCTCTCCTCTCCTTCTCTTCCTCCTCTCCTTCTCCCTCTCCTCTCCTTCTCTCCCTCCTCTCCTTCTCTCTCCCTCCTCTCTCTCCCTCCTCTCTTCTCTCTCATTCCCTCTCTCCTTCTCTCTCTTCTCTCCTCTCTCCTCTCCTTCTCTCTCGCCTCTTCTCTCTTCTCTCTCTCCTCTCCTTCTCTCCTCTCCTTTCTCTCTCCTTCTCTCCCTCCTCTCTTTGCTCTCCTCTCCTTCTCTCCTCTCTCCTTCTCTCCGTCTCTCTCCTCTCTCCTTCTCTCATCCCTTCTCTCTCCTTCCCTCTCTCCTTCTCTCTCTCCTCTATTCTCTCTCTTCTTCTCTTCTCTCTCCTTCGCTCTCCTTCTCTCCTCTCTTCATCTCCTCTCTCCTCTCCTTCTTTCTCTCTCTCCTTCCCTCTCTCCTCTATTCTCTCTCCTTCTCTCTCCTCTCATATCTCCTCTCTCTCCTTCTCTCCTTCTCTCTCTCCTTCCCTCTCTCCTCTCTTCTCTCTCCTTCTGTCTCCTCTCATCTCTCCTCTCTCTCTCCTCTCCTTCTCTCCTTCTTCTCTCTCTCCTTCCCTCTCTCCTCTCTTCTCTCTCCTTCCCTCTCTTCTTCTCTCCATCCTCTCCTCTCTTCTCCTTTCTCAGATTGACAGTTTATTAGCGATGCTAGTTAATGTGCAGTGGCAGGTGGATCACAGTGTTTGGATGAATAAATATATAATGTCTATTTTACAGGGTTAGGGGTACAGAGTGATTGTCACTACAGGGGAAGTGACCCCATCGAGAGTATTGATCCTGTCTGACCGCCCGGTGTCCTCCGACCCCATGACAGGCCAGGTCAGGGGTCAGAGGTCAGGGTGTGAATCGGCTTGGTGACAGAGAGAGACAGAGTCTGTGCCTGCCTTTAGAAGGCCAATGTGATTGGAGCTGAGACTAGAAGAATGCACTACGGCCCAACAACAATGCATTTCAGTGGCTTTAATGTGAAGACTGCCAATACCTTGATCCAATCATAAGTGATGTCACACAATTTTCCTTTGGCGGTTTAAGGCGGAGGAGAGAGAGGGGAGAAATGATCTATAAAGTCAATCTCAATAAATTACGATTGCTGTTTACTGCAACAATCTAATAATTTCAATGTATTCCAACAATAGAATGTGTATTCCAACAGTATCATAATGTTGAACCAAGTGGTGCATGTAAAGACTCCTGAGTGATGAGTAGAACAGTTTAACACACAGCTAAATGACTACCGGCTGTAGAGTGATAACAGTAACAGAAAGCTGCTGTAGGCTAGTGTCTATTGATTAGCTGGCTGGATGATTGGCACCACACTGGTCTCTAGACTGTTTCTATTATTACAGTATGTTTCAATGCTCACTTGTCCTTCTCTATATTTCTGCTAAACAGTGTGCTGATGTTTTAGCTTGGAGTCCCAGATCTCTAATCTAACTAATAGACCTGATAAGGCAGCATTATTATGAGCAGCACGGTCCTCTCTGACTACATTTACTGGAGAAAGTCTTCATCTATGAGTGGTATCAATATTTGGCAAATAACAAGATAATGTTACGTGGTATCAATATTTCCATTTCCCTCTATTCAGGTGAAATTGTTAAGATTGAAATTGAGATAACTGATCATGTTTTCTCAATAATGTTGTCGGAAACAGCAGTATATTGTGCTACATGAAAATATGTGATTCTCCTGTTATTTAGTCCTTATTGTACAGCAGGGACCAGATTCTCTCTTTTATTTATATTATATAAAATATTAGCATTTCCTTCCTTTCAGGTACGCTGATAATATTGTCTATGTTCCTGGGATGATGTATACATTCTGTTGTTTCTATTTCATAATATTGGTCTAACTGGTCTGCTGAGAGCTGAGGAATGCATTTCTCTCTCTCTCTCTCTCTCTCTCTCTCTCTCTCTCTCTCTCTCTCTCTCTCTCTCTCTCTCTCTCTCTCTCTCTCTCTTCTTCTCTCTCTCTCTTCTTTCTCTCTCTCTCTCTCTTCTTTCTCTCTCTGAGAAGACTGCTGTTATGGAATACAACCCCCCAGGTGATTTACAAAACATCTTAATCCTCAACAAGCTGTGATTTAACAGGGACTTACCATCGCTTTTATTTACTGTCTATTGTGACAAAATGACATCTTATAAAGTCACTTTATCCATTTCCACTGGTGGCTTCAGAGTCTGTTCTGGGGACATCTTTACACCGTTATCATAAAAATGGAATACACAAACAAAGAGTAATGTGGAGAAATGTCAAATCAATCATCTGCAACACAAGCACACCTACACAGATCTACACATACACACATCTACACATACACATATCTACACATACACACATTTAAACTAACACATCTACACACACACACACACACACACACACACACACACACACACATAAACACATCTAATCATCTACATATCCACACATCTACACATACACACATATACACACATCTAAACATAGACACATCTACACAGACATGTGACTAACATAAATTGAATAATTTGTCCCTGAACAAAGGGGGGGTCAAAATCAAAAGTAACAATCAGTATCTGGTGTGGCCACCAGTTGCATTAGGTACTGCAGCGCATCTCCTCCTCATGGACGGCACCAGATTTTCCAGTTTTTGCTGTGAGATGTTACCCCACTCTTCCACCAAGGCTCCTGCAAGTTCCAGGACATATCTGAGGGGAATTACCCTAGCCCTCACAGCCAACAAGTCCCAGATGTGCTCAATGGGATTGAGATCTGAGCTCTCTTCGCTGGCAGAACACTGACATTCCTGTCTTGCAGGAAATCACGAACAGAACGAGCAGTATGGCTGGTGGCATTGTCATGCTGGAGGGTCATGTCAGGATGAGCCTGCAGGAAGGGTACCACATGAGGGAGGAGGATGTCTTCCCTGTAACGCACAGCGTTGAGATTGCCTGCAATGACAACAAGCTCAGTCCGATGATACTGTGACACATCGCCCCAGACCATGACGGACCCTCCACCTCCAAATCGATCCCGCTCCAGAGTACAGGTCTTGGTGTAACGCTCATTCCTTTGACGATAGACGCGAATCCGACCATCACCCCTGGTGAGACAAAACCGAGACTCGTCAGTGAAGAGCACTTTTTGCCGGTCCTGTCTGGTCCAGCGACGGTGGGTTTGTGCCCATAGGCGACGTTGTTGCCGGTGATGTCTGGTGAGGACCTGCCTTACAACAGGCCTACAAGCCCTTAGTCCAGCCTCTGTCAGCCTATTTCGGACAGTCTGACCACTGATGGAGGAATTGTGCGTTCCTGGAGCATCCTGTCGGGCTGTATCACCACCTGGTACAGCAACTGCACCGCCCACAACCGCAGGGCTCTCCAGAGGGTGGTGCGGTCTGCCGAACGCATTACCTGGGGCAAACTACCCGCCCTCCAGGACACCTACAGCACCCGATGTCACAGGAAGGCCAAAAAGATCATCAATGACAGCAACCACCCAAGCCACTGCCTGTTCACCCCGCTATCATCCAGAAGGCGAGGTCAGTACAGGTGCATCAAAGCTGGGACAGAGAGAATGAAAAACAGCTTCTATCTCAAGGCCATTAGACTGTTAAATAGCCATCACTAGCACATTAGAGGCTGCTGCTGCCTAATGAAATCACTGGTCACTTTAAGAAATGGAACACTAGTCACTTTAATAATGTTTCCATATCTTGCACTACTCATCTCATATGTATATACTGCATTCTATTCTATAATATTCTACTGTATCTTAGTCCATGCCGCTCTGTCATTGCTTGTCCATATATGTATATATTCTTAAATTCCATTCCTTACTAGATTTGTGTGTATTGGGTATATGTTGTCAAATTGTTAGATATTAACTGTTAGATATTACTGCACTGTCGGAGCTAGAAGCACAAGCATTTCGCTACACCCGCTATAACATCTGCTAAACACGTGCATGTGACAAATAAGATTTGATGTAACTCTGGCAGTTGTTGTTGCCATTCTGTAACTTTCCTGCAGGTGTGATGTTCAGATGTACCGATCCTGTGCAGGTGTTGTTACACGTGGTCTGCCACTGCGAGGACGATCAGCTGTCCGTCCTGTCTCCCTGTAGCGCTGTCTAAGGCTTCTCACAGTACGGACATTGCAATTTATTGCCCTCGCCACATCTGCAGGCCTCAGGCACGTTCACGCAGATGAGCAGGGACCCTGGGCATCTTTATTTTTGTATTTTTCAGAGTCAATAGAAAGGCCTCTTTAGTGTCCTAAGTTTTCGTAACTGTGATCTTACATTTTAGTCATTTATAATATAATAATATAATATAATATAATATAATAATAATAATAATATAATATAATATATAATATATAATAAATCATTTAGCAGACGCTCTTATCCAGAGCGACTTACAGTTAGTGAGTGCATACAATTTTTTCATACTGGCCCTCCGTGGGAATCGAACCCACAACGCTGGCGTTGCAAACGCCATGTTCTACCAACTGAGCTATTGTCTGTAAGCTGTTAATTTCTTAGATGTAGATGTGTGTGTGTAAGTGTAGATGTGTAGGTGTGTAGATGTGTAGATGTGTAGGTGTGTAGGTGTGTAGATGTGTAGGTGTGTAGATGTGTAGATGTGTAGATGTGTAGGTGTGTAGATGTGTAGGTGTGTAGATGTGTAGGTGTGTAGATGTGTAGGTGTGTAGATGTGTAGATGTGTAGGTGTGTAGGTGTGTAGGTGTGTAGATGTGTAGGTGTGTAGGTGTGTAGATGTGTAGGTGTGTAGGTGTGTGTGTGTGTGTGTGTAAGTGTGTAGATGTGTAGATGTGTAGGTGTGTAGATTTGTAGGTGTGTAGATGTGTGTAAGATGTGTAGTGTGTAGATGTGTAGGTGTGTAGGTGTGTAGGTGTGTAGGTGTGTAGATGTGTAGGTGTGTAGATGTGTAGGTGTGTAGGTGTGTAGGTGTGTAGTGTGTAGATGTGTGTGTGTAGGTGTGTAGTGTGTAGGTGTGTAGATGTGTAGGTGTGTAGGTGTGTAGGTGTGTAGGTGTGTAGGTGTGTAGATGTGTAGGTGTGTAGGTGTGTAGGTGTGTGTAGGTGTGTAGATGTGTAGGTGTGTAGATGTGTAGGTGTGTAGATGTGTGTAGGTGTGTAGTGTGTAGGTGTGTAGGTGTGTAGGTGTGTAGGTGTGTAGGTGTGTAGATGTGTAGATGTGTAGATGTGTAGGTGTGTAGATGTGTAGGTGTGTAGATGTGTAGGTGTGTAGATGTGTATGTGTGTAGGTGTGTGTAGTATGGGTAGATGTGTGTAGGTGTGTAGATGTGTAGGTGTGTAGGTGTGTGTGTAGGTGTGTTGTGTGTATGTGTAGATGTGTAGATGTGTAGGTGTGTAGGTGTGTAGGTGTGTAGGTGTGTAGGTGTGTAGATGTGTGTGTAGGTGTGTAGATGTGTAGGTGTGTAGATGTGTAGGTGTGTAGATGTGTAGGTGTGTAGATGTGTGTAGTGTGTGTAGATGTGTAGATGTGTAGGTGTGTAGGTGTGTAGATGTGTAGGTGTGTAGATGTGTAGGTGTGTAGGTGTGTAGATGTGTAGATGTGTAGGTGTGTAGATGTGTAGGTGTGTAGATGTGTAGATGTGTAGATGTGTGTAAGTGTAGATGTGTAGGTGTGTAGGTGTGTAGATGTGTAGGTGTGTAGATGTGTAGATGTGTGTGTGTAGATGTGTAGATGTGTAGGTGTGTAGGTGTGTAGATGTGTAGATGTGTATGTGTGTAGATGTGTAGGTGTGTAGGATGTGTAGATGTGTGTAGGTGTGTAGATGTGTAGGTGTGTAGGTGTGTGTGATGTGTAGGTGTGTAGATGTGTAGGTGTGTAGGTGTGTGTAGATGTGTAGATGTGTATGTGTGTAGATGTGTAGATGTGTAGGTGTGTATGTGTGTAGATGTGTAGATGTGTAGGTGTGTAGATGTGTAGATTGTGTAGGTGTGTAGATGTGTAGGTGTGTAGATGTGTAGATGTGTAGGTGTGTAGATGTGTAGGTGTGTAGATGTGTAGATGTGTGTGTAGATGTGTAGATGTGTAGGTGTGTGTAGTGTGTAGATGTGTAGATGTGTGTAGATGTGTAGACGTGTAGGTGTGTAGTGTGTGTAGATGTGTAGATGTGTAGGTGTGTAGATGTGTAGGTGTGTAGGTGTGTAGATGTGTAGGTGTGTAGATGTGTAGATGTGTAGATGTGTAGATGTGTAGATGTGTGTAAGTGTGTAGGTGTGTAGACGTGTAGACGTGTAGGTGTGTAGATGTGTAGGTGTGTAGATGTGTAGATGTGTAGGTGTGTAGATGTGTAGGTGTGTAGATGTGTAGATGTGTGTAGGTGTAGATGTGTAGGTTGTGTAGGTGTGTGTAGATGTGTAGATGTGTAGATGTGTGTTTGTGTAGTATGTGTAGATATGTGTAGGTGTGTAGATGTGTAGATGTGTAGGTGATAGATGTGTAGTTTGTGTAGGTGTGTAGATGTGTAGATGTGTAGATGTGTAGGTGTGTAGATGTGTTGATGTGTAGGTGTGTAGGTGTGTAGATGTGTAGGTGTGTAGATGTGTAGGTGTGTAGGTGTGTAGGTGTGTGTAGGTGTGTAGGTGTGTAGGTGTGTAGATGTGTGTATGTGTAGGTGTGTAGATGTGTAGATGTGTAGATGTGGTTGTGTGTGTGTGTGTGTAGATGTGTAGGTGTGTAGATGTGTAGTGTGTGTAGATGTGTGTATGTGTAGATGTGTAGATGTGTAGATGTGTAGATGTGTGTTTTATGTGTGTGTGTAGTGTGTAGATGTGTAGATGTGTAGGTGTGTAGGTGTGTTTAGATGTGTAGATGTGTGTGTTGGGTTTAGTGTAGGTGTGTTTGTGTGTAGATGTGTAGGTGTGTAGGTGTGTAGGTGTGTAGGTGTGTAGATAGATGTGTAGGTGTGTAGTATGTGTAGGTGTGTAGATGTGTAGATGTTAGATGTGTAGATGTGTAGATGTGTAGATTGTGTAGATGTGTAGTGTGTAGATGTGTAGATGTGTAGATGTGTAGGTGTGTAGATGTGTAGATGTGTGATGTGTGTAAGTGTAGTTTGTAGGTGTGCAGATGTGTAGATGTGTGTAAGTGTAGGTGTATGTGTGTGTGTAGATGTGTAGATGTGTAGGTGTGTAGGTGTGTAGGTGTGTAGATGTGTAGGTGTGTAGATGTGTAGATGTGTAGATGTGTAGATGTGTAGATGTGTAGATGTGTAGATGTGTATATGTGTAGGTGTGTAGATGTGTGTTTTGTGTGTAGGTGTGTAGATGTGTTGTGTATGTGTGGTTGTGTGTAGAGTGTGTAGGTGTGTTTTGTGTAGATGTGTAGGTGTGTAGTGTAGATGTGTAGATGTGTAGATGTGTAGATGTGTAGGTGTGTGTTTGTGTGTAATGTGTAGGTGTGTAGATGTGTAGATGTGTGTAGATGTGTAGATGTGTAGGTGTGTAGATGTGTAGGTAGTGTGTGTAGATGTGTAGGTGTGTAGATGTGTATATGTGTAGGTGTGTAGGTGTGTAGATGTGTAGATGTGTAGGTGTGTAGATGTGTAGGTGTGTAGGTGTGTAGATGTGTAGATGTGTAGTGTGTGTAGGTGTGTAGATGTGTAGATGTGTTGATGTGTAGGTGTGTAGGTGTGTAGTGTAGGTGTGTAGGTGTGTAGATGTGTAGGTGTGTAGGTGTTTAGGTGTGTAGGTGTGTAGATGTGTAGGTGTGTAGGTGTGTAGATGTGTGTAAGTGTAGGTGTGTAGATGTGTAGATGTGTAGATGTGTAGGTGTGTAGTGTGTAGATGTGTAGGTGTGTAGGTGTGTAGATGTGTAGATGTGTGTGTAGTGTGTAGATGTGTAGATGTGTAGGTGTGTAGGTGTGTAGATGTGTGATGTGTAGATGTGTAGATGTGTAGGTGTGTAGGTGTGTAGATGTTTGTGTGTAGATGTGTAGATGATGTGTAGATGTGTAGGTGTGTAGTGTGTAGATGTAGATGTGTAGATGTGTGTGTAGGATGTGTGTAGGTGTGTGTAGTTTGTGTGTGTAGTGTGTGTACGTGATGTGTGTAGGTGTGTAGATGTGTAGATGTGTAGGTGTGTAGGTGTGTAGATGTGTAGATGTGTGTAGTGTGTGTAGATGTGTAGGTGTGTAGATGTGTAGGTGTGTGTAGATGTGTAGTGTGTAGGTGTGTAGATGTGTGTAATGTGTAGGTGTGTGTAGGTGTGTGTAGATGTGTAGATGTGTAGGTGTGTAGGTGTGTAGATGTGTGTAAGTGTAGGTGTGTAGATGTGTAGATGTGTAGGTGTTTGTAGATGTGTAGATGTGTAGATGTGTGTAGGTGTGTATTGTGTAGATGTGTGTGTTACTTTTTGTGTGTGTGATTGTAGATGTGTAGGTGTGTAGATGTGTAGGTGTGTAGATGTGTGTAAGTGTAGATGTGTAGATGTGTAGATGTGTAGTGTGTGTAGATGTGTAGATGTGTGTAGGTTGTGTAGATGTGTGTGTGTAAGTGTAGGATGTGTAGATGTGATGTGTAGGTGTGTAGATGTGTAGATGTGTGTGTAGGTGTGTAGATGTGTAGATGTGTAGGTGTGTAGGTGTGCAGATGTGTAGATGTGTGTAAGTGTGTGGTGTGTAGATGTGTAGATGTGTAGATGTGTAGGTGTGTAGGTGTGTAGGTGTGTGGTGTTGTAGTGTGTAGATGTGTAGGTGTGTAGATGTGTAGATGTGTAGATGTGTGTTATGTGTAGGTGTGTAGATGTTAGATGTGTAGGTGTGTAGAGGTGTGTAGTGTGTGTGTAGGTGTGTAGATGTGTAGGTGTGTAGATGTGTGTGTAGATGATGTGTGTAGGTGTGTAGACGTGTAGACGTGTAGTGTTGGTTATGTGTAGGTGTGTAGGTGTGTAGATGTGTAGATGTGTAGGTGTGTAGATGTGTGTGTAGATGTGTAGATGTGTAGATGTGTGTAGATGTGTAGATGTGTAGGTGTGTAGATGTGTAGGTGTGTAGATGTGTAGGTGTGTAGATGTGTAGTGTGTAGATGTGTAGTGTGTAGTGTGTAGATGTGTGTAGATGTTTGTGTAGATGTGTAGGTGTGTAGATGTGTAGGTGTGTAGTGTGTGTGTAGATGTGTAGTGTGTAGATGTGTTAGATGTGTAGGTGTGTAGATGTTGTGTTGTAGGTGTGTAGGTGTTTAGGTGTGTAGATGTGTAGGTGTTGGTGTAGATGTGTAGGTGTGTAGTGTGTTTAGATGTGTAGGTGTGTAGTGTGTAGATGTGTGTGTAACTGTGTAGGTGTGTAGTGTGTGTGTAGATGTGTAGGTGTGTAGTGTTATGTGTAGATGTGTGTAGATGTGTAGGTGTGTGTAGGTGTGTAGGTGTTCGTAGATGTGTAGATGTGTAGGTGTGTAGGTGTGTAGATGTGTGTAGGTGTGTAGATGTGTAGATGTGTAGATGTGTAGGTGTGTGTAGATGTGTGTAGGTGTGTAGATGTGTGTATGTGTAGGTGTGTAGATGTGTAGGTGTGTAGATGTGTAGGTGTGTAAGTGTAGATGTGTAGATGTGTAGATGTGTAGGTGTGTAGATGTGTAGATGTGTGTAAGTGTAGATGTGTAGATGTGTTGATGTGTGTTTGTGTGTATAAATAAATCACAGACACTGTCACCAGCAAAGCACCCCCACACCATAACACCTCCTCCTCCGTGCTTTACAGTGGGAACTACACATGCGCAGATCATCCGTTCACCATCACCAAATCTCACAAATACACAGCGGTTGGAACCAAAAATCTGAAATTCAGACTCCAGACCAAAGGACACATTTCCACCCGTCTAATGTCCATTGCTTGTGTTTCTTGGCCCAATCAGGTCTCTTCTTATTATTGCTTTCCTTTAGTAGTGGTTTCTTTGCAGCAATTCGACCATGAAGGCCTGATTCACACATTCCCCACTGAACAGTTGATGTTGAGATGTGTCTGTGACCTGAAATATCGAACATAAACTGCTGCTGGAAAAACGTATGTCTTATGATTTCACATCCCTTGCTATATTGTGGATAAAGAGTTACCTGTCTAACAGAACACAGACATTTATGGCTTTACACCCCCTGCTATATTGTGGATAAAGAGTTACCTGCCTAACAGAACACAGACATTTATGGCTTTACACCCCCTGCTATATTGTGGATAAAGAGTTACCTGTCTAACAGAACACAGAGGGTGTTCTTTAATGGAAGCCTTAATCCAGATTAGAATCATGATTTCCCCAGGGCAGCTGTCTATGGCCCTTACTTGTTTCAATCTTTACTAACAAAATGCCACTAGCTTTGAGTAAAGCCAGAGTGTCTATGTATGCGGATTAATCAACACTATACACGTCAGCTACTACAGTGACTGAAATGACTGCAACACTTAATAAAGAGCTGCAGTTAGTTTCAGAATAGGTGGCAATGAATAAATTAGTCCTAAATATTTCAAAAACTAAAAGTATCGTATTTGGGACAAACCCTAAACCGCAACTGAAATTGTAATTAATAATGTGGAAATTGAGCAAGTTGAGATGACTAAACTGCTTGGAGTAACCCTGGATTGTAAACAGTCATGGTCAAAACATATTGATACATTAGATACTCTTCCTGGGGTTTATTATGGATCCCCATTAGTTCCTGCCAAGGCAGCAGCTACTCTTCCTGGGGTTAATTATGGATCCCCATTAGTTCCTGCCAAGGCAGCAGCTACTCTTCCTGGGGTTTATTATGGATCCCCATTAGTTCCTGCCAAGGCAGCAGCTACTCTTCCTGGGGTTTATTATGGATCCCCCATTAGTTCCTGCCAAGGCAGCAGCTACTCTTCCTGGGGTTTATTATGGAATCCCCATTTAGTTCCTGCCAAGGCAGCAGCTACTCTTCCTGGGGTTTATTATGGATCCCCATTAGTTCCTGCCAAGGCAGCAGCTACTCTTCCTGGGGTTTATTATGAATCCCCATTAGTTCCTGCCAAGGCAGCAGCTACTCTTCCTGGGGTTTATTATGGATCCCCATTTAGTTCCTGCCAAGGCAGCAGCTACTCTTCCTGGGGTTTATTATGGATCCCCATTAGTTCCTGCCAAGGCAGCAGCTACTCTTCCTGGGGTTTATTATGAATCCCCATTAGTTCCTGTCAAGGCAGCAGCTACTCTTCCTGGGGTTTATTATGAATCCCCATTAGTTCCTACCAAGGCGGCAGCTACTCTTCCTGGGGTTTATTATGGATCCCCATTAGTTCCTGCCAAGGCGGCAGCTACTCTTCCTGGGGTTTATTATGAATCCCCATTAGTTCCTGACAAAGCGGCAGGTACTCTTCCTGAGGTTAATTATGGATCCCCATTTAGTTCCTGCCTGTTTTACAATAAAACACATTATTACATCACTACTCTACCACTACATATCCACAATACAACACATTATTACACCACTACTCTACCACTACATATGTACAATACAACACATTATTACACCACTACATATCTACAATACAACACATTATTACACCACTACATATCTACAATACAACACATTATTACACCACTACATATCCACAATACAACACATTATTACACCACTACATATCTACAATACAACACATTATTACACCACTACATATCTACAATACAACACATTATTACACCACTACATATCTACAATACAACACATTATTACACCACTACTCTACCACTACATATCTACAATACAACACATTATTACACCACTACATATCCACAATACAACACATTATTACACCACTACATATCCACAATACAACACATTATTACACCACTACATATCCACAATACAACACATTATTACACCACTATATATCTACAATACAACACATTATTACACCACTACATATCTACAATACAATACATTATTACACTACTACATATCCACAATACAACACATTATTACACAACTACATATCCACAATACAACACATTATTACACCACTACATATCCACAATACAACACATTATTACACCACTACATATCTACAATACAACACATCATTACACCACTACATATCTACAATACAACACAGTATTACACCACTACATATCTACAATACAATACATTATTACACCACTACATATCCACACTACAACACATTATTACACCACTACTCTACCACTACATATCCACAATACAACACATCATTACACCACTACTCTACCACTACATATCTACAATACAACACATTGTTACACCACTACATATCTAAAATACAACACATTATTACACCACTACATATCTACAATACAACACATTATTACACCACTACATATCACAATACAACACATTATTACACCACTACATATCCACACTACAACACATTATTACACCACTACATATCCACAATACAACACATTATTACACCACTACATATCTACAATACAACACATTATTACACCACTACTCTACCACTACATATCCACAATACAACACATTATTACACCACTACATATCTACAATACAACACATTATTACACCACTACATATCTACAATACAACACATTATTACACCACTACTCTACCACTACATATCTACAATACAACACATTATTACACCACTACTCTACCACTACATATCTACAATACAACACATTATTACACCACTACATATCTACAATACAATACATTATTACACCACTACATATCCACAATGCAACACATTATTACACCACTACATATCCACAATACAACACATTATTACACCACTACATATCCACAATACAACACATTATTACACCACTACATATCTACAATACAACACATTATTACACCACTACATATCTACAATACAACACATTATTACACACACTACATATCTACAATACAACACATTATTACACTACTACATATCTACAATACAACACATTATTACACCACTACTCTACCACTACATATCTACAATACAACACATTATTACACCACTACATATCTACAATACAACACATTATTACACCACTACTCTACCACTACATACAGTACCCGTCAAAAGTTTGGACACACCTACTCATTCAAGAGTTCTCTTCATTTTTACTATGTTCTACATTATAGAATAATAGTGAAGACATCAACACTATGAAATAACACATATGGAATCATTTAGTAACCAAAAAAGTGGTTTAGATTCTTCAAAGTAGCCACCCTTTGCCTTGATGACAGCTTTGCACACTCTTGGCATTCTCTCAACCAGCTTCACCTGGAATGCTTTTCCAACAGTCTTGAAGGAGTTCCCACATATGCTGAGCACTTGTTGGCTGCTTTTCCTTCACTCTGCGGTCCAACTCATCCCAAACCATCTCAATTTGGTTGAGGTCGGGGGATTGTGGAGGCCAGGTCATCTGATGCAGCACTCTGTCACTCTCCTTCTTGGTCAAATAGCATGTGCAAAGCTGTCATCAATTCAAAGGGTGGCTACTTTGAATAATCTCAAATAGAAATCTATTTTTTTATTTACAGAATGATTCCTTACGTGTTATTTCATAGTTTTGATGTCTTCACTATTATCTTACAATGTCGAAAATAGTAAAAATAAAGAAAACTCTTGAATGAGTAGGTGTGTCCAAACTTTTGACTTGTACTCTATGTACAATACAACACATTATTACAACACATTATTACACACTTCTCTATCACAACATATCTATAGTACAACATCTATGATACCACAATACAACAATATTAGAACATTACAATGTACCTGTGTGTAGAATGCGTGTGTTAGTACATGTCTGGGGCTGTGTGTGTGCCACCTGTCACACCCTGGTTCTGGGGACTCTAATATGTTGAGCCAGGGTGTGTAAAGTCTATGTGTTTTGTTCTAGGTTTCACTTTCTAGTATTGTTTTTTCTATGTTGGCCAGTGTGGTTCTCAATCAGAGGCAACGTGATTCAGCTGTTGCTTGTTGTCTCTGATTGAGAACCATACTTTAGCAGCCAGTTTCCCCACAGTGTTGGTGGGATCTTGTTTCTAGTCTGTTGTGTTAGACCGTGAACTGTCACGTTTTCGTTTTGTTGTGTTTGATCGTGTCTCTAATAAAGAGTATGTTTGCCTGCAACGCTGCACCTTGGTCCTCATCTCTGTTCGACTATCGTGACAGAAGATCCCACCAAGACTGGACCAAGCAGCAAGTCCAGGAGCCAGCGCCTGAGAGATCTCTAGCGGAATCTCCTTCGCCTCCTCGACTGGGTCAAGCCATGTGAGGAAGAGAGAGGGGCTTGACGTGGAGGCAGAAGGGCGAAAGGCTGGCGAGAAGCATGGAGACCTGGTCCACGGGTAGGGGGACTGTGAACGCCGGGGGGGGCATGTCCGCCCGTGGATGACGGGCCAGCAGGAGACCGCTGGCAGAGCGGCCCAGCTTGGTTGGCAGAGGAGGCCGCTTCTTACGGGGGCCAGTACTGGTCGAAGAGGGGATTGGAAGGTGTAGCTCTCCATCGAGAGGTAAGGGGGGTGTGTTACCAGTCCGGTACGGCCCATTCCAGAGGTAGGTTTCTTAGGACCAGTGGTGTGTGTCCCCAGTACGGCTCGGCCCGTTCCTGCTCCCAAGCACCAAGTCAGTGGTGCGCTTCGTCAGCCCGGCTCGGCCCGATTCCAAAGTCCCCGCACCAAGTCAGTGGTGCGCTTCGTCAGCCCGGCTCGGCCCGTTCCTGCTCCCCGCAACCAGCTCAGTGGTGCGCTTCGTCAGCCCGGCTCGGCCCGTTCCTGCTCCCCGCACCAAGTCAGTGGTGCGTTTCGTCAGCCCGGCTCGGCCCGTTCCTGCTCCCCGCACCAAGTCAGTGGTGCGCTTCGTCACCCCCGGTCCGGTCCGCTCCTGCTCCCCGAACACCAAGTCAGTGGTGCGTTTCGTCAGGCCGGCTCGGCCCGCTCCTGCTCCCCACACCAAGCCAGTGGTGTGCGTCATCAGTCCGGGCACCGCCCGAGGCCTGTTCCACCGGTTGGCTGGTCCGGCACCAGTCAGATGCTTCACGCCGGAGCTAGAGCAATCCGCTCCACCAGTGTGCAGTCCAGCTCCGGACAGCAGGGCCAGACTGGACCAGGGGTACTTTGGGGGGTTAGAGAGGGAGTGGGGATCATGCCCGGAGCCGGATATCCGCCGCCAAGGCGGAGTGAATATACCGGTCCCTCCCCTGTGGGTGTTTGGTTGGCGCGGTCGGAGTCCGCGCCTTTGGGGGGGGGTACTGTCACACCCTGGTTCTGGGGACTCTAATATGTTGAGCCAGGGTGTGTAAAGTCTATGTGTTTTGTTCTAGGTTTCACTTTCTAGTATTGTTTTTCTATGTTGGCCAGTGTGGTTCTCAATCAGAGGCAACGTGATTCAGCTGTTGCTTGTTGTCTCTGATTGAGAACCATACTTTAGCAGCCAGTTTCCCCACAGTGTTGGTGGGATCTTGTTTCTAGTCTGTTGTGTTAGACCGTGAACTGTTACGTTTTCGTTTTGTTGTGTTTGATCGTGTCTCTAATAAAGAGTATGTTTGCCTGCAACGCTGCGCCTTGGTCCTCATCTCTGTTCGACGATCGTGACACCACCAAAGGTCTCTTCACAGTCCCCGCTGTTTCTTATTATTAATGTAGCTTTACCAGTCTGACTGGCAACACTCTTCCATAAGGTGTATTTTGATCTGTTTTTTGCATGAGTTACTTGATGTGGAAGAGAGTTCCATGTAGTCATGGCTCTATGTAGTACTGTGCGCCTCCCATAGTCTGTTCTGGACTTGGGGACTGTGAAGAGACATTTGGTGGCATGTCTTGTGGGGTATGCATGGGTGTCCGAGCTGTGAGCTAGTAGTTTAAACAGACAGCTTGGTACATTCAGCTTGTCAACACTTCTTACATAACAAGTACTGATGTAGCCATGAGAGATTGACATGTTAGCTCTCCATCTACATTTAAGGGCCAGCTGTGCTGCTATGTATTTCTGTCTGTTCAACTGAAATAGGTAGGTTTCTTATTTTCAATGTAGCTTTACCAGTCTGACTGCAGTGCAACACCGGGCAAGAGAGGTTTCAGAGGTGTTTTCAGAGTCTAGCTTGATAAATACAAAGTCCAATGATGAATGTAAATGTCTCCTGACGCTCCACGAAACACAGCAGTTAAAAAAGGCAGGAACAAGAGAAGCTTGATGTTCTGCAGATGTCAGCAGCATGTTAGGGATCCCGTGTCAGGAGTTACTCCATTAAAGGCTGTTTCACATCGCATACATTCCTACTTAAATGTCTCAGGACCCATAATTATTTATTGATGTCTCTTTTAATCTACATCTGCTATAAGGAGGTCCACTGTGACTGTTCTTCATGTGCACCCATTCACAGTGCCTAGTTAATAGACTCAGTGGGGAAGATGTGAACACGAGAGGTGATAGGCTGTATATGGGAAGATGTGAACAGGAGAGGAATAGACTATATACTAAACAGAAGAGGAATAGACTATATACTAAACAGAAGAGGAATATACTATATACTAAACAGAAGAGGAATAGACTATATACTAAAACAGAAGAGGAATAGACTATATACTAAACAGAAGAGGAATAGACTATATACTAAACAGAAGAGGAATATACTATATATTAAACATAAGAGGAATAGACTATATACTAAACAGAAGAGAGGAATAGACTATATACAAAACAGAAGAGAAATAGACTATATACTAAACAGAAGAGGAATAGACTATATACTAAACAGAAGAGGAATAGACTATATACTAAACAGAAGAGGAATAGACTATATACTACACAGAAGAGGAATAGACTATATACTAAACAGAAGAGAGGAATATACTATATACTAAACATAAGAGGAATAACTATATACTAAACAGATGAAGAATAGACTATATACTAAACAGAAGAGGAATATACTATATACTACTAAACAGAAGAGGAATAGACTATATACTAACACAGAAGAGGAATAGACTATATACTAAACAGAAGAGGAATAGACTATATACTAAACAGAAGAGGAATAGACTATATACTAAACAGAAGAGAGGAATAGACTATATACTAAACAGAATAGGAATATACTATATACTAAACAAGATAGGAATAGACTATTTACAAAACAGATGGGGAATATACTATACTCTAAACAGAAGAGGAAAACACTATATACTAAACAGAAGAGGAATAGACTATACACTAAACAGAAGAGGAATAGACTATATACTAAACAGCAGCGAGGAATAGACTATATACTAAACATAAGAGGAATAACTATATACTAAACAGACGAAGAATAGACTATATACTAAACAGAAGAGGAATAGACTATATACTAAAATAGGAATAGACTATATACTAAACAGAAGAGGAATAGACTATATACTAAACAGAAGAGGAATAGACTATATACTAAACAGAAGAGGAATAGACTATATACTAAACAGAAGAGGAATATACTATATACTACACAGAAGAGGAATAGACTATATACTACACAGAAGAGGAATAGACTATATACTAAACAGAAGAGAGAATAGACTATATACTAAACAGAAGAGGAATAGACTATATTCTAAACAGAAGAGGAATAGACTATATACTAAACAGAAGATGAATAGACTATATACTAAACATAAGAGGAATAACTATATACTAAACAGACGAAGAATAGACTATATACTAAACAGAAGAGGAATAGACTATATACTAAACAGAAGAGGAATAGACTATATACTAAACAGAAGAGGAATAGACTATATACTAAACAGAAGAGGAATAGACTATATACTAAACAGAAGAGAATATACTATACTATATATACTAAACAGAAGAGGAATAGACTATATACTAAACAGAAGAGAGGAATAGACTATATACTAAACAGAAGAGGAATAGACTATATACTAAACAAGATAGGAATAGACTATTTACAAAACAGATGGGGAATATACTATAGGAATATACTAAACAGAAGAGGAATATACTATATACTAAACAGAAGAGAGGAATAGACTATATACTAAACAGAAGAGGAATATACTATATACTAAACAGACGAAGAATAGACTATATACTAAACAGAAGAGGAATATACTATATACTAAACAGAAGAGGAATAGACTATATACTAAACAGAAGAGGAATAGACTATATACTAAACAGAAGAGAGGAATAGACTATATACTAAACAGAAGGAGGAATATACTATATACTAAACAGAAGAGGAATATACTATATACTAAACAGAAGAGGAATAGACTATATACTAAACAGAAGAGGAATAGACTATATACTAAACAGAAGAGAGGAATATACTATATACTAAACAGAAGAGGAATATACTATATACTAAACAGAAGAGGAATAGACTATATACTAAACAGAAGAGGAATAGACTATATACTAAACAGAAGAGGAATATACTATATACTAAACAGAAGAGGAATATACTATATACTAAACAAGAGAGGAATATACTATATACTAAACAGAAGAGGAATAGACTATATACTAAACAGAAGAGGAATATACTATATACTAAACAGAAGAGGAATATACTATATACTAAACAGAAGAGGAATAGACTATATACTAAACAGAAGAGGAATATACTATATACTAAACAGAAGAGGAATAGACTATATACTAAACAGAAGAGGAATAGACTATATACTAAACAGAAGAGGAATAGACTATATACTAAACAGAAGAGGAATATACTATATACTAAACAGAAGAGGAATAGACTATATACTAAACAGAAGAGAGAAATAGACTATATACTAAACAGAAGAGGAATAGACTATATACTAAACAGAAGAGGAATAGACTATATACTAAACAGAAGAGGAATATACTATATACTAAACAGAGAGAATATACTATATACTAAACAGAAGAGGAATAGACTATATACTAAACAGAAGAGGAATAGACTATATACTAAACAGAAGAGAGGAATATACTATATACTAAACAGAAGAGGAGGAACTATACTATATACTAAACACTATATACTAAACAGAAGAGGAATATACTATATACTAAACAGAAGAGGAATAGACTATATACTAAACAGAAGAGGAATATACTATATACTAAACAGAAGAGGAATAGACTATATACTAAACAGAAGAGGAATATACTATATACTAAACAGAAGAGGAATAGACTATATACTAAACAGAAGAGGAAAGACTATAGGAATATACTATATACTCTAAACAGAAGAGGAATATACTATATACTAAACAGAAGAGACTATATACTAAATAGAGGAATAGACTATATACTAAAAGAAGAAGAGGAATAGACTATATACTAAACAGAAGAGGAATAGACTATATACTAAACAGAAGAGGAATAGACTATATACTAAACAGAAGAGGAATAGACTATATACTAAACAGAAGAGGAATAGACTATATACTAAACACATAGACTATATAGAAGAGGAATAGACTATATACTAAACAGAAGAGGAATAGACTATATACTAAACAGAAGAGGAATAGACTATATACTAAACAGAAGAGGAATAGACTATATACTAAACAGAAGAGGAATAGACTATATACTAAAAACACAGAAAAACAGACTATATACTAAACAGATATATAATATACTATACTAAACAGAAGAGAATATACTATATACTAAACAGAAGAGGAATACTATATACTAAACAGAAGAGGAATAGACTATATACTAAACAGAAGAGGAATAAATATATACTAAACAGAAGAGGAATAGACTATATACTAAACAGAAGAGGAATAGACTATATACTAAACAGAAGAGGAATAGACTATATACTAAACAGAAGAGGAATAGACTATATACTAAACAGAAGAGGAATATACTATATACTAAACAGAAGAGGAATAGACTATATACTAAACAGAAGAGGAATAGACTATATACTAAACAGAAGAGGAATAGACTATATACTAAACAGAAGAGGAATAGAGGAATAGACTATATACTAAACAGAAGAGGAATATACTATATACTAAACAGAAGAGGAATATACTATATACTAAACAGAAGAGGAATAGACTATATACTAAACAGAAGAGGAATAGACTATATACTAAACAGAAGAGGAAGAGTAAACAGAAGAGGAATATACTATATACTAAACAGAAGAGGAATAGACTATTTACTAAACAGAAGAGGGAATAGACTATATACTAAACAGAAGAGGATAGACTATATACTAAACAGAAAGGAATATACTATATACTAAACAGAAGAGGAATAGACTATATACTAAACAGAAGAGGAATAGACTATATACTAAACAACAAGAGAGGAATAGACTATATTACTAAAAAAGAGGAAAGACTATATAATATACTATATAGACTAAACAAAGAGAAGAAGACTATATACTAAACAGAAGAGGAATAGACTATATACTAAACAGAAGAGGAATAGACTATATACTAAACAGAAGAGGATATAGACTATATACTAAACAGAAGAGGAATAGACTATATACTAAACAGAAGAGGAATAGACTATATACTAAACAGAAGAGGAATAGACTATATACTAAACAGAAGAGGAATAGACTATATACTAAACAGAAGAGGAATAGACTATATACTAAACAGAAGAGGAATATACTATATACTAAACAGAAGAGAGGAAATAGACTATATACTAAACACAGAAGAGGAGAGACTATATACTAAACAGAAGAGGAATAGACTATATACTAAAGAGAAGAGGAATAGACTATATACTAAACAGAAGAGGAATAGACTATATACTAAACAGAAGAGGAATATACTATATACTAAACAGAAGAGACTATATAGACTATATACTAAACAGAAGAGGAATAGACTATATACTAAACAGAAGAGGAATATACTATATACTAAACAGAAGAGGAATAGACTATATACTAAACAGAAACAATAGAGAATATACTAAAACTATATACTAAACAGAAGAGGAATATACTATATACTAAACAGAAGAGAGGAATAGACTATATACTAAACAGAAGAGGAATAGACTATATACTAAACAGAAGAGGAATAGACTATATACTAAACAGAAGAGGAATAGACTATATACTAAACAGAAGAGGAATACACTATATACTAAACAGAGAGGAATAGACTATATACTAAACAGAAGAGGAATAGACTATATACTAAACAGAAGAGGAATAGACTATATACTAAACAGAAGAGGAATAGACTATATACTAAACAGAAGAGGAGGAATACTAAAACTATATACTAAACAGAAGAGAGGAATAGACTATATACTACTAACAGAAGAGGAATATACTATATACTAAACAGAAGAGGAATAGACTATATACTAAACAGAAGAGGAATATACTATATACTAAACAGAGAGAGGAATAGACTATATACTAAACAGAAAGAGGAATAGACTATATACTAAACAGAAGAGGAATAGACTATATACTAAACAGAAGAGAGAAATAGAATATACTATATACTAAACAGAAGAGGAATAGACTATATACTAAACAGACAGAGAGGAATAGACTATATACTACTAAACAGAAGAGGAATAGACTATATACTAAACAGAACAGTAAAGATAGCTAAACAGAAGACTATATACTAAACAGAAGAGGAATAGACTATATACTATATACTAAACAGAAGAGGAATAGACTATATACTAAACAGAAGAGGAATAGACTACTATATACTAAACAGAAGAGGAATAGACTATATACTAAACAGAAGAGGAAATAGACTATATACTAAACAGAAGAGGAATAGACTATATACTAAACAGAAGAGGGAATAGACTATATACTAAACAGAAGAGAGGAATAGACTATATACTAAACAAACAGAAGAGGAATATACTATATACTAAACAGAAGAGGAATATACTATACTAAACAGAAGAGGAATAGACCTATATACTAAACAGAAGAGGAATAGACTATATACTAACAGAAGAGGACAGGACTATAGACTATATACTAAACAGACTATCCACAGAAGAGGAAGACTATATACTATATACTAAACAGACAGAGAATAGACTATATACTAAACAGAAGAGGAATAGGAATATACTAAACAGAAGATACTAAAGTTAGAGAGAGGAATAGACTATATACTAAACAGAAGAGGAATAGACTATACTACTAAACAGAAGAGGAATAGACTATATACTAAACAGAAGAGGAATAGACTATATACTAAAACAGAAGAGGAATAGACTATATACTAAACAGAAGAAGAGGAATAACTATATACTAAACAGAAGAGGAATAGACTATATACTAAACAGAAGAGGAATAGACTATATACTAAACAGAAGAGGAATAGACTATATACTAAACAGAAGAGGAATA